>JAQHUG010000115.1:3017891-3097231 GCA_028555095.1 Dicrostonyx torquatus
TCTCCTCTTCCTCCTCCTCTTCTTCTTCCTCGTCCTCTTCCTCCTCCTCTTCCTCTTCCTCATCCTCTTCCTCTTCTTCCTCTTCCTCCTCCTCCTCCTCCTTCCTTCTTCCTTTTTCCTTCCTTCTTCCTTCTTGCTTTCTTCTTCCTTCTTCCTTCCTCCTTCCTCCCTTCTTCTCTTCTTCTTCTTCTTCTTCTTCTTCTTCTTCTTCTTCTTCTTCTTCTTTTCTTCTTCTTCTTCTTCCTCCTCCTCCTCCTCCTCCTCCTCCTCCTCCTCCTCCTCCTCCTCCTCCTTCTTCTTCTTCGACAGTGTTTCTCTGTGTAGCCCTGGCTGTCCTGGAAGTTGCTGTGTAGACCAGGGTGGCCTTGAACTCACAGCAATCTATCTGCCTCTGCCCCCAAGTGCTGGGATTAAAGGTGTGTGCATCACTGCTGTCCAGCCCCATGCCTGACTTGATATGAGCTCTGGAACTCAGGTCATTGGGCAATTACCTTAGTGATGGAGCCATCTGAGACATTTCCGTGGGCCTTATTTTTGTTTTTCAGTTTTAATTTTTGAGACAGGGTTTATTTTGCAGGGAAGGTTGGCCTAGAACTTACTGTGTAGCATATCTGACTTCAGACTCATGACAATTCTTCTGCCTCAACTTTTGGAATGTTAACGTCAGATTTTTTTGGGCCTTGTACTGCCAGGTGAAGTGCTTTGCCATCGAACTCCATCCCAAGTTCTCTGAGGTTTTCTATGCATTGTGGTCTTGATTTTCCTTGATTCCTCAGCAATATCCACATATAAACCCAACCTTTGTCACAGCCTATTCTTTCCTCTTCTCTCAGCCCTTCCTGTGGGGTTCACACCAGTCCCCAAGTTCAGGCAGTCTCTTCTTTGAGCAAATGCAAATGTAGCACACGTTTTGTGATTTTTCCCAAAATCCCAAGGTGCTTTCTACCAGGGCTGAAACCAAAGTGTCAGATTCCTGCCTCTAATGTTGGAGAAGGTCTCACTTGGAAGAAACTGATGCCCTCACAAGTATGCATAATGAGGAGGCACCTAGAACTGCATGATGACGTTTTAATACCTTCTTTATTTTATATGGATGTAACTTCTTTAAGGTGTTTAAAATGTCAGGAGAACCTGAGAAATGTATGCAAATAATCTCCTGCCACTAACAAGAAGTGAGATTTAAAGACGTGTCAGTGTTCCAAACAACTGAAAACAAAGTTTGGCACAGCCGCTGCCTGTGAAACATTCATTTCCTGCAGAAAATACCTGCCAAATCAATACCGTGTTTTCCTTTGAAAGTTAACTGACATTTGGGCTGTTAAAGCTGGAATTGGAAGGTTCCTTCCCCCCCAGAGTAAACACTGATTAACTCAAATTTGCCAATGTAGATGGATCTTACAAGTTTGGTAATCCTTTCCTGATGCTTCATATTTAACGACATGCCTATTTATGTAGAAATCACTCAAAATGATTAAATTTGCTCCCATAAATTATATCAGTAATTCAGCATCTCCTTCCTTGACAACACAGTCTAATTGTTTTATCATGATGGCTCTGGTTTTGAGGTTCTGTAAAGTTGTAGGTAATATTCGTTTTGGAGTTACCACAATCAGTGGACATATAATTTTTGTGTACCGAAAGCTCTTAATTTTACTAGGCATAATAGAGAGCATATTTAGTTATAAATATTGAGTTATACATTAGAGATGAAGGTGTTGACTGATACCTGTATTAGTTATCTTGATTGAATCTAAGACAGTAATACTGGCCATAGCAACTTCTGGGGTGGGGGTATTTCAGCTCATAGTTTCAGAGACTTCATTCCATCATGGTGGGGAAGCCATGGTGAAGTGGCCAAATGGTATCAGGAGCATGCAGCAGAACTGAGAGAGGCTAACCTAGAACCAGGAGGAGATACAGCTTTCAATGACCTGTCTGTAATGACCTGCCTCTAACACGCCACATGTCTCAGAGGTTCCATGACTTCCTAAAACTATGCTGCCAGCATAGTTGTTCAAGCACACAAGCTCGTGGGAAACATTTCACATCCAAATCATTATAATATATATATTTTTTTTCTGCATCCAGCCCCTACATAACGGGGCCCTCCACACCCCTGTCTATAGTGTGCAAGCACTGCGGGCTCCCAATTCTATCAGAAAATGCTTTTTCCAAGGGCTGTTTGTCTTAATGAAGAAATCACATAGGGTTAAGAGCCCAAGTGATGTCAGACCATACGGCAAACTGCAAGGAACACTTTGTCTGTGATGATGCTGGGGGTACCAGACTTTGAGTGAGGAGGAGTGAGGACTGGAGATTAAGGATGCTGTTAAGATGTGGATATAAAGCTAGTCTGTTTAACCTGGCTTAGTGCTCAAGCCTCCCTCTAAAAGAGTCACTTTTAAGTATTAAATTTATCCCTCAATTTCTTTTCTTATGGTCTAATAGTCTCTTTAGGTTCTTACAGGATAGAATGACAAGATATTTGTATTTTTTTCAGTGAAATTTTCTTCTCTTGAAAACTTGTTGGAAATAACAACTGTATTTTGCAAATAAGCCCAGAGATGTAACGGATTAGTATACATACATATTCCATTAATTACCACCCATTGGAGATTCTATCACCAAAGCAATAAAATATATCCTAACAATAACTAACAAATGTCTTTACAAACAACAGTGACAACAGTTCACACACACACACACACACACACACAGAAGGAGGTGTGTCTTTAAGGTTGATTTAGTCCTAAATGCCAAATCAATTGTCAGAAAAAAAATTATTCAGCATGTTTTAGAGTAGTAGATGGATGAGTAACTTGTCAAATGAAATCCAAATGTAACTGACCGAGGGTTAAAATACAAGGATCTTTTCTTTTTAGCAGTCCCAACTGGGAAACAGCAACAGCAAACAATCCGGTTCCCTGGAGGAATGATGATGGGACACTTCGTAAACCAGCAACACAGGCACATTTGCACTGTTTCTTTAAATGAGTCATTTAAAAAGCCCCCATGTGAAAACTGAGGTGTTTGCAGGATGTTGGCCAGTTTCTGACACCCCAGGGCAGCATCTAGTCCACTCTGTCTCTGGGGCAGCGTCTTCTTGGAACAAAATAGTTCTTTCCTGTCTTTTTTTTTTCTGTGTCATTCCAGAGGTGTGCCAGGAACACATACATATTTTTCTAAGAGAAAAGAATAACACAGAATGCATTCTGTGCCGTCCTTGTGTTTTCCTTTGCATATTTGAAGGTAAGATTATTCTAGATAACACTGTATGTTGGTGAATGAAAGATGACCTTGCTTTTAATGCCCTCAGTGTATTCTCTTGTGGAGGTGTAGCATCATTTACTTAACCCTTACTGCACTGAGTCCAGATACTGTAACTGAGATACTGAGGTTGCTTTCAATATTCTAGCAGTAAAATTTTGTGCCTCCTTAGTCGCTCAGGGTCTGCACACTGATTTAACTTACGAAACACAATGATGAATGTGAAACGTCCTCATCAGAAGATTTCTCTGTCCCCAGGAACTACAGCCCTTTGGGTGACTAAAAAAGCTCACTCCTCACCTGTGTTGTTTCTCATAGGAGAAACCACCATATTAGTTATTCAACAAAGAGATGGTTGAAGGAATGAACTCAGTACCAGTCCTACAGGGAGGTGGCTATTCCGCACGTCACTATGCACGAGGATCACCAGGGGAACTTGGGCTGTGTCCATTCAGGAGAAGCCTGAGAGTCTGCATTACTAACAAGCCTCCAAGCGATGCCCAGGCTGCTTTTGGCAGGGCACGATTTGAATAATAAGATTTGTAGGAACGCAGTACCTTTTAATTTTGATGTAGTGAGTGATAGCATTCAGATTTTGAAGGTAGGGCATTGCTTAGATTTTACAAATGGTGACTGTGCCCCTGTTCTGCAGGCTGGATGATCAGTCTAATGGCTAACGGTGGCATTATTACCTGTCTAAAAAGTAGGTTAAGTCTCACATGCTTAGCTCTAGGCATATTGTTTAAAGTTCCTGATTTAGGTACATGGTAGCCTTCAGTTGATTAAAAGAGAATTTATAGAACAAGCAGTTTAATTTCTTCTGTTGTTGTCTTTGAAGATGGCATCTACATATGGCTCCTGGGAATAAGATTTATATGCCAAATTAAGACCAAGGTGGCCAGGCTTCATTGTGATGACAGTTATACCTCTTCTAAAATGCAGGTTCTTTGAAAACAAGAATTGTTGAGTAGAGGGGGTGGAGAGTGGTTGAGAGCACGGGTTCCTCTTCCGGGATACCCTGGTTCGAGTCCTAGCACCCACATCCTATGTAACTCTAGTTTCAGAGGTCCTATCTCCTCCTCTGGCCTCCATGGTCAACAGATATACACTGGGTACACAGACAGATGTGCAGGCAAAACACTCACACACATAAAATGAAAGTAAATAAATCTAAGAAGTATTTAAAAAGAATAAATCTTAAAAAAAGAAATGGTTGAATTGAATTTTTTTTGTCTCTCCATAAAATTTGCTGTGGCCTATGATGAAGACTATCTCTTTATCTAAGCTTTCAATATGTTTTTCAGTACTAGGAATCAAAGCTAGGACGTTGCACATGCTAGCATGGGATCTGTGACTCAACTCCATCCCAACTCCTAAATTCCTCTCAGCCCTCTTCTCCACCAGGCATCTAGCTAGGTCTTGGTACCCCTGCAGTGGCTTTTGCTGTGCCAGGCCTGATGTTTGCAACAATGCTATAAGTGGTATTTGGGTGCCTTGGTATTCTATCAGATGCTTTCCGACAGCCTTGCTCTCCAGTCTTTGGTCTGCATTTCACATGAGTCCCTTGGCATTAATTCTACAAGATTTCCTCTACTTCTTATAGTAATTTCCCATTCACTGACCCCCTTACCTTCTCTAATATTGCCCATAAATCCTGACTGCCTTGCTGTACTGAGAGAACCTATCTCTTTTGTGCTAGTACCCTGTGATAAACTCCTTACCTATTGAACAGATGTCAGAATCAGCTTTGTTTAATATCTGTTTCTTGTCCTTCTATATAGTCATCTTCTTGTGATATTTGAAAAGCATTAAACTAGAAGCAAAATTTATTCTCGTCACCTTTAAAAGATTTTAATGAATTTAGAATCGCAAATAATGCTCAAAACTCAATTTTTAAATAATATTGGGAAGAAGTCTGAACTTGTTACCAAACTTTTGGGTCATTAAAAGGTAGTTTTTAGAAAGAATTAAATCATGACTCATTGGCCTAAGAACACACACACTAAAGATTTAATTTGATTTCTATGGTATGAAGGAACTAATTAGTTGTAATAACTGGCTCAAGGGAACAGTGAAACAGCATAGATGCATCTGGAGGTAAAGGATTGTAGAGGTGAGTTGCAAACTGAGATGAAACCGGCTTTGCCACATTGGGAAGGAAGTCAATTAAAACTGCTACCTGTCAGGGCAGAATTTGTGCATTTCTATCAGTTGCATACAGTTTGTAAGTGTGAAAAATAGCTCTAAGACAGTCAGCAAGGGTGAAGTCTGATGGTGGGGAACGATTCATGAGAGGTGACACTTTCTATTGAAATGGATTTTTCCCCCTTCAAGATGATGGCCATCTTTCACTTAGGCATGTGACCTAAGTAAGTCTTGACTTGCCACCCGTCTTGAAAAATAACAAAATATCCCAATAGTTGTGGGTGATTGCCTTAGTCAAGGTTGTTATTGCTGTGAAGAAACACCATGACCCAAAGCAACTTGGGGAGGAAAGCAGTTTATTTGGCTTTCATTTACACATCATTGGTTGTTAAAGGAAGTCAGGACTGGAACGCAAACAGTAGGAACCTGGAGGCAGGAGCCGATGCAGAGGTCATGGACAAGCACTGCTGACTGGCTTCTACCCCAGGGCTTGCTCAGCCTACTTTTTTGGAGAACCCAGTGTCACCAGCCTCGGGCTGGCACTACACACCATGGGCTGGGCCCTTCCCGTCATCATCATTTATGTCCCAGCAATGCTTTAGCATGCACGGGCAGCCTGTTTATGGTGGTTCTCCAGTTGTTCCTAACCTGGGCAGTCCTAGATGCTTGTGACATTGTCACACCCAGTGTTCCACAGTCTTCCTTTATGCTTCCTATCCAGCGTTCTGGGGGCCTTCCTCTTTGTCTTATCCTGTGCACTCTTTCAAGCTATCTCCAGGTGTCTGCCATCATTCATTCTCATAACAGCTCAAGGTGCCGTTGCTGTCTCTTGTAGTTTACTTCCTTCTGTAGATGGAGATGTTTCTTAATGATGGCAAGGCTGGAAATGACTAGCTAGGTCCTTTGGGGAATTTAGTCAGTGGGTGGAAAGAGGTTCAGATGCTTGGCTAAAGGCTACCACATGAAGAGGAAGAGTCTTGACCTCATCTACTCAGACCTTGAAACACAATATGGACAAGTTCTGGGCCCTTCCCCTCCAAAACTAATTAAGAAAATGTTTTACAGGCTTGCCTACAACCTGATCTTATGGAGGCATTTTCTCAACTGAGGCTCTCTACTCTCTGAAGATTATAGCCTGTGTCAAATTGACATAAAACCAGCCAACACACTGATCATATGAGAATGAACAGTAAAAAAGAGGAGTTCAACATTATACATGGTCATAAAGCAGTGAAAAAATGAAAGACATTTTTATATTATGTAGTTTTTCACCTTCAACCTTGTAGTCAGAGCATAAAGAAAAATATCTGTTTTTCCTTAGAAAATTTGAGCGTGGTATGAGGCCACTATCCACCCAGAACAGGCTGTTTCCAAGAATTCATTTTCATAATTGAGCATATTCTTTTGAACCACAGTATATTTAGAGAGGGCAGTACAGTTGGAGTTGACCAAAACCAGTTTGAAACCCTGCCTGGAATTAAATCCATATTGTCCAGGAACCAGTTCGACTCAACAGACGCTAGAGCGGAGCCATTGTGCTGTCTCCATTCTGAGAATGACAGCTGGAGCTCAGAATCATTGGTTGGAGACATAACAAATCCTTGGTACACAATTACCTGACATCCTTAAGTCTCTCCCTAGGAAGTGGGGTCAGCTAAGTGGACCATTAGGTAAAACTTACGACGTAGTGCCTAGGCACCTGCATTCTGATTAAGTCTTCCTTTGTCTGGGAGGTTTGGAGTAGTTACTTTTCTGTGGCTGTGATAGGATACACTAACAGGAACAGTGTAGTGCTTTACTTCAGCTCAGGTTCCAGATGGCAGAGGTCACGATGGAAAGGCCAGGCAGCAGGAGTGGGTCTTCACTTTGTCCATACACAGAAAGGAGAGAAAGAGAGCAGGAAATGGAGCCAGGCTAGCTGCCCTCAAAACCCACACCCCAGTGATAAAACTCCTCCAGCCGGGCTCCATCTCCTAAAGGGTCCATCACCTCGTCAGACAGCATCACTGGGGACCAAGTGTTCAAATGTAAGTGTAAATGGGGCATGGTGGGACACACCCTTAATCCCAGCACTTGGAAGGCAGAGCCAGGAGATCTGTGTGAATTCAAAGTAAGTCTGGTCTATGTAACAAGTTCCAGGCCAGCTAGGGCTACACAGTGACTCAAATAAAGAAAATTAAATGAAATGAACCCAAACCTAACAAAAACAAAACAAAACAACAACAACAACAAAAACCCACAATCCTATGGGGAACATTTCTCATCCAAACCACAAATGTGGAGCTTATTATTTATTTATTCATTAACTTACTTTTTGAAAATTTTATACATGTAATTAATCTGGGAGGCAGCTTAATTGATAAAGTGTTTGCCTTGCAAGCATGAGTACATGAGTTCAATTCCTAGGATCCACATTAAATAAAACAAAATAAAACAACAACAACAACAACAACAAAACAGTTGGGTGTAGGTGCCTGCCTGTTATTCCCAGCACTGAAGAGGTGGAGACAGCAGGAGCCCATGAGCACAAATCTGGGAACCTAAGGTCCCAGTGAGACACCTTGTCCACAAACTATATGTGTGGATGGCTCCTGAGAAACACAGTGACACCCAGAGTTGACCTGTGACTTTACCGTGTCCTACCCTTCCTAAGAAGTCTTCATGGGGATCTGACAGGCATGCCTTGTTTTGCTTTTGTCAAGCTTGAGTATTTGCTGTTTTATTTCTGCGAATGCGTTCATCTACCTCAGGACTTAGCAAATACTCTCTGAATGGCCAGATACTAGCAGTTCAAGGTTCTGTGGCCCTATGGGGTCTTCCACATTTGCTCAACTCTGCCTTGTTAAGGGAAAGCAGCTATCGACAACAGGCAAATAATAGTTATATCCCCATGATAGTTTACTTATCAGGGTTCAAATTTTCTGTAGATTTCACATCTTGTAAACCAATATTCTACTTTAAAAGTTTTCACAGACCTTTGAAAGTATAATGATCGTCTTTTGGATTGTGGATGGGCAGGAGGCAGCTGTCTGGATGTGGCCCATGTACCACTATGTATCAATTGTTGCTGTAAAGTGTAAGCAGGATACAGCTGCTGGATCTTGGTTAGGTTTGATGCTGAGGTCTGTCAGCTTCCATCTGAGATATGCTGGGCAAACCAATACATTCACTAAAGTTTTGTTGTCTTTGCTGTAAAATGTAGGTTATAAAAAAGCGTGGAGTTGGCTTGTGAGTTAAATGAGTTGTGCTAGAATGTGTAGCTTGCCACTTGAGCCAGACAAATTTTCCAGGATAACTGTTCCATTTTGCCCTCTGGTCCTTTCCACCACTTGGGATTTTATTTATTTCAGTTTCTATTTTCATCCCTGTTTTTCTGGTAAGTGAAGTTAACAGGACTAGCAAACTGAAGCGAGTGTCTTAATGTCTGGCTGCCATGTGTAGCAGTGTCTGAATCGGTCCAGAGGCCCATCTTTGTTCCGTACTGAGGTGGCCTTGGGGCGTTATGGTACCAATAGGACTGGCTCCTCCTCCAGAGTTTCTGGTTTATGTCAGGGTGATGATTAAGAACTGTCAAGTGGAATTATCCCACGGCTCTGCAGGTCTGTCCAGTGATCTGCTCTCTACAGTGGTGCAGTGCCAGGAGCAGAGTTCATTTTCAAGAACGGTGCCACTGAGTCACAAATAACAGCAGCAGCAGCACCGTCATTGTGTTTAAGTGAGGTTAGGGTTTTGTGTCCGACTGCTTCTGTAGCTCTGCCTTACGCCACAGGCTGGGCGTGCTGCTGCCATGCTGCTTCTGTTGCATACAGGATTCAAGCTTTCACTTCTCGTGTTGGCTTTGTCCTGGATCAACATCGCCAGGATTTCCCAATTCTTTTGGGTCTGAGAACTCGATGGGGGTGGGGGTGGGGAATAATCATGCCAGAAAGTTCTCATTTTGGTAAAGAATATCACTGGGCCCTCTAAAAACTGAGTTCTGTGCTCTTTTAGATCCTAAACACTTAGAACACCATACACTCTCCCCTTTCCCTCTTTTTCCGTATTTTTTAAAATTTTTAATAGAAATATTTGCTCCGAACACAGTCTGTTCACCGATGTGTGAAAGTATACAGAAGAAGGTACCACCTTCTTTGCCTTTGCTAAGTTTGTGACCGGGGTCCCTGCACAAAAATATAGATTAACAAGAGAAAAAATATATGATTTTAGGAATATTTCGTGTAAGTCTTTAGAAATAAAGACCAAGAGAATCTGAGGGACACACACATCTTTGTGCTGTGTGAACAGTAGACAGTGGTGTAGAGCCATGACTTAGTCTAAGGGTCAGTAGTTGTGATCTGGGGGCCTGAGCAGCTGCTTATTGGCGGAAGACTCCCATCCTTGTGACCTCAGAGGTAAACATATTCTTCCTGCCTAGGCACAGGAAGAGACCTCTGTGGCCTTAATGATAAGATTTTATTACCTATTTTAGAGAATTCCCTTAAGGCCAGCTTCAAAGGGAAAGTCGGAAAGAATTTCCTGCTGTGTTTTTATGAAATGCCAAGGTGTTAAATTTTGAGGAAGTATGCCTTGAACCATATCACAAAAATATTATTTGTGCTTTCTCTGTACCAGGCACTCACTTAAATTGAGCTAGGATACAGTGGTATGCATAACCGGGTATCGTCCCTGACACCAGGGAATTTTTATTCTATGGAGAGAAACACAATTCAGAAGAGTTTGATGTATAAATGTCAATGGTGGTGACCTGATAAAAATGAGAGGCAGCTGTACCGTGGGAGCACACAGCAGGAGACGAGTATATTGGTAGGAAGGAAGGATGGTTGGGAGTAAGGATTTAGCCAAGATTTGAAGGAAATTTAAAAACAAACTCAGTCAAGTAGCTGGAGTGGAAGGAAGCACATTCCAGGCAGAAAAAAGCTGTGCACAGAGGCCCTGGAAGGAAATAGCACGGCACAGTCCCACATGATGAGACTCTACACTGCATATTCCTAGCTCAAGATCTATGTACGTTTTAAAGGATAATTCTCAAAAAGGTGAAATCATAATTTATACTGATATAGAATAATGTGTTTAAGATTATACCCACTCATAAGAGACACTCAGGCAAATAGTAGAACCAGTATAGAGAGAATTCAAATACACACACAATATACATACATATACACACGCACATACATGTATATAAATACATACGTATGTATGTATGTATGAAGGCAAAATTAGTTTCTAATTTGAACCCCCAACAGACATGATAAAATGTGTTTGTCTACAAACAATACTTACCTGGCATGTCTATCAATTAGGTATGGTTTACAGAGTTTTAAAATGAATCTGGACCTCATAACAAAGAGGCGGTCTCCTTTATATACATGCTTTTCTACAGAAACACATTCATTTTCTTCTATAACAGAAGCTGCAGTTATGAATACATTTTTGTACTTCAGAGCTAGTTGGATTTGATTTTAAGTGGGCATAATACAGTGCTGAACAATTCATATTCTACCTTGACTATGTCCCACCATGTTGAACGGAATATCCAGCCAGTATCTTCCTACTTATCCCTTTAAACGAAAGTTTAATAGATCTCTAATGACTAGCTTCTTCCCTGTCACTGCAAAAAGCAAGAAAATACTATCTTTGGGAGAAGGCTTCTAGAAAAATAGGGCAGAACTCAGCTTCCATTCTGGGGCCTGTACGAGAGCTAAGGGGACACCTTGCCAGTGACCCCCTAAAACCAAAGTAGCCTTGCCAAGATGGGATCTGGCACAGCCTCTAGAGGGCTGGCAAGGAAATAGAATCTCAAGTTGTCAGTCAGACTTTTCGTAGAGAATGGTAATCATTTGGTCAATTAGCAGAATGACTGGTGCTGATGCATTTTAATTGATGGCTTGCTTTGTGGAAGTGTTAAGCCAGCGTTGACAGGTACTACAACAATCTTAATTGGCGCTCCCACTCAGGAGCCATGTGTTAAAAATGCTCCTACTGTTAAGTAGAAGGACTCACCCTCCTGTTCTGTTGTAAACTGGGTATGTCGAGTATAGACTGTGTTCTGTGTTGATGCCATATTGTGCTTTGAGACAGAATTAGAATAGCACCTTCTAATGCAATTGTAGCAGACCAGAGTTCAAAGCTGCTGCATCACAAATGTTGGCTTTAAAAAGTAACTGGTCTTGATTGCATCGTGTTGTTGTGCCCCAGTTACAAATTTTCTCTCTCTCTTTTAATTAGTGTAAATTCATCTAGCTTCTCATGAATGCTGTCTCTAATGTTGTTTCTATTGGAAGCTTCTGGCCTGTGGGATGGTGCATAAATACTTTAAATAAAGAAAGAGTACTAACAATGTAAGTCAGCTACCTCCAGGAAACAATGCCACAGGCATTCTTTCCCTTCGTCTACAAATGTAGCACACAATGTTAAAACCGGGCCTTAAACAGCTCAGTTTGCTTCCTTCTGCTTTCATCCTGGTGAAAAAGCTATGAAACCTGTATAATTTCTGAGCTATATTTGTTGATTTATTTAAAAGAAACACGTAACACAATCCCCAAGCCTGCAAAAGCAGGTTTACTGTTTGCTAAATCAGGCCTCTAACAGTAAACAGCTCAGAAAGCCTTCCATAATATTTATGAACAGTTTCTCAGTTTTATGCTCAGATATTTCTATTTCACTCTCCAGAGGAGATAATGTAGGCTGAATAAAAGGGGAGTCTCTTTTAGAAGGAGGACCCTGAACACTTGAGTAGTGAGCTGCCTTATTACCAATTCTTCAAGCCCAGCTTTTATGTAAGGCAACTTGATAACTTCATCCATTCCACAGAGGCAAGTGTTAAAGACCATAGGGAAAATAAAAAGGCAAAAGAGAGATGTAGAGACTTATCCCATCCTTTATATCCCTGGAGCCACTTGTTCCATGGCCACCTTTGCTGAGGTAACCTAATTTAAGGCCACAGCATAACTTGTGAAGGGTCATTTCACTGTTCTCCACTGCGGTCAGTCTGCATAAGCAGTGAGAGGCCGTGGCTGTCATTACGTTTCTTCCTTCTACTGTTCAAAAACATGCTTGTGCCTTTCTCTGTGCATTCTGTGTCATCAGTAACTTATATTTTAATGTGCACTCAAATGGCAAAGTTACAGTGATTACAGAAAAAAAAGAGGAGCCTTCTAGTCTTCTTGTGACTTGTAATCAAGATGAAAAGTCTGACAGTAGTATCTGTACACAGAAATACACTCATTCCTTTGTTCTCTAAATTCATGGATCCACGCCTGGGGTTCCTACTTGATGCTTGGCTAGGACATGCTTCTTAAGCGTGGCCGTCTGGACATTTCTCTGCGGATGATGTATGGAAAAGTGCAGACTTCTGGTTTCCCTCCTGCAGTGGAGAGAGTGGTATCTTGAGGCCAGGATGGGTGGGATGTGGATTGGGTAGGTTTCTCATATTTCCAGGTGGATAATGGATACATTTAAAGTCTGACCATCATTTTAAGGAAATAATAAGTTTGATACGTGGGACAAACAGCAAACAATGAGAAAGAAAGGAAGAAATATAGGAAGAAAATGTGCAGTCGTCGTGGCTTATGTGCATGTTTTAGTCCTTCATCCCTCAAGGCACAGCTGTTCTTCCTGCGTACAGAATTTTCCAGGTACAACAAAATCTTTGGGAGCCTCTTTTTCGCAGTAGAAGGTGTGTGCCCATCCATGTCACACTTTGCACCCACAGTAGACAGTGTGTGCTCATCCATGGCACACTTTACACATCATTTGAAGGGCTTGGGACATCCCCTGAAATCCATCCATAGACTTGGCTGGGTGTGGTACATGTCCCAGGATTCGCTTCATCTGTTGGGAATATCTTATGGAGTAAGGAGGGTAAAAAAGTGTTTCTAGGCATACCACTTTGCTCTTGACTCCTCTGTTGACTGAACAAGGCATGCCATCAAACACAGGGGCATTGAGACTGCAAGTCACTGCCACTGTGTGAAGCCAGCAGGGGACCTTGTCTCTGCAATCAGGAGAATGGAGCAGTTTCACAAATTCCTTCCTGTGTACAGAATTTTCCAGGTACAAGCCACCTGACATACTCCACTTCACCGGTGAGCAGGCCGACGTCCTCTGTGGGCATGGAGTGGATTGAAAGGTTCACAGAAACCAAATAGAAGAGATTAGTTCCATGTACTGAAAATATCATTACCTCTGACCACACGAGGAAAGGCACACAATTATTTTTGAATTAATATTTGATTTAATTGAATTGATAAATTAAATCATAACTTAGGACTGAACTAAAGTCAGAGAAGAACCTCCCTTCCCCTTTAATGGCAGCAGTACCGGGCAATAGTTATTTGGTTAAAAAACTATTTAAAAAAAGTAGCAATGTTGGATCTTGGTCTAGTACAGCGGAAGTTTCCCCAGCTCGCTTCTTGTAAATCATCCAACCTTTATTGCAGCTGCTGAGAAGCACGTGTCCCTGGGTCTCCTAATGGACTGCTAGGGTTTAATTACATGTTGTTTTATGGTGTCTGGCAGTGCAATTCCCGTCCCTGACACGGCTATAGAGCTCCTTACAGATAAGGCTCATCTGTCTCTCTCCTCATTTGCGGAAAAGCGTTCATCCCTTCGGTTCCAGCAGACCCTTCCTGATGCCCTGAACTTGTGCCTGAAGGTGCTATTTCGAAAAGAAAACCACTCCAAATCAAATGCCATTGACTACAGAGACACTTCTAAGGCAGTTGATGACGTGAGAAAGGAGAGACCATGTGAAGATTGTGTCAGGGGTTCTGGCCTTCCCCTTAGAGAGAAGACCCGGTTTGAAGTGTGGAATAGATAGCAAGGGTGAACTTCATTAAAGAGCAAGACATAAAATGCCCCAGTGAATGCAGCGGCATGTTTCTTAGACATTTCCATTTAATTCGCAGTTGTTCGAGACAAATGTATGTTCTTCAGGCTGCTACTGGTTTCTAGTTGCCAATGCTGGAAGCCTGTACCTGAGGAAGCCCTGGAAATGGAAATGTGTGCAGACTCAGTAAAACCTGCACCTCGCTCAACACGTTGATGCTTCTGTGGGTGAGAGGTTGCGCAGAGTCAACAGTTGATTCTACTTCACGGTGACATTTGCATTTAATAAAGTTGTGTTTACTGTCATTTCTATATAAACGCAGTGGGCACGGTGTGTGTCACAGCTGAGAATGCAAAGCAAAGGTATGGTTTCACTAAGGAGATATAGGGAAGAACAATGATTATCTTGTGTGTTAAAACAGTTCAGATCTTGTCTCACAAAGAGAGAATAATCACAATTCTTGGCTTGTGATGACATGGTGTATCCTATCTGTATTTAACAACCATTCAGCTTTTGCTTTTCTTCTTCCTCTTCCTCTTCTTCTCCTCCTCCTCCTCCTCCTACTCCTCCTCCTTCTTCTTCTTTTCTTCTTCTTCTTCTCCTCCTCCTCCTTTTCCTCTTCTCTCTTTCTTTCTTTCTCTTTTGTTGTGGCTCTGACAGGGGTTGCTACAGCAGTTCTTAAACACATTTCCTTGGCACATACATGATAGTCAAACAGGCCTTACCACTAACCAGCACATGACCAGTGCTCAGAATAGGAGTGCCCAAAGTCCTGCAGTGACTCTACAGAGGAGAAAAGGCCCCTCCCTTCTGACCCCACTGCCCTTTTCAGAATCAGTGCTGCTTGTGGGCCAGCCATTGCCTGTCTCAACATTTCCAGGCCCTAGGAAAATTCCTGGTGATTCCTATTTTTAAGCCATCTGGGATGACTTCATTTTTGCTGTAGTAAAGGTGTCACCAAACAACTCCTCCCCGTCTGTTTTTAGTGGCTTGTCACCTATGGACTTTGACACACAAGTCTGTTTTTTTTCTTGGATATACACTTAAAATACACCAAGGATGACAGGCTATATAAATGCCATCAAAATCTTTAAAAATCTTGTATATTTTCATCCAAGTGTGTCCCGTCACATTTTATTTTCATCCACCCTGGGAAAAATGGTCTAGTTGACCCATTTTTGCAGACGAATTAAATGCATAAGACAGTCTGTGTATATATAGACATATCCCTTATAGCATATGGACCGTTGGTTTTCTTTTCTTTAAAGGGTATATGTTTATTCTATCTGTTGTCATATGGTGTTTGACAGTTGAATGTGCTCAGCATAATTTCTTTTACATTTCTTGCCTGTAAAATGTAGCTGAAGAATCACAGTCTTATGGAATTTCTTACAGCTGTCCTTCCGCTTTGAGTGTCCCCCAGGCTACAGTAACAAATGGATAGGAAGGTAGTAAGAGCCGCAGATACATGTACTCATTGTAAGTGTAAAAAGGAAACCCCTCAAGCAGATTCACAGCTTGTTCCTGAGATGAAACATTGGCAAGGCCTTGGTAATTACAAACTATCAATAAGAGTAGATATTGCTGAATGGGACACAGTACAGGTTACATTATATGTGGAATTTGGCCAATGAATGAGAGAGATGAACGGGAAATGGTATAGACTGTACTTCTCAAACAGCAGCTGGAGAGGGCTGTATGGTATTTTTTTAGATCTGTTGGAAACTCCTGCCTTCAGTACTCACTCCTGAAGGACAGATGGTGAACCAAGAGACATGGTTCCTGGCTCAGAGCTTAGACTCTTGGACAGAGTGATGGTCACAGAGAGATGATTGCAGTGTTATTTAGGGACAGTTTGGGTACATGCTGAGAAGCACCTCAGGGTGCTGCCAGAGTGGGTAGTAGCCTCTCCTAGTTGGGCATTTGGTGAAAGTGAGTCCTTAGTGGACTTAAGGAATCGTGGTAGACACGTGGATCACTGGTCCTGAGACCCTATCCAGATTCAGTTTTTAAGAATTATATCCTAGGAGAGTTCACAGGACTCAACGTTCAGTTATATGATCGGCCATGATTTATTGCCACTGAAGGCTACAAAGCGGAATCAGCAGCGAGAAAGGTGCACGCGGTGAAGTTCAGAGGACGCCAGGTGCAAAGAATCGTCTCCCAGCAGACCAAGGAGGATGTATCGAATGCCTTGTGAGCTGACAGGGAAGCTCATTAGAGGCTCAGCAAGAGGTTTTTGTTGTAGGCTGGTCACAGAGGTACCCTACATCTAGCAGGATCACAAAGGCAGGCTCCTAGATGGAAAGCAACCTCTTAGCATGAACTCTGCAATCTGAACAATTAGTTTCCGCGCAGAAAGCCAGGCTTACTAGTTCTAGGAGCAACAGGAGCCCTGTATGCTCCGCGGAGCCCTGTATACTGCCCGGAGCCCTGTGTACTGCGCGGAGCCCTGTATACTGCGCGGAGCCCTGTATACTGCGCGGAGCCCTGTATACTGCGCGGAGCCCTGTATACTGCGCGGAGCCCTGTATACTGTGCGGAGCCCTGTATACTGCGTGGAGCCCTGACTCCAGTCCTGAGTCAGAAGCAGGCTGTTCTAAGGTCTTCCCCACAGAACATTAGTTGATGAAGCAGCCTTGCTTTCAAACATCTCAACAGAGGAACGCAGAAGCTGGTGAGAGGCATGAATGTGGGAGAGTCTTGCTTCTTGTTTTACTCCTGGGCATGGATGGTAGGGGCCTGTGCCTTTCATTCTGTCTGTGTGAGAGAGTTATTAAAAAGAGGAGGGTAGCATGGTGCATGCCTATAAACCTGGTCTGTGGAAACATGGCTGACAGTTCTAGGCTACACGGGGCTATATGGTGAGCAGAGGAGGAAGTAAGAGAAAAAGAGAAGGAAGGAGAGGAACCGTGATGGGTATTGACCAGTCATGGAGAGCACTAAATTTTGCTTAGCTCTGATGTTTTAAGTTCAATTAATTAAATAAGTTAGTCGAGCACCTATTTCAGTTTAATTCCATGAACTAGAGAAGCCTTTTCTTTAACACCTATGAGATACCAGGGGTTTCCCCAAAGTCCTGAGAGATGTGCAAAGATAAACAGCCCAGGAAATCTTGGTGCCTCTGGGCAGTATCATCCATGAAATGGTGGTCCCCTGGGTGTACCCTTAATTGGATGTTGCAGAGAATCGCTAGAAAGTGAAAGAGACCAGCTGGTGCAGGTTTTGTCGGCAGCCATGAACACTGCACTAAGTGCAGATCGCTACCACCGGGATGCCCATGACTCCCTCCCTTATTGACTGAGAAGAATATTCAATGAGGCAGGGCTTCCTGGAGGGAGCAGAAATGATGACAGGGACCCTGCCTGGGAGTATTGCCTTTGGCAGCGGCTTGGCAGGAGAAGAAGGCCTGTCAGGTCCTCCCTTTGAGGAGCTCTGGATGTGGAAGGCCAGATGATGGGCTTTTATTTAAAAGGGAATAGGTGAACTATCGAATTGGAGCTCAGAGGTGGCTTTGTTTGAAAATGCTTTCAAAAGCTGTTTTGACAAGAATGGGGAGGAGGCCGTGGTATCATTAAATAAGCTGGTAACTTTTGTAACCAGCCTTTTGGTTCTCACCTCTAGGGAGAGTCAATAAACTTTGATTCCCAGCATTAATGTAATTATTTTGATTTTTTTTCTGGCTCATTCAAGGGAAGGCTGCAGAGCTGCAATATCAGATGGCCGCAAGCAATTCAGAAATCCCATGTCCCCAAGGACACCCACTGCCTTTCAGAAGTAGCAAGCGAGGAGGTGGAATAAATCATTTCCTGTGATCTTGTTAGTGTGGAGGATGTTGTAGGGGGAAGCGAATGCATTGCAGGGCTCATACTGAAAGGCTATTGTAGGCAGGGTGAACAAAATCATAGAATTTTTCTGCTTTGCAAAGGTTTCTTTAAAAATGTTTTTGAATATATATTTAAAAATGATTGTGTGAGTGTGTGTGTGTATGAGAGAGAGAGAGAGAGAGAGAGAGAGAGAGAGAGAGAGAGAGAGAGAGAGAGAGGGAGAGGGAGAGGGAGGGGGTGTTCTATTTCCCTCTATGAATGTTCTTTATCTTCTGTTTACCCTGTTGGTTTGCCTGTCATCCAAAGATACTCCCACAGACTACTTTTGGCACCTACAATGTGCTTCTTTTCTTTTTAAAATTATTACACACACACACACACAATTATTACATAGGCTCATGTGTGTGTGTGTAAGTGTGTGTGCATATGGAGGTATGGAGGTCAGCAGTTGATGTCAAGTGTCTTTTGCTACTGTTGTCCACCTTAATATGTTGAGGCAGGGTCTCACTGGAGCCTGCTGGTTCAGCCAGACTGGCTAGCCATGCCCACATTTTTGGTGCTGAGGACCTGAACTCTGGTCTCCAAGCTTGCATAGCAAGCACCTCCCTTGCCCACTGAACCATTCCTCAGCTCTTATAAATCATCATTTTCAAAGCAACAACACCAGGCATACAAGGCTCTGCACACATTGTTTTCTGGAAACAACTTCAAATGGCTGGCTTTGGGGGCTAATATTAGAATGCCTGAGTTTCTTATTCAATATAGATTTTTCTGGAGGAGATATTTTAAACTTATTTTCTTCAGAGGACTTCTCCGACCCTGTCTATAAAATAGTAGTAATCACAACAACAACAATAATGATAAATCACACATCAGATCCATCAAAGTCAAAAAGCAAATATAATCCAAATCAATAGCTGTTTAGAAGTTTGGGGACATGGAAATCCACAATTATAACTTTTCGAATCAAATTTTTTCTTTAAATCATTGGATTAACTTGAATATTATTTTCTATTTCATAAAATTTTATTTTCCTCATTTTAAAGAGCATGGATTATCTTTATTTTACTTTTTCTCAAATAATCTCTCGCCGTTCTTGTGCTCACCTAGTATTGCATTTCTTAGTGTGGTTGGAAAAGTTATCATTAAGACAGTTGTTTTTCAGTTCATAGCATTTTAGATTTTAGGAGACATGTCATCTATTTCTCTCACCAGGTCAGCTGTTGTTGTGAATGTCAGGGTCACACTGTTCCTGTGGTCACCAGAATAGTGACCAACTGGTCGACCCACAGCCTGCTTTTCACGCTGATGTCCTACAGATTTTTATCAAGTAAATGGACATCTTGCCATTCCTTTATGTATCTCTTCTGTTCCTTTAACATGCAGCACCAGTGCATGGTAGTAACTTGCATGCAGGATTTGTCTCCATCCATCTTCTCTCAAGTTCTACTCCTTTACCACACAAATACAATGTACTTCCCAAACACTCCTCCCCCACAGCTCCTTTCCATCTGATAGTCTGCCCTTCTTCCTTCCAGTTTGTCATGTTGGTCAGCCTAGACAATGTTACTTTGACATTTGTGCCATAAACATACAAACATACACACATACATACGCGTTCATATGTAATCTAGGCACTGCAAATGAGGGAAAACATACAGCATTTGTCTTTCTGATGCTGAATTTACTTAGCACTGTTTCCTCAGTTGGATGTACCTTCCTGACAAACTACATAATTTCCTTTTTCTCCATGGCTGCAGAATATTCCATTGTATGTATATATACACTGTACATTTGAAAGTCAAAACACCAGCCACGTGCTTTTGCCAGTTGCTGCCACACATTTGGCAGGTAGTTCTCTAGGGCAGCTCTCTGTTTTCTGTTCCCTGCATATTTTCTGCGAGAATGAGGTTCTTCTGGCTTATGGTTTGGCCCATCTCCCTGTCTTCCTGATCTCTTCTGCTCACTTAGCCATCTCTACTGTTCTTTAGGTTTCAGTGGAAACATTATGCTTCTCAAATTCGATTAAGTGTTCTATCCTGTCAGAGTAACTACTTGTTTTTACTAAAATCTATTTGATATCCCATTGATTACTGTAAGATGAAATTTGTGGGTGTTATCTGCTAAGTACATATCTTTAGAAATTATATAATTAAATTATAATTAAAAAATGAGGGAATGTGATTGGTCAAGAGTTTACATATTCTAACATGAATTCTCAGTTCAGCTGTGCTTGGAGATGCAGTAAATTAGCCAGATGCTTTTAGCTGTTTGCTGTGAACAAGACTGGATTTAAGGCAAGCTCTCTGAAGCTATCCTATGTAAAGGATATACAAAATGAAAGAAGAAGAAAGGGCTCTGATTAAAAGTGATAAATAGTAACATATGTGATGAGGAGAAGATGACAAAATCTTAGAGGTAAGGTTTATGTGATAAAAAGAATAATACCATTTGAATAGACAGTGTAACTTCATTCCTGGAAGCTAGTTAGCCTTATTTATAAAGGGACCTACAAAATAATTCCCATGTTAGGATAAGGGGCTGAGTGGTCTTGGAAAGTCACAAGAAGAATGCATCTAATCTTGAAATCCCCCCCTGAGGTTGAGGCATGCATTTGGTCTCCAGCTCTTCAAAAGCTCTCAGTCGGCCCACAGGGAATAGGGAATGGATTGAAGAAGAAACAGTAATATAAAAAGTCATAGAGAAGCTGTATGGGAGGGACCTCTAGGGACAGCTTCGCTGTTAGATTGATAAGCAAGAAGAAAATTCTGAAAAGGAAGTAATTTTGATCAGCAATTTTCATTGTATATGTTTCTCATCATTGTTAGATTTTTTTCAAAATATGAATATATACACATACACACACATATATAAATCAATAATATATATTTATATGACAATAAAACACTTTCAATGAATGCAATTGTATGATATCCCGAGTGTCAATGTCATGGTCAATTTGACAATATTGTGCGTTAAGCTTAGTTCTGGCTTCCATATTTGCAAGTGACAGATAGGAATGAAGACTAATACATCTGAGTTGTGTTTGTAGACTAGGTATCAAAAGCCCCACTGTTAGCGATGTGGTTTTCTGAAACTGAACAGCTTCTACCGTGTTGAACCAAACAAAGTATATTCTTCCATCAGTTTGCATGCTCATTACATTTTTGAGAAATTCAGTGTGAATCAAAAATGTGTAAAATTTACTTTGGGCTGTTATACATAACATAATCCCATTTTTTTTTTTTTGTGACTGTCTGGTGAGACTTTTGAAAGCTGTGGGAGACAAAGGCTCCTTTGTCATCCTGTGGTCTGTTCTGCACATCACAGAGTGCCCTGCATCCCAGGTGCTTTTCAGGAAATACTAGTTGCTTTCCCCATGAGTGAGTCAGCTGCTAACCCTCCCAAACAATCACCTGGGGAACAATATCACCCTTGTTGTGCCCTCCTATGGAGAGAGCCTCTCCCTTTACCCCGTCATCATCACCCCTGCTGTCATAATTTGTTCATTGGCTCTCATTCCTTAGAGTTGAAGGTTGCATGCATTCAAGGGAGGTCTGACTTCACTATTGCATGTGGAAATGTCAAACTTATGGAACACCTTTAAAAAAAGATTTATTAGCTACACAGGTCGGGACAGCATGTGAGGTTCTGTTGCTGCCATTCAGTAATCCATTGCCTTAGTGATGACATGTAAATACTCAGCTTTCTTAGGATAGACCTGCATCTTGGCAAGGTTAGTCTTGCTTTTAATTTTCCTAATTTTTATTAGTGTATGTTCATTGAACAAAGTGATGGGTTTTATAATGACATTTTTGTTCAAATATGTAATACATTCACTCTTTGGTCAAAGTCACTCCCCATTACCTTCTCTAATCCCTTCTCCCCACTCCTGTGAGTCTCCTTTCTTTTCTCAAATAGTTCATTGAATTTTATGTAATATATGAATATGTAAATATATACATACATATGAACATACATATGCATGTGCGTACACAGGTATAAGACAGTGTTCAGTGTTTGTCCTTCTGGCTGCGGCTTATTTCACTTGATGTATTGTCCCCATCGCTTGATGTGATGGTATCCAATTCTGTTAATTTTCCTACAAATAATGTAATTTTGTCCCTCTTTATGGTTGAGTAAAATAAACCATATCTATATACCACACATATTTTTTTCAATCTACTCATCTATTGGTGGGACCTGCCTCATTGGCATAGTAGAAAGTGCAGCCAAGTCAGTGTAACTGTGAAAATTCACAAGAATCTCTAGGACAGCTTTATTCACAGTGGGCAAAAAAACTTGGGAAAATCTAAATGTCCATCAGAGGACATGATTGTGAGCGCCTTGTAGTAGAGTTGTATGATGAGGAATAAGCAGCGAGTGTGTGCCGCAGTGTGAGCGTCTGTCAATGTTGAGTAAGAAACCACAGAGTTCTGCACTGTCCGGGTTCAGTTACATAAAGTCCAAGAGTTTGGAAATGTACTCAATGGCAACCCAGTCTCCAACTGACTGGGAGACTGTTGGGTGTGTGTGTATGAAGTCACCATGGGTGTCATACGTGGGTGTCATAGTCGTACTCTGCATATTTTCCTGTATATAAATCACCCCCTTAGACGTTCCAAAGAAGCAGCACAAAGGAGACTTTCTTCCCACTAAAAGGCACCATGTGATTATCTAGAATACTAACAAAAATGGAATAATTTTGTCTTATTACATAAATGATTTGGTTAATTCTTTTTCATTTTTGCTTGTGTATCAGTTTAAAATAGTTTTAATTTTAGCTTTTCTACTTTACCTTTTGTATTTTTAAAAGCATATTTGATGCTTATTCTGCACTCAACTTTCAAATTCAAAAAGAAAAGGGATTTCCAGAGGAGCTTCCTTTGTTCACTTATGAAGTTATATTTATGATAGAGAGCCTTCATGTTAAGAGCTTACCATGAGCTAGGTGTAGTGAAACATACCTTTAATCCCAGCAGTAGGGAGGCAGAGGCAGGCAGATCTCTGCAGGTTTGAGGTTTACATAGCACATCTTGAGGTTTTGTACCACCCAAGGTTACATATGAGACCCTGTCCCAAAAATCAATACAAAAACACATGGAAAACAGCAAAAGCTTTCAGGAGGGCTGGTGAGATGGCTCTGTAGGGCCTGCTGCTGCCCTTTGCTGGTGACCCGAACCGTGGGTCTGAGGCTCATATGGTAGTCTCGTATGAATGGAATTGACTCCCTCAAGCTGCGTCTGCCCTCCTCACACACCCCACACATAGGTAAATAAATGTAATTTAAGAATCAAGAAATAAATATAATCTGATAGGTAAATGATGCAGCTATAGCTAGAAAGTAGCGGAGCCTTATTTGTAATAGTTTCCAAAAGTAAAAGCAGGGACTGACTTCCCTGTAATGAATGCTGTGATTCCGTGATTGTCTGTATGTTTCCCTGCCCCTCAATCTCATGTTTGATTGATACCTCGTGCTGCTGCTATGGAGAAATCATTCTAAATCTACTGATGTAAGCATTATATTCTATAATTTTATATATTTTCATGTTTGGATTTTGATTTTCTTTCTGTGTTGAGGCATGAACTGGGGCCTTGTGTATGCCAGCCTTGGCCAAATTAGATCGTTTTCTTTAGGGAATATCCATGAACGGTTCAGTACTGGGAAATCAGGGTGTATTGTGCAGCCTACAATTCATTACACACTGTTCTTAATGCTTGTTAAAATTGGATCACAAGATCATTTTTGGAGAAACCTTGGCACTCTGACTCACCTTATATTGAGCCAATATGACAGAAAACTATATCATTTTTTTCTACAGTGAAATGAAACAGTCTTGAAAGTAATGGAAAAGATACTTAGTCTAAAACAAAGCAACATAATTTGCAGTGTGAATTGTCAAATGTTTTATATAGTTATTATCTCACTTAAGCTCCCCAGGTAATATAATTGCCAATATTAAAAAATCTGTTTTGTTTTGTCACCTCAGCAGAACATTTTGCCTTGAGACTTAATTAATTCATTTTTCTCTTAAGCATGTGTTCTAGACACAATGGGTGTATCCTTAGGTAACCTTCAGGAATGCCACACATTCCTGCAGCATCTCAAGGGGCAGAAAACAGCAAAGAGGACTTGGTACCCCACGTCCTTCCTGTGAACAGGAGAGGAGAGTGTTGTTGCGGCCATGGTTACTAGAAGCAGCTGTCAGTAAGGGATGTCCCCCATGGATGGGAACAAAGGATGCAATAGAGGTCTGTGCATGAAGATAGCACCCACAAGGCACTAGGATAAATAAAAGTAGGTAATATTAATGATGCTCATTAACTGATGTCACTGTCGGGAATGAAGTAAATTTCATACCAAAGAGTTTCATATATTACACTTTTCAAAAGTGTCAGTTTTTTGACTTTGATGTATGTCCACATGGATAATTTTAATAAGCTCCTACGTTTATCTCTTTGCATACACCTTAAGAATCCTCAGAATTGCTGGCAGCGATGTCACCATGACATTTTTGCTCAATGATTATGGCTTTACTTGGGTGAGTGAAGAAGAGTCAGATCAGCGCATTTCCACTTATTCATGGTGCAAACATTTGCCTCAAGAATTAGTTTGAAATATTGAATGACCAAGCAGATTTGTGTAGTTTGTTTGAAGGAGTCTTCCATAGGATGTTGCCTCTATGACTAATAGAATTATATATGCGTAAACTGCTTTTGCTGTAGAAGCCAAAATGCAGATAATAGCTTGTCAAACTCTCATTTGCAAGCAAGATCATAGACTTTAGAGTCCGGATTAGGTTGTGCTCTTTTCCTTTTCTGTCCAGTCATATTCTAATAACCATATTGTGTGCTAAACCCTGTGATTATCCCAACACTTGACAGATGGTAGGCTGTTAATTTGTGTGTAAGACAGAGTGATTGCCAGTGTCCTAGTGTTCAACAAAACATGAACTGTCAGGATCCACTTCTGGTTACATTTTGCTTGACTTCACTTTAGCAAGGTAATCCCGGGCAGAAGAGTTTTAGTGGCATATCTGTATCTTTCATTTTACTACACAGCATGCTTTACCCATCACTGGAAGTAGAAAGGATTAAGAGAGAAGTAGATTTTCTTGTTTGTGTTTTGTTTTTTGCTTTCCTGTGTTAAGTAGTCATCAGCCATAAGGGTTAATTGGAAGGACCTAATGAGAGCTGTGAATAGACTGGATTGAGTTGCTCAATGTTGAGGGTGATTATGGTACAGTAGTAGCATGTACTCATGCATGGGTAGAAGACAAAAAATTTAAAAGTTAAAGGCACATTGTGAAGTTTGCTGAAAACTACTAGAACTAATAAAGAGAGCTGGCAGTGTGGCAAGATACAAGATCAATATACAAAGTCAATTTTATTTCTTTACACTAGCAATGAACAGTTTCAAAATGAAATTAAGGAAATAGTCTCACTTATAAAAGCAATGAATGAGTAACATACTTAGCAATAAAGTTAGCAAAGAAGTATAAAACTTAAACATTCAGAAAAATAGAACAAGATAAGAATAAGAAAAGATAGTAAAAACAAACACAACAATAACAATAAAAAACAAATGGAAGAATGCTCATGGACTGAAAACCTAATATTTAGTTAATAGTGAGATATTGACCAAAATGATTGACTTATTCATAAAACCCCTAACCCTAATTAATTCTTCTTAGAAGTTGTCAAGTTGATCCTAAGTGCACAAGAGCTACAAAGGATGCAGAATAGCCAAACAATTATAAAAAGGAAAATCAGAGTTAGAAACCCATACTTTCTGGTTTTAAAGTTTACTAAAAAGCTATCATATCAAGTATTAACATTAGAATTTTTCTGAGCCTCCTTGCTCCCACAAATCGATCAGTGTAGAACAATACAAAATAAAACAAACAATACTTTCCAAAGGAAAAACACACACACACACACACACACACGAGAGAGAGAGAGAGACAGAGAGACAGAGACAGAAACAGAAACAGACTCACTCCAAAGATAAACCCTCACTTGTGGTTACATGCTTTTTAACAAAGAATGCCAAAATAACTCAATTGGGGAAATATTCTTTTCAATAAGTTCTTTCCCTTCCTCTTTCTCTTTTTTCTTCTCCTCCTCCCTACCTCATATATAAAACAACAATTTAGGACTCTACCATCCAAACATTAGTTCAAAATGAAATCATAGATCTTAAGGTAAATGATAACACAATTAATCTCACAGAGGAAATTGCAGAAGTTAATCTTTATGGCACTAAGTAAGAACTTTTGGAGTCATCATCTGCTGTTAGAAGCCGCTTGTTCGTTCCTAGCTGCTGAGTCCCGAAATAATCACACAGAAACTATATTATTTAAATTACTGCTTAGCCCATTAGCTCTAGCTTCTTACTGGCTAACTCTTACATCTTAATTTAACCCATTTCTGTTCATCTGTGCATCATCATGAGATCATGGCCTACCAGCAAAGTTTCAGCACATCTGTCTCCAGTAGCAGCTCCATGGCTTCTCTCTGCTCTTTTCATTCTCCCAGGATTCAGTTTAGTTTTTCCCACCTAGCTCTGTTCTACCCTATCAGGCCAAGCCAGTTTTCTTTATTCATTAATGGTAATCACAGCATGCAGAGGGGACTCCCACAATAGTCAACAAAAACACAAGTGACAGTATTCTGATTTGTAAGTTAAAAGTTAAAAAAGGAGGGCTGGAGAGATGGCTCAGTGGTTAAGAGCATTTTCCTGCTCTTCCAAAGGTCCTGAGTTCAATTTCCAGCAACCACATGATGGCTCACAACCATCTGTAATGAGGTCTGGTGCCCTCTTCTGGCCTGCAAACATGCACACAGACAGAATATTGTATACATAATAAATAAATAAATATTTTTAAAAAAGTTAAAAAAGGAACTGTTGACATCACCATAAATATAAATCCTTACATGTCAAATGAAACCACCAAGAAAGTTAAAAAGATGACCTGAAGATAGAAGATAAGCATCCATCTGGTTAGGGACTTGAATCCAGTGTGTGTGTGTGTGTGTGTGTGTGTGTGTATCTATCTTGAAACTCAATAATAACAAGAGAGATAACTCAACTGAAAAAAAATGAGCAAAGGATATACGAAGTGACACTCTTAATGAGGATATATGGAAAGATGCTTAGCATCACTTGTTAGGTAAATCAAATCAAAACCACAATATTATTTCATATATATGGCTAACATGAAAAAAGTATTGATAAGAACAGGAGAAATCAGAGACCTTAGATACCTTGATGGGAATGTAAATGGTACAACCACTTCAAAATACAGCTTGGCAGTACCCCCAAATGCCAAACTTAGTTATCATATGAGCCAGCAATTCTTTTCTTTCCCAGAATCATTGCCAAGAACTTTAGATGCATTCATACACACAAAACTTACACATAGATATCGAACGGAATTATTCATAATATCCAAAGAGTAGAAACAACACAGATTTATCCCTTCAGTGAATGGATAAGCAAAACAGAACATCTGAACAATATGTAAGCTTTATAAATACAGAGAAAACCAACCACTGTGTAATCATTCATCCTCCAAACCACCCATGTGCATGGCCCTCACATAATATGTAGGTGCCGTATGTGTTCTATGCTATGTATATTTATAGGACATTATACTCTGTTAGCTTTCCGTCTCTGTGACGAAATCAAGTTCTATGGAGGAAAGACTTACCTTGGCACATGGTTTTGGAAGCTAAAGCCCTGGCTACTTGCTTCCTTTATCTTAGAGTGTGGTGTGATGAAATAGCATGGCAGGAAACATTTAGTGGAGCAGAGCTGCTCACTTTATCCAGATAGCAAAAGAGAGACGAAGGGGCTTAGATAACAGTATAGGACATGGTAGCAGTGCCTGATCTCCCTCTAACTTGGCCCTACCTCCTGTAGGGTTACCAAATCTGAGTAGGGATGTCAACGGGGAACCGAGCCTTCAATGTAGCAATGAGAGATATTTAAGATCCAAACTGTAACTTATCGATGCTTTCAATGTTTGCATATGCTATGAGCAAGTTTCAGAAATACATAACCATTTGGTCTCATGACTATTCAATAATTTTTCTCAATGATATTTTTCTTTATTGACTGATTAAATTTTTTGCAGTAAGACATGTTTGTTAAAAACAATGGATTCATACACATGTGGCAACCCCTTCTCCCCGCCTCACAGAAAGAGAGAGAGAAATAAAATAAAAATATATCTTCAAAAAAATTGTCCATATATACTATAGTTTAAAAATGAGTTGGAATGTTTCCATCAAACCTGTATCTGGTAAAGATATTATTGACTTTATCATTTTGTGGGAAGTGAAGAGAAACACACAGTGCAGTTGAGAAACAAATATGAAATTTACTCAAATCTAACAGAGTTCTCTGAGTTGAGCTGAACACCAACACAGTTTTAAAATGCATTCTAAGGCATGTAATTATTTGTATTTGATAAGGTAGTAGAAACAGGATTTAACTCTAATGTTTAAAAATATCTTTAGTGGATGAATATTTTCCTTTTCTTAAAACCATACTTTAGATTTAATTCTACCTTCCCCAAAATGTGATCTTTAAAAGCTGATGAGCTAATTTTAAATGTCAACAGAAACTACTGGTATATTTGGATTATCTCTTTTGCTATGGCATCATGTGAGAATATCCTAAGGAAAAATATGAACTAGTTTATATTATGCATATTATAAATATTATGCTATAGCTATTACCTTTCTTTTTTCTATCCATTTTGTATATTTGTACATATATGTCTATGTACATGTGTTCAGAGGCCAAAGGACAGCCATGGGTGTGGTCTCTCATTTGTCTGGACTTGACTGACTAGGCTAGGGTGGTTGGCTGCCTAGTCCAGGGATTGGCCTCTCTCTGCCTCCCTACTGCTGTCGCTTCAGTTACAGGCCTTTATACCTGGCTCTTTTCATATTGACTGTGGGGATTTGAACTCAGCCCTTGTGCTTGCAAAGCAAATGCTTTAATAACTGACGGAGACATCTTCTCAGCCCTTTCTGTACTTCCCCTCCCCCCTTTCTGTAAAGACAGGGTCTTGCTATGTAGCCTTGACTGGCGTGGAGTTCACTATGCAGACCAGGCTGGCTTTGAACTCACAGAGATCAACCTGCCTCTGCTTCCTGAGACCTAGAATTAAAGATGTGTGCTGCTATATCCAGGCCTTATCTTGTTTTTAAAATGTTCATTTTTAATGACTGCGTGATTTTTCATCACCACTGACCTGTTGAAGTGATAGAGAATTATGGGGATATTTTTGAGCATGGTGAAGCCTTTCATGGCCCTTGGGTGGATTTGACTTGAGGGCTAGGTTCTCAGAAACTTGATTGCCAGCAAAACTTCTAGTAAGGCTTTGAGCTGTGTTCTTGTGAGTTTGCCCATAGAGGGTCCTAGAGTTTTTAGAAAGAAATATTTTATTATAGGATTAAAAGAAAGAAAGAGGGAAGACAGAGCTCCTGTAGAGCAGGAGTGGGTACGGTTGAGAGTCACCATCTTGGAACCAGTAAAGATTCACTGAATGGAGAAAGGGACGGGGAGGTGAGCTGGTCACTTTAATTCCCGTTCCAGCCCTGTTCTCAGTAGTTTCCAGGAAAGGCACCCTTTAGTGGAAGAGAGAGCCAGAAAAACAAAGCAAAACAAAACAAACTAAACCTGTTGTGTGCTGTGCGTCCACCCGTGTCCCCGGTCCCCCACACCCCTGCTTTTCTTTTCTGCATCCCTGGCCTGTGTGAAAGATTGATAGGGGGTGGGGGGTTGGAGTTGGTAGGCCGCGGGTGGGTGGGAGACCAGAAGGGTGGGAGACAGACTGATTTACTTTGCGGAGAGAGCTTGGTATGGGTAAGGGTATAAGAGTAAGAGGCTGGGGGCTGAGAGAGACAGAGAGAAGAGATGGAGAGAAGGTGAGAGATCAGTTTGCCTCTGCAGGAAGGGGAGGGGAGATTGGGGATGGGAGGCGCTTGTCTCTTAAAGGGACAGGTACAGAGGTGAGGGAGGAAGGTCAGCAGAAAGATAGCATTGTGGCCCTGGTGTAACCAGAGATATTTTAGCTTAAGCACTTCTGAGCTCCGACAAGGATGAGGGCACTCACAGGCTAAGGACATTTCTGGCTTTTAGCTAAGAAAGAAACTGTCACTTTGTGAGGTATTCCCCCTAAACCACAGCCAGCTTGTCCCTGTGACTAATGGAAGTAAAGCAAAAAGAATTTGGGGCCCAGCTGAGCATCTCCTGCCCACTCATTTCAGGAGACCCCAGCAGCTTAGGGTACTGACATCCAGGTTCCCTGCTTCCCCACCCCCCATTTCAGCAATCTCATTGGTGTCTAGAGACACTGTTGGCTTATTTGCATACAGTCTCAGGAGCACAAAATCACATAGGACTTGATGATGGGGAGAAAATGATCAAAGGTGGAAGTTTAGTACTAAAACTTACTTTTGACTCAGCAGACCAAACTTTTAGTATCTGGGAAAAGAGGGAGTTGGAGGCACAACCTGGTATTTTCTATACTTAAGAGTGAAACCAAAATGGGAAAAAGATATAATCAGAACCCGCCACCATCCTATTTCAGCACAGCATGTAATTCTCCGCTTAAAAAAGAGATCTTTTAGGAGAAAGCATTTTAAGATAATGTGTCCACAAGCCGCTGCTGTGAAAAGCAGGGAAGCTTAGGCTTTTCCTGCGAAATTGCTTTGCAATTGTAAAGGTGCAGACGGAGACAGCTCGAGCTCCAGGAGGGGGACCGAACACGTGGGGTGTGTGGATGAGCTGATCTGCATGGAACCTGAATAATAATAGAAGCACATCATGGGCCTGCTGCTGTGGTCCACATGACCGTGCAGGACCATCCTCGCCTTGAATAAAGCTCTAGTTGCTGGAAGCGAGATAAAAATTTGGTTACTGCTTTTGGGAAGTGCCATTGTCATGACAGTTGGGGGAAAGCTATGATGCCTTTGCATAAGTCAGCTGATGGAGCTGAAAGTGACCTCTATTTCTGACTGGATCCGTGAAACACACGACTTTGCTCTTTCTCTCTCCCTCTGTAAAAAGACTGCTGAGCCATGTCTAGTGTGGCAGCTTCTGTATTCTGTTTGAGACCAATTCTCCCTGCTTCACTGGAGTGGCTGGGAGAGGGTGCTTGGCATTGACATGCAAATGAATGTATCAAATATCTCTCTGGGCTACAGCATTTCTTTATCTGATGTTGCCACAACAAACAGCTCAGAGGTGTTTGTCCGAATCACTTTTGGCTTTTTATATTCTGACTGTTGGATGAAAGAAGCCCACTAGGAAGACTTTTCTTTGAAAGGAGAAGTCCATTGTCAGTGTCTTTGAAGCTCTGAAGTGAGTACTTTCTAGTTGGATAATGCACCACAATAGGTAGAGGAAGCAAAGACAGCCTTATAAATTTCCTCCTGAGCAAGCTGGCCTATTGTTGTCTTTATTAAAATTATGCCTCCAAGCAGGTGGTTCTATTCTGAGTGACGCCTCCAGTCAGTCTGAAAGAAATCACCAGGAACTTAACACGTCCTTAAAACAGCTTAGGCCGTCCTGAGAAATTTGAAAGGGGATGGATGGCTGCAAGGCACTGAGCAGACAGGTGTATTGAGCAAATTCACTGTCTAGTCTTAGACCTCGAAGCTGACGATGATATTAATAACGGTAAGCAAGCTTGTTGACATCAATAGACGCGTTCTGTGTGTTGTGTGTATAATACTTCTGGGTAGCTGCCAGAGAGGGCTTTACCCAGATCCCATATGCACCAAGACTTTCATTAGGTGGGAACGGCATGCTCATAACATTATAGCATACCCATTAAAGCAGAAAGTGACATCTCAAAGCAATGACACTTCCTAGTGTCTCAGTGTAAAATACTCCATAGTCAATTTCTAAAGAATTGGTGTTGTGTGTTTGTTTGAAATATTATGCTGTTTTGAACTTATGTTTTCATTATTTTCTGTGATAAGCATGGTCACTGAGGCAGGGCACTCTAGATAAATAAGGAGGATCAGTGAGACCTGTCAATACCCTATCTGTTTAGCATTCAGGCATTTACACTGGCCAGCCCTCAGGTTCTGACAGACTACTTCCTCAGCAGCCTCTGCTAGGTAGTGCTCTCCCTGTGCAAATGGCTGTATCTCCTTCTAAAAGACAAACCCCACACCCCACCCCGTTCTGATCCCCAGAGGCCTTCCCCACTAAACCTTCCCCATGAGTTCTGTTGTCTGGTTTTACTTTCCTTCCCACTGTTGCTAAACCACAACACTGTCTGTAGGTTGTAGACTCATGTAGGGCGTGCATTCCAGTCTTCTTGCTTCATTCACCGTTTGACAGCACACTTCAGGTTTCCCATTTCTCCATTAGGTGTGCTGGTTACTAGGACACAGGCGGTTGCTACCCTCCAGGACCTTACTGCTTTCTTTCATTATGATCAAAGCTGCTGTGCTGTGTCTTCTTTTGAGCTGTGGGAGAGTAAAATATCCCACCCTAAGTATATTTCTTTGTCATATTTTGAGTTGATCATCCAGAGAAATTGTTGACCTCCATGGACACCGGAGTAGCATGAAAAAGCTATTTTTTTGAAAAAAGGAATCCCTACCTTCCCAGTCACTAAACAGTAAATACAAGCACAGCTTTTTCTATCTGACCTCCTCTCCCTTACCTAAGAACTGTCTGCCTGCCTGCCTGCTTGCCTGCCCGTCCACCTATTTTGTGCGCGCGCATGTGTGTGTATTGTATGTGTGATGTTGGTTCATAAATCTTTTGTGTGTGTTTGTTGTATGTGTGATGCTTATGCATGTATGTATATGAGTGTAAGAGTGCATGTATCATAGTGTACACATAGAAGTTAAAAGACAACCTCGGATGTCGGGTTTTCAAGCTCCACACTGAGAAAAGGGTCCCTTTGTTATTGCTATTGCTGTAATTGGTCACTGTGTATCCCAGGCCAGCTAGCCTGTGAGCTTTTTGGGACTCGCATGTTTCTGTCTCCCATCTTGGCAGATTATAGGAGCCTGCTTCTAAGTCTGGCTTTGTGAAGCTTTCGTGGATTCGCAAGGTAAGCATGTTACCCACAGAGCTATAGGAAATCTCTTCTAGAGGAAGAAGAGGAAGAGATCTTAACACCTGCCCCAGTCATGACCACAAGCAGCATGAACTGGGAGAATTCATCCTCTGTATTTACGTGCCATAAGTACATGTCTCTTCGTCCCAGAAGCACGAGCCCCTGTCCCTTTGAGGTTCTTTATATAAAGGCTTGGTCATCCTACCGTTTGGAGTCTCTGTGCCTCTTGGATTTGTAAATAGGACTATTATATTCTTTTTTTTGTTACCTCACCATTCTCAGTTAATTTCATAAAAAATTTTAAAGAGAATAGACTAAATTTAAACTTTCTTACAGTATCCTTGATAACGGTCAAGAGAGTGGTGTACGATATATTTACTGATGGAGAATGTATATACATATATATGTATATATTATTGTTATTGTAATTTTTAGATATTCTTAGCTGATAAGGGATCTCTTTTCTAGCTCTATTTCTTCTACATTTTCATCTTTGTCAGCTGAATTTGAATTATGAGTTTATGATAGGAGTTGTTTGCCATGCTCGGTTCTCTGTCAGCTATACTGTTGACACTTTCTGAATGTTCTCTCCCTCCTTGCCATATACTTCATTCTTCCTTCTGTCTAATGGCAGCACCAAGCTCTAAAGTCTAGAGCTTATAGAATGAAACAGTACTACTCTCTCAAATGCTATAGGAACGTTAAGTTTGGATGCAGTTGTGAAAATATACCAATCAAGTCAGCTGCTATTGGCTATAGTAATGTACAGGAGGCAGTATCCCTCCCTAAAGATTGTCAGTTCATAGTGACGTTTAGCCTGAGAAGTAGCCAGGACACTGAATACTTTCTTAGACATTGTATTGGTTGGGTGGGTGAGATCAAAGAGATTACATGGAGAGATCAAGGATTCTACACAGACAAACCGCAATTAATTTTTAGGAGAAAGATTTCTGCTATTACAGGAGGGGAATGGAGTCTGTTTTTATATGGCCTATGCCCCATCTACACATTATCTTGGTAGTAAAAACAGACAGATCATTGTTGTAGTTATATCATGACCACCACCATCACTACCATAGCTTTTTAAAAATTAAGTACAGAAATCCCTTGAGATAGGTTCCATTGTCACTTAAATTATATAGATGATCAAATACGTTTACCCTAATCCACAGAGGTGGTAAATGCCAGTAAAGACTTGCCCCTTACACCCCGCCACCGGGGCTGGCTGCCCCTGAAGTGCTTTTGTTGGAGACACACTGCCACTGCTCATTGTCTTTTCTGCTTGCTATTCTTCCCTGCACAAACAGCTGCTAAAAGTCTTTATTCTCCTAAGTGGTTATGAGTTAAGTATTCGGGTTATCTTTCATCTATGCGTGAACACTGCCATTTGCTGAGTCTGTTTTTAGATAAATTTTCTAAAGGCAAATTTCAGGTTTTCATATGACTGTGTCCAAGGATGATGACTGATGTTAGATAGTGCTTGCTATTCAAATCCTCTTAAAGTACCAGCATTTCTTAAAGTGATGTGTAGCATAAACCTACTTAGAAGATTACCCTACCATGTATGTGTGAGGCAGGACTCACCATTTGAAAATGAGATTAGTCTTCATGTCATAGCAACATTTATTGAAGTGTCTGTTATATGTATGTCCTGCTATTCAAGTGCCTAAAAGAAATTCTAGCTATTAATTTACTTTCTGACTGCTTATTAAAGGATTTGAAGTTGAAATAACTATTTTTATTTACCACTGGGAGCTAAAAAATGCAAAGGCAAAATATTTATATGGAAGACAGTGATGTGAGACCTTGATTCTAGTTTTGAATTTCTATCTGTAAAAACTAGCAATAGTGATTTAAAGTCTAGAACTAGATAGTTCTAGTTTTGAATCTCTACGTGACTACAGTTTTACTTTAGACCAGGCTACTGTTTTTAGGATTTAATTTCTTGATTTTTAAACTAGAGATAATAAAAACTGGTAATCACCATGAGGCTTACCTGAGCTAAGTTGTGGATGGCACTTGATATGGTGTTTGGTTCCAAAGAGGTATTCAATATATGTGGTGATGATGATGACGATGGAATTTCTTGTCAGGGTGGAAGAAGTTAGATACCACTCTGCTTTATTTCCTAAAGTAGAACCTTACATGAACACCAAATATATGAATTTGATTAGCTGGATGTGGGCAAGGTTCTTGCCATATTTGGCATTGCCATGAATTGTGAGTGTTCAAATGTGTCTACCCGAATGTTTCAGAGATGATAATTCTTAGTTTGAAATTAGGGAGAATAGGTGACAGCAGGGAGCAGCAGAGTTGAACAAGCATCGGGTAAGATCTTAGCAACTTGGTTTTGAACCGGAGGCTCTGTTGCTCTAAGCTCATGTTATCGTATATAGTGGCCCGAATCTTTCTGAGCCCCAGTTTTTTTCTGTCCAAAATGGTGATGGCGATGCCTACTTACGAGGCTGTTTCATGGATTTCAATAGAATCTAAAGGTAAACTTATTTTGCCTGTTATAAGTCTAGGTTGACAAGCCAAATAACACATACTCCTATCTCAGTTCTGAAGACTGGAATTCAAGACTAAGCTGTGTGTTTGGAAGTCGGGTATTTAGTGAGGATGGCCATTTCTTTCCTTGTGTCTTGTGAGGGCAGTGAGCTGAGAGGAAAAGCCGTCTGGGGTCTTTTTTATAAGACACGGAATCCACTCTCCTTACCTAATTATGTCTCAAAGGCCCTGCCTCCAAATGCTGTCATATTAGGAGTAGGTGTACTACATACTCATTGGGAAAGGGGCACAAACACTCAGTTCATAAATACACCATACTGACCTACAAATCTATTTTTTTAAAGGTAATGGCACTGTAATACAAATTATATGAATTGCAGCTGACACTTTATATAGGGGATAGTAGAAGTTTACAGATGTAGCTCATGCATCTTCAAAATTATGTGCCACAGTAGAGAGGCACATACTAGGACAACTTTGTGGAGTGGGTTTTTGTAATTGAACTCAAGTCACTAGACTTCTGTGGCAAGTGCCCTTACCCCTGTGCCATGTTTTACACACAAAAGCTGCAGCCCCCTTATTTAACCTCATGTGCTGGAAGACTCTAAAGCAGTGACATTCTACCTTGAGACTAAGAGGTCAGTTTTCTCTGGGGGAAGATCTCTTCCTTGATTCTTGGATATTATGCCTTGGATATTGTTCCTGATGCCATGGCAGGAAGAGGAAACCCTTGTGTGACAATGTGCTTAGCAGGGCATAAATCTGCCCAACTAGCAGCTGGATGGAGCCTTGGAGGCGTACTTCAGAGCCAGTCTGTGTTAACCGAGTTAGGAGGTTGTGCTGACTTTCACATCCAGCTCAGGGCCCAGCCATGAACAGCTGGGAAGTGATTGTGGCCCATGGCATGGCTCTGTTGTGCCAGTTATCCTCCTTGTCAGTGTTACCATCATCACCATGAAGTCTTTATTAAGTGCTGGAGTGTGGAGCTCCTGTAGGTGTCATTGCGGGCTGACAGGCAGCTTTGTATTTTGAATAAGAGCCTTGGGCAGGACTGTGAGGTGGAAAGACCCAGCTGCAACCCATGGCGGGCCATCGTGTGGAAGTGTGGGCACTTGAGAGGGCAGCAGGTGGCCGTAGTAGGTTTTTGTATGTTTGGGATGTCAGCTTAGTCCATAGTTGCGTTCTCTAGGAACTGCCACTTGTTCTCATCTTCAAGGCATACCCTGGCAATCATATCTTCTACTTGCTTTCTATTGATTCAGAAGAGTAGATGCGTGGGATATAGGGTTAGGGGGCACAGCTGATTCAGTTGGGCCACTCAGATGGTTTTTCTCAGAAGCTAAACCTGGGACTCAAGCATGTTAAACGTCCAGGATGGATGGGTAAACTTGGGAGCCATGAGCAGCCACACATACCCTTCATTCAGTCATCCCCAGAACAGGTCTGGTAAACTAAGCTGTCACTTCATTGCCGTTTTACACACTAACTTTCAGGGAGGTTAAGTGGTGTACTTGAAGTCTTAGAGTCGGCACACAGCGAAGCCAGGCAGAAAGCCAGGCACTTTAAGCGTATATGGGGGAAGAGAAGAGGGAAGAGAGAAGGAATAGATTGAACCGAGATACAAGTTGCAAGGGTGTGTGGGGAGTAGGAGGGGTGAGTGACAGTAAATCAGGTTTATTAGGTAACATCTTGATTCTTTCTTTAAAATTAATTAATTTTTTAAAAAAATTTACATTCCAACCATAGTTCTTCCCCTCCCCCTCCTATAAAGTTTTTACAGCCTGATAAGCCTCTCTGCCAACGCAATAATCCAAATCAAACCAAATTAGAAAAACCCAGGTTTAATGGATGCCAGTGCTCCCGGGAGGCCCTCTGGGAAAACACAGAGAGGGGGTAGGAGAACCAGAAAGAACACATGCTTGCTCTCTGTGGGGCAGTTTAAATAGCCTGTGGGATGATCATCTCATTAGATGCCAAAAAAGTTTTCAACAAAACACAACATACTTCCATGATACAGGTCCTGGAAAGAGCAGGGATACAAGGAACATACCTAAACACAGTAAAGGCAATATACAGCAAACCAACAGCCAACATCAAACTAAATGGAGAGAAATTCACAGTGATCTCACTGAAATCAGGAACAAGACAAGGTTGTCCACTCTTTCCATATCCAAAGGAGATCAAGGGGATACAAATTGGAAAAGAAGAAGTCGAACTCTCACTATTTGCTGATGATATGATAGTTTACAATAAGCAACCCCAAAAATTCTACCAAGGAACTAAACAACTCATAAACACTTTCAGTAATGTAGCAGAATACAAGATCAAGTCAAAAGAAATCAGTAGTCCTCCTGTACACAGTTGATAAAAGGGCTGAGAAAGAAATCAGAGAAATAACACTCTTCACAATAGCCACAAATAGCATAAAATATCTCGGAGTAACTGTAACCAAACAAGTGAAAGACTTGTATGACAAGAACTTTAAATCTTTGAAGAAAGAAACTGAAGAAGACACTAGAAAGTAGAAAGACCTCCCATGCTCCTGGGCAGTTAGAATTAACAGTAAAAATGGCATTCTTACCAAAAGCAATCTACAGATTCAATGCAATGCCCAGCAAAATCCCAGAAAAATCCTTCACAGACCTTGAAAGAATGGCACTCAGTTTCATAGGGAAAAGCAAAAAACACAGGATAACAACAACAACAAAAAAATCCTGGGCAATAAAAGAACTTCTGGAGGCATCACAATCCCTGACTTTAGACTCTACTACAGAGCTACAGTGCTGAAAACAGCCTGGTATTGGCCTAAAAAACAGACAGGGGGACCAATGGAACTGAATTGAAGACATAGATATTAATCCATATACTTTCGAAAACCTGATTTTTGACAAAGAAGCAAAAAATATCAAATGGAAAATAGAAAGCATATTTGACAAATGGTGCTGGCATAACTGAATACCAACATGTATAAGAATGAAAATAGACCCATATTTATCACCATGCACAAAACTCAAGTCCAAATGGATCAAAGACCTCAACATAAAGTCAGCCACACTGAACCTCATAGAAGAGAAAGTGGGAAGTACACTTGAACACATTGGCACAGGAGACCACTTCCTAAATATAACCCCAGCAGCACAGACACTGAGAGAAACAATTAATAAATGGGACATCCTGAAACTGAAAAGCTTATGTAAAGCAAAGGACACGGTCAACAAGACACAACGACAGCCTACAGAATGGGAAAAGATCTTCTCCAACCCCACATCTGACAGAGGCCTGATCTCCAAAATATACAAAGAACTCAAGAAATTGGTCATCAAAAGAAAAAAAAATAATCCAATAAAAAATGGAGCACAGACCTAAACAGAGAACTCTCAACAGAGGTATCTAAAATGACTGAAAGACACTTAAGGAAATACTCAACATCCTTAGTCATCAGAGAAACGCAAATCAAAACAAGTCTGAGATTCCATCTTACACTGGTAAGAATGGCCAAGATCAAAAACACTGCTGACAACTTATGCTGGAGAGGTTGTGGGGTAAAGGGAACACTTCTGCATTGCTGGTGGGAGTGCAAGCTGGTACAACCCCTTTGAATATCAGTGTGGTGATTTCTCAGAAAATTAGGAAACAACCTTCCTCAAGACCCAGCAATACCACTTTTGGGTGTAAATCCAAAGGATGCTCAACTGTACCACAAGGACATGTTCTCAACTATGTTCACAGCAGCATTGTTTGTCATAGTCAGAACCTGGAAACAACCTAAATGCCCCTTGACCTGAAGAATGGATAAGGAAAATGTGGTACATTTACATAATGGAGTACTACACAGCAGAAAAAAATAATATCTTGAAATTTGCAGGCAAATGGCTAGAGCTAGAAAACACCATTTTGAGTGAGGTAACCCAGACTCAGAAAGACAAATCTCATGTGTATTCACTCATAAGTGGTTTTTAAACATAAAGGACTGAAAACCTACAGATCACAATCCCAGAGAACCTAGACAACAATGAGGACCCTAAGAGAGACATACATGGATCTAATCTACATGCGAAGTAGAAAAAGACAAGATCTCCTGAGTCAATTGTTATTGGGAGCATGGGGACCATGGGAGAGGGTTGAAGGGGAGGGGAGAGGCAGGAAGGGGAGCAGAAAAAAATGTAGAGCTCAATAAAAATTAAAAAAAAAATAGCCGGTAGGAGTAGTCTCTGGGGAGGGGTCACTGTTTTGAGGGCTTTCTTAGAGGTGGAGTTTGTACTGAGGCAACTCCTAGGGGAGGGGCTTGACATAGAACTTTCTACCCAATATTCCAAAGTGGATGCCAGGGGCTGGGGTGAAGCTTCCAACCAAACATTCCAGACTCTTTGGATATAGGGGTGCCAGGAGGCTGGGGTGATGCTTCCAACTAAACACCATTTCACCCACTCCCCATTGTCTCTGCTCCCAGCTACCAGCCATTTATTGCACCCAATGGGTAAGGGCTCCCATGGGGAGTCATCAAAGTCTGGCACATTAAGTTGGGTGAGGACCAAGCCCCTGCCTGCTGCATTAAGGTCGACTATGACATCCTACCATAGGGGATGAGCTCCAACAAGCTAACTCTGAAGTAGATCCTGGTCCTACTGCCAGGGGCCTCTCAGATAGTTCAAGCTTCACCACTGTATCCCACACATGGAGGCTCCACAGCTGTCAGTCTAGAGTTCATGAGTCTCTGTGAGTTTGGTTCAGCTGTCTCTGTAGATTTCTCCAACTTTATCTTGACCTCCCTTGCTCAAATATTCCCAAAATCTTGATTCTTCCCAGCACCAGGCTTCCAAACTCACTGGCTACACATACTCTAGGGCTCAGGGAAGCATCTCTGCATCCTTAAAATAATTTCTCCTTTTCTGCTCCATATAGTTCTAATGTGAACCTAGTACTCGCAACACAGGTTCGTGAAACGTGTCAGGTCCATTGCAGTTTGGTGTAAAAAAAGATAATGGGCCATTCACACGATTTCACAGCCTTAGCTAGATAGGACAGTGGAGGAGAAATTGTAGAACACAGCTGATGGAACTTGGAGTAACAAGGGCTCTTAAAATGGTAAGCATTAGTTGCTATAGAAACACATGCAGGTACGGCCCTCATATCCCCCTCCCCACACTAAGAGCAAAAGCTAACAAACAAGAAAGGAAAACAGAGAAAGGGCGTGGGGAATGGGGATGGGGCAACACGGGGGCAATATTTGTTTAATCTTGAAATCGCGTGGCATTTGACTGTAGGAAGGAAAGGTGGGAGAAAAGCCTGTCCAGGACGTGAGAAGATTGGGGGAAAAGGTGAGAACTATAGTTTAGAAAAGGCAGGCTATAGGAAGAGGAAGGTGCAACTGTAACCTTCAGCTGGACCATAACCCAGGTCTCCAGTGCAGTGGAGGCGAAGGAAATCTTCTATAAGCTAGCGGTTCATTCACTGTCCTGTCTGTGCCCTCCAACAGGAAAGAATTAGAGATTTTGAAATTGGAAAGACAACATTCTGACAACCTTAAAGACAGTTTTAGAACAAACTCAAACAAACACGTACAGCATCCCAACATCCAGGACCACTGTTTTCATTTCTGCACGTTATTTTCTATTGGCCGCAAACATGCCTGTGTCTGTCTGTGCTCACAGCCCATCTACATATCATTTTCACTTCCGAATAGACCCACGAGGCACTCTGTGTTACTATGGTGTCCTCTTATTATGGTAACAGCAGGATAAGCTTACATTTCACAGAACCTTTTCTGGGACCCCACATGGCTCTGGCAATACATTTGGTTCCGATGAAACAAAAATACGCAATCTGGAGAGTTTTGCTTTTGAGCGGCTTGGGATCTGGTTCTGTGGTTGTTGTTGAGAAATTTAGGAACACACACTTTAAAGTATGACAGTTAACAATATATATTCAGGAGTTTTGCTCTGTTTGGACAGGGTATCCTGCAGCCCAGGCTAGCCACGAATGATCAGGTTTTGCTCTCTCTACCTCCCAAGTGTATTCAGGTTCTTTGAGGCTCCACCTGTGACTCTTCCTCATCTGTATTCATTCTCCCCTTCCTGCAGCCCTCAGAAGTATTGGCTAATATTGCTTCTCCTTCACATGTTGTGTTCAGGTGCTTACCTGATACCTTGTCATACTGTGTGTTCTCTTGATGGATGTCCACAGGCTCCAAACCAAGCCCTCGAGCTGGCTTAATTTGCTTAGGAAACATCCTCACTGTGGCCAGGGTCCAGTAGCCATTATTTTAATAATAGAGGCTTCTTCAACCTAAACTAATAACGCATCAGCTCCATTTTGGGGTGTTGTTGTGGCACCACCAGGCTGACTGTGTGTCTGTGGGCTTGGGGGTGCGACCTGTCTCTGCTTTTCCTCCCTCTGCTTCTCAGTGGATCCCATCTGCGTCATTCTCTGTCCTCTCTGCTCCTGCGTTAAAGAAAATAGGATGATTGGCCAAAATTGCTCTTTAAATCAAATTTCGCCTCCTATCTCCAGCATGATAATGAGTCTCAAAATTAAAGATGCAGATAATTTTGCAATTGGATTTACATTTTGGGCTGTAATGAATTTAAGGTCTTTAAATTCTTTAGCTTTCCCCTTTATGATGCTTTTTGTCAACTTAATTTAATTCTGTGGTATTGACATTTTTTTTTCATTTTTCTTTCAGTCACTCTATTTAAAAGCTCTTATTTTTTCTGTTTCTCATCTTTGCATATTTTTCTGAAAATTAATTGATATAAATAAATTAAAGAATTTGAGTCATTAAAGTAAAACATATACAAATACTTCATTATTCATATAATTAGCCCATAGGCAGGGAAACTAAATACATCAATGTTCTTTGGAAATCATCATATCTGACTTTACTCCGTGTGTACGTACGTTCAGATACAATGTGTTTTAATGTTTCTTGGGTCCTCGGTGTCCTCCTTTATGGGACAGGAACACTGGTTCTTGTGAAGAAGGTGCTGGCAGAGCCGTGCCAAATGCCTAGTGTGTAACGACTGCTCAGTTGGTATCAGTAGTTAATACCATGGCTTAGAGGGATGGACAGCCTTTGTTATGATTGAACTTGGGGTTGAACTATTAATAAGTCCTTGACTTCACGCCCATATAAAGTGGCCCGAAGCATTGAAAGACAGTTTAGATATTAGAAGGGAAATTCAGAAGCCCTGGTCTCTTCGTATTTCTTTCCTCTTTGGCCAGCTTAGTCTAAATGAGTTGTCTCTACGTGCTTCCCACCAATGCCACCTTTGCCACAGAGGTCTTTGGGTGGCCCTTACCACCACACCTCTGTGAAATTATCTCTGATTTCTGACGCAACTGCAAAATTACTTCTACTCAAGTCCTTTTCTTACTGCTAGGTCTCCTTGGTTTTTTCTTCCCCAGTGTCAGGTCCAAAAGAAACTCAGGACAGCTGGCTAACTGTGGTGCAGCAGTATAACAAAGCACACGCTGGCTGGCCTCCAGGCTCTCTCAGCTCTTCTCACCCTGCCCCTACCCTAAACTTTCTCAGCTCGGGGCTCCCCTCCCTAAGCTACTCATCCTGATATAACCCTGCCATCTTGGCCACATGATCTCTTGGTTCCCATGGCTCCTCTCTTGGTCATCTCTCTGGGCCTTCTTTGCTCCCTTTCTCTTCCTCTCTTGCTCGCCCCTTTATCCTCTCATAGCCCAGTTCAGTCTTCTGGCCATGTTTTGTCTACTACTTTCTCTCCATGTCTGGATTCTTCTACTTGCCTCTGGCAATACTCTCCCTATGCCAACCATAGAAAGCTCTTCAACCATGATCTGGAGTGGATATTGCCCTCACTTTATACACTCAGAGCCTTACTTCCTGCTGGGCACCTGGTTGCCTGGGGCTGAAGGGTAGCCTGGAATTGCGGGAGACAAAATGCCATCAGGAGCTCTCTTCGACAGTAAGCGTGCAAACTCATACATGACTGCTCTAGTCTTCCACGTCAGAGGATTGAGGAGGTCCTACAGAAGTCAAGTTCTCTGTGTAAACATGACGATTGTTCCCCATGGACATTGCTGTCTTGAAATCAGGTGGCTGTGATTCCCCACAGGAGATCTTCCAAGGCTGCATTCGTTAACATTACCTTCTGGTGAGAAAGAGGGCTATTGAGGCAAGGTGCACACTAGGTCCCGCCCCTTCTTGAGGATATACAAATGGGTGGAAGACTTTTCTTGGGGGTGGTGGGGTAGCTGCTAGTAAGTCGCCCACACTCTAGTAGGTAACCCCTTACCCATGACCCACAGGTATCTGCAATTAAACTGATTTGTGCACCAAGCTAGATCTTATCTGCATTGGTATTTTATTAGGGGTGAGTAAGCAATCATTTATGTTTCCCACAGGAACGTTAGGACATCACAACCTTATGTTGGCTTCCACCCCTTCCTTTTCTTACCATTTCTCTCCTCATCCTTGTCTCCAAGCTTTGTCTTAGCTGTGTTTGCCCCAGAACCCAAACCATACCACCTCTGACATCCTTTGTCTTTTTGATATTTGTAGTCTTTTGTGCTGGATCATTTCCTCTGTGGCTGAGGGAAGAGGCCAGACTCTTTTTTGATCTTGAAATCTATCCATTTTCTTATACTTTGAGCCCGGATCGTCATATCCTGTCTCTAGCAACACTATACCTCTACTGTGGACAGCTTGGTTCATAGTAGATGGTGAACAAACACTTCATGAGTGAGCAAAAGGGCCAGTTATTTCTCTTCTCCTGTGTGCTGTGTACAGTGGCTGTCTGATGGGTTATCACTTTGGCTTTTCTCTGGAAGTCCTGAGGTCTTTCACTTTGGAAATAGATGTCATTCACTGCCTTTAGAATCTGATCCTATCTCTTGCTCTTTGGAACTCTCCTTACTTGATTTCTGAAAAGCCATCTACCCCATCAGTGTTCTTTCCTTGACTCGGAGACTTTCTTTTCTAGTGTTTTTATGGCTTATCTAGCTGGGTTGGATTCTACATTTGGCCTTCTCTATGACTCCATTACGATCTGCTTCTCTTTTGGAGCTGTGAACTCATCCTGAGTAAAACAGTGATTCTCATTGCTTTAATTTCATGGATGCGTCCGAAGTCTGTGACTCCCTGCTTGACCGTCTGAGTTCCAAGCTCTTGGAAATCAATCCCTGTCTGGAAAGTTTGCAGACATTGACAATTTATTGTGTCCAAGCTGGGATTAATCTTCATTTCCTATCTGACCGCCTTCCTACTTTTCCACACCTTGTCTTACTCAATGACATTTCTCTCTACATACTGCTGTTCGAGTATGCATGTTTTTGCCTTTCACTGCTTTCAAGAAATAATTGTTGAGCTCCTCTTATGAACCACACCCTGTGTTGGATGGAAAGAACACACAGACAGTAAAACAAGCATTGTTGTACCTCCAAGTGACTCACAACCCATAGCAGATGTAGGTACACATTTGATTCATCACAAAAACCTTAGGAGCAGGACAAATGCACCATGAGGGGTCACAGAAGGAGCTAGTCCATTCTCAGGATTTGAGCAGCTTCCATTATGAAGTGGCGTTTGATAGGAGATGGAGAGGGTGAGCAGAAAGGAGTCTGGAGAGGGAGGACTTTCTTCTTCATCACCGTGCTCTCGAGTCCCCAGATCCCATTGCATCCGTTTTTCTGTTGTCTGTTCTCACTGAGGACAGTTGCGATTTTCCTTTCCACCCTAAAATCCCATTCTTCTGACTTTCAGCTGATGCCAGAGTTCTTCAACAGAACACAAATATGTAACATACTTTTCCCTACCGAAACCCAAAACTCTCAGCAGCTCCCAATGTTTCCAGAGTCCAATTCCAACCTTTTGTCATGCTGCCAAAGACTTCCAAATTCTGGCTTTCATCTCCTGTCACTCCACATCATGCTGCTTGTTCTCTGGCCACTGTGGACGCTTCGAACTTGGCTGAAGACACCGTGTCCTTGAAAGCGCTTATGCTTTGTCTCCATTCATTCATCAGCTTTGAGTTCTTCTAAAGGAAGTTTATCTTCCTTTTGTTTCTGTCCAGTTCTGCTGATCCTATTAGACTGCATGATTGACATTTTCCTTGACCTATTACCTGTTTCCCCATACATTTGTCTGAATGCTACTTTCATCGAGCTCACATCTGTTTGCCCTATATATTAACTTAGTTGTTTGCCTAGGAAATGTGGGCCAAGATTGTTTTGAATCAATTTCCCTTCCTAGGGCAGTTCGTAGAGCATGGGACTCTTAATCCCAGGGTCGTGGTTTCTGCAGGGTAAAATTTCTCTACTTAAACTTATGTATCCCCTCACTTCTCAGCATAATGGTAGTCCTGACTCACTTAAAAATCAAAACTGGCTTTGGAATTGGACTGTGGCTTTCCTTCTCTACATCCACAACATGTTGTTAACAAAATTTCAGAGTTTCTGTCTCATATCAGGAAAGCCACCTAATATGGGACAGAAGGAAGATAAAAATCTAGGGACTAAGGTTATCAAAACTCTGCTTTCAAAAAAATCTATTATCAATTTTTAAGTTTTCCACAGTGAACACTAAATTTTCCTACAGTAATCTCTAAAGTCTCCAGAAAGAAGATGGGGCCCCATCACAGCAATTCCCCCTGAATCATATGATCCCATTGAGCTGATAGCACCACTCAAATATCGGTTTTGGGCTGCAAACTGTTCAAGATGATTCCAGCTTGGCTGGGTGAGGTGGTACACCTTCATACAACATTCTGACCAGAACTTCAGAAAAACCCTACTGACTACTCAGAGACTATCTGCAATTGTACCAGACAGTAATCTTGAGACTTGACCATCATTTTAGTTTTTACAGGATCCCATAGAAATGACATCATCTCCATGACAGATGAAAGTAATTCTAGAAAACAACATCCCCTCTCACAACAGAATTTGTGCTCAGGGTTAGGGACGATTGTCATCTGTTAGGGGTTGGCTATAAGTTGTATAAGATTGGGTGTGGAAATGAAGTAGGCTTAGGGATCTCTTTTGGGAAAGAAAAAAATGGGGGATGAATGGAATGGGATAATAGGTAGATTAGTGTATCTACTTGTGAACTATTAGTTATAGAAAATTTACATTGGTATAGGTTCTTGTATACTGATACATATGTAAAATTATCTTTATACTCATGTCCAAGATAATTTGTATATTGATACAAATTCAAATTATATTTGTTATATTGAATATGCTCCTATTTCTGTTTCTAATATTTGTACACCTATTTAAAGTTATTTTGTCATATTGTATGCATGAGTGTTTCTACCTCTGCTAATATATTTTGTATATTGATGCAGTCTTAGGATATATTTATCATATTGCACTATACATTTCTGATCAAGATACACACACACACATATATATATATATATAGTTTATATTTTTGGGTCATTGTCCTCATTTGCTGCACATCTGTTTAACGATTGCTTAATTTTATAATGTGAAGCCTTAGTCTTTAAGCTGTATAGGTATTAAGAATTACAAGCCAATAGTCACTCATGCTTGTCATACTTATAGTTAGGAGTCAGGTTCTCTAGATGCACAGAGATTGTACTCTGCATAGATAGATAATATTCAAACACTTCAAAGAACTGTAGAATGTGGCATTTAAATAACTAGGATCCTGTTGACGTGAGACATGATTGCTCTTGGCAGCACAGATCTATTCTCGAGAAAATGTTGGGCACCAAAGACACTCCACTTAGAGCTTGTTTTCTTCTTGGTAAAACGGGCCTTTGGGCAAAGAACTGCCATTGCCTTGACTACTGAAAATATGTATGCTGTCCAAACTGGCAAGCAGGACACAAGCAAAAATGATTGTTGAACCTTGTCAAGATAGGGTAGGACAGTCTTTCAAATTTTCCTGCCTCTGAAAATGGTCTGTCAGATACTCTAGGTGTTACCAAAGTTGGTTGTCCCAACCTTGCAAATGAGACTTTGGGTGATTGCCCAGGTATCCAGCTGCCTCTGTCATTTTTTGTACCTTTTGGAAGTCACTTGCTTATGCTTCTTGCTTACTCAGATAACATTATTTTCCTTCTCAGGTCTTTGATGGGGTTGAAGACTAGATAGTCATAGCTACTTTCCTCTCATAGCTTAGCTAAGACATTTTAATATAAGACTTAAACTCCTCAAGATAAGACAGCTATTGAAATTATCTCTGTTATTTGCTAATTACCTTAGACTGGACATTTAGCATGTGTTTCTTGCTTGATGTTGTTCAGTTGGTTGAAGTTCTATTTTTGTATTTGTTTTTTGCCTTTTCTTTTTCCTGAACAATACTTGATATTTGCTTTGTTTTATGTTTAGAACCCTCTTATTTAGACAAAAGGGGAATGTGTTATGGGAATTCATTCAGCCAATAGACTTTGGATACCGACCCATTAGGGCATAGTCTGAGGTACTATAAGCACAGACAGGAAGTGTGCTCGCCTCTTTTCTCTTGGTAGTTGGAGTTTGGTTCACAGCTTTCAGTAACCACAGAGGACCCTTATTGTGAGATTTTTTTTCCCCAAATAAATACTTGCTATCCTTATTCTTGGCACTTCTGGACTTCCATAAATATGTCTACAGATATGCAATTGTCCTGTGCAAATGTGATGAGAGGTAAGACATGAGTGCAGAGGGCCTGAAAGAAAAAAAGCCTTTTGTAGTGATGAGAACTGTTGATCCCAAACAGAGTTTGATCAGGGAATAGGGTTGACACAGGCAAACTCGTTGTTTGGTGTCTCTTCAGTTGTCAAGTGAAGCGGCATATTGGACAGTCACTGTTTACAGAGAAGCATGGTGAAAGGTGGCACTCTTCTGGCCTCCATGCAAAGCCTATCTGTTAGTACCATCCTACATGAAAGCATTTTATGGGCCCCATTGTGTTTCCAAGAAAATGTCGTCATGGCCTCTATTGCTCAATCAAGTATTTCTTAACAATGAAACACCATTCCTTTGTTGAAGACAATGGCTGACAAATGTCCAGGGGCACATTAGTACCTCTCCTACATGCACAGTTTCTGGTCAGTTAAACCTGATCTGATACTCAGGAAGGGAGACTAGCGTATTTAAGCTCTTAAGTATTATTACACCTCATTTTTATAAATCATTCCCCTCTCTACCTAACTTGTACATAATCTGTAACAGGAAGGTTGCTTGTTTGTCCCAGCTGCCCAAAACAAAATAATCACACAGAAACCATATTCATTAAAACATTGCTTGGCCCGTTAGCTCTAGCTTCTTATTGGCTAGCTCTTAATATTAATTTAACCCATTTCTATTCATCTGTACATTGTCACGTGGCAGTGGCTTACCGGCAAAGATTCAGCATGTCTGACTGGCAGCTACATGGTGTCTCTCTGGCTCTGTCCTTCTTTCTCCCAGCATCCAGTTCTGTCTTCCCTGTCTACCTAAGTTCTGCTCTCTCAACAGGCCAAGGCAGTTTCTTTATTCATTAATGGTAATCATAGCACACAGAGGGGACTCCCACATCAACATTCCACAGAGAAAATCCTTTTCTATTTCATAGTTTTCAGAATGTGTCTGTGCACTACACGTTGGGTGAAGATGCACATAGAGATCTGAGCTTTTACATATGACAGGTAAGAAGCAAAGGATAGCCGGGCCAGAGAAGCTAGCTGAAAGGAGGGACACACATGGAGGGCACCAGGAAGGAAAATCTCCTTGAAGGATAATGGGAACACAAGGGATCAAGAAGATCAAGTTTTGGGAGAGCAATGATAGAGACATCTTGATAGAGGGAGCCATTATGGGGTTAAGGAGAAATCTGGTGTTAGCAAAATCTCAGGAATCCACAAGGATGAGCCCAGCTAGGACTCCTAGCAGTAGTGCAGAGGGTGTCTGAACTGGCTTCTGTGCATTTCAAACTCATTTTTTCTTATTTCCCTTCCATCTGGCTCCCATGTGTTAAACGTTAAGGGTATGTGATGTACCCCTCTGTCTCACACCCTCCCACCAGCGTAGACTTCCTCTCTATTTTGAGAGGTTCAGGGAAACCCAATATTTGTGTTTTCTGCTCTCAGCATAGTGCTCCCCAGTTTCCACAAGTGGAGGTAGCAGGACGTAGCATGTGAGCTAAGGATGCCTTTTGGGTTTTCTTGTTTGAGATGAGCTCCAAATTCAGAATGGTTGACTCCTTGGGGAATTGTAAGGAAGTGGAATTGAAAATTTTATACAAAAGCATATTGAGCGTAGTCAGAGTATTGGTTTATTTAAATTGACTTTTTAAGTTGTGGAACTCTTGACACAATACAGGGCTTGCAGTTTCTTAGAAGTGGGCGAAACTTTTTTTTTTTAAATCTTTTTGAGTAAAAATTGTTCTTTTTTTAAATAATTAAGTCAAAAGATGATAACAAATTTAGTTTAAAGATCAATTTTCATATCTACTTTTAAGTAGAGCAATGATATATTTCATATGAAGGAGAGTGGAAGACAGAGAAATAAAAATCACACTGTTAATTAGGGGTAGAGCCAGGATTCAGCTAGGTGTCCTGGCTGACAGCCCCACTCCAACTACTACCTTCTTGTACAGTCTTCTCCCTCACAAAAATCTGATGTTTCTTTCTAGTAAAGAGGGAACTGCCATCAGTCCAGACAAGCAGAAGGGAACATATGTCAGAGGGTGGTTTGTGTAAACTAAGATTTGACTCATACTCCAAGTCAGGGGCCAATAAACTTTTTTTTGTGAGGGGCCAGGTAATAAATGTTTGAGGATTTTTAGGTTGTATAATCAACTCTTCAATTTTGAAATAATTGTGTTCCTGATCTATAGTGAATGAGAACAGCCACATTCCAATAAAACACTTTAAAAAACGGTGGAGGGAATCTCACTAGGATTATATTTGGAATTCTGGATGTGTGTAACAGCTCATTTTATAAAATAGAATGAGCATATGGATAAGTCGAGCAAGAAAGTTGGTTTTATAGAGAAAATGTTGATAGAAGTCAGGGACCACTGAGCAGAAGCACCTAGCAAGGCCTGTGCATAGGGCCCTCACGCAGAGGGATAGGCTCAAACCCTGGCCTCCCATCTGCTGTAACACCACGCTAGGGGCACATCCTTCTCTGAGTTCCTGTGGCATCATTTTTCATGCTTGAATCACTTCTTATACTGTAGTTTTTATTGTTGCTTCTCTCTTGCTAGACTGGGACATTTGAGAACAAGGTGACTCCATGGCACCTTTAGCACAGCTTAGGATGAATGGTCAGCAAATTCGCGCTCTCTGGGATTTCCAGGGCCGTGTACTTCCTCTATCCAACAGTGTTTCATTCTAATACTTTACAGTAGTATCATGCAATCAAGGAGAAAGAAAGGGAGGATAGAGTGTTTTTGAATGACTAGATTCCAGAATAAACACTGAAAGTTGGGGAAAAAGTGTTTTTATTTTGCAGGATAAATGTTTCCCTTAGTGTGCTGTTCTTTTAAACTTCAAAACACTGGTTAAAATACTAGGAGAGCAGGGTTTGAAATCAGCAAGCCAGGAGGACTCGTGTGGGAGCAGCCTCCATTTGTGGATGTTCTTTGCTTTGTCACACTTAAAGAGCACCCAACTAGAACAGACATTCCTAAAACCATGTGGGTTGGGACAGTGTTGTGAGCCGTGTGTAGCTAGTGTATTTTAGTTCAGAAGATGCTGGTGCCTGTACATAATTCCTCCTACTTGCCTTTTATTGTGTTGGACTATGTAACTCAACCCTCCTGAAACATTTTAGAGACTTTCACTGTTATCTTTCACCATAGTTGAACCCGTGACTGGGTGTGGTGGTGCATGCCTTTAATCACACTACTTGGGAAGCAGATACCGGTGGATCTCTGAAAGTCTGAGGCTGGTCTGGTCTATATGGCAAGTTTCAGAACACCCAAGACTCCATAATAAAACCCCATCTCGAAAAGAAAAAAAAAACAAACCAAAAAAACCCCCAAACTTTGAAAACCCAGTCTCAATTAGTAGTGCATTCATGAAGACTTTGTTGTCTTCTTAATGAAACTTCCTTTACAATCATCAGACCATAGCTATTTAGGTCACTTTTTATGTGTATGGAAAAACAGGAAATGTAAAGAGGTATTTTCTAAAAAATAATTTTAAAGGTTTTTATTCATTTGTTTGTAGTGCATGGCTATTTTGCCTGTATGTAAGTCTGTGCACTATGTGCATGCAGTGCCTGAAGAGGCCAGAAGAGGGCACAAGATGGCCCTGGAATTGATGTAGACAGTTGTGAGCTGCCACATCAGTGCTGATAATCAACCTCAGTCCTTGGGAAGAGCAGCAAGTCCTCATAAGCACTGAGTTATCTCTCTAGTTCCTAAAGAGGTATCCTTTAAAAAAAATTTATTAAGCATGCAGGGGTATTCATTTTCTTTTCATTTTTAAGTTTATTGTAATTTTTATAAAATTATTTTCTCGTGATATTAACTAAAATGTTTATGGTGTGTGAATGCATGTTGGCATGTGTATGTGCTTATTTACGTCTGTGGGTATGAATGTATCATGCCTCCGCACATGTGGGATGTCAGAGGACAAGCCTTTGGTGTTGGCCTTGCCTTTCCACCTTCTCTGAGTCAGGCTCCCTATGCTATGTAGGCTAAGTGGACTTCCAGAGAGTCTGTTATCTCTGCCTCCACTCTTATAGGGCACACTGGCATCGCAGACACTGGTACTACTATAGTTGGCTTTTAGGTGGGTTCTGGGTATCCAAACTGAAGCCATCAGGCTGAGCCATCTCCCCAGTTCTTCACAGTTCTTTATTTATCAATGTTGTCATGTTACCCTTTCATTTTCTTTGCCCTGTAGAAGTTTGAGGTACTTATTTCACCTACAGGTCTTCTATGTCAATTTTTTTTGTGTGTGGCAGTTGAATTGTGCCACGTCTTAGTTAAGTGGTAAAACTAAACATTCCTGACATTGGCAAGGTGTGGTTGTTTGAAAGAAAATGGCCCCCAAAAGGAGTGGCACTATTAGGAAGTGTGGGCTCATTGGAGTAGGTGTGGGCATGTTAGAGAAAGTGTGTCACGGTCGGGGTGGACCTTGAGGTCTCCTATGCTCACTCTATGTCTGGTGTCACAGTTCACTTCCTGTTGCCTGTGGATCAAGATTTAGAACTGTCCACTCCTTTTCCAGCACCATGTCTGCCTGCGTGCCTCTATGTCCCACCATGCTATGATAATAATGAACGAAGCCTCTGAGACTGTAAGTGAGCCCCCCAGTTAAATGTTTTCCTTTATAAGAATTGCCATGGTCACAGTATCTCTTCACAGTAATAGAAACCCTTACGAAGACACAGGGTCTGGTCTGACACTCACAAGCCAGCATGCTCCACCTCCTCCCATGCTTCTGCTGGAGGCCCTATCTCCAGCATCTCTCATTTGGATCCTTGTAGCAGGCTCTGTTTGGTCTTCCTGTCTTCTTTGCTAGCTTCAGTTGGTTCTCTACTCACAAGTCAAGGACTTCTCACTTCCCTCTGAGAAGCAACCACAGCAGAGACTCTTCCAGAGTCCTGTGTCACCGCCTCCACCCAGTCCAATACTCTGCCCTGTCTATTTTTCCTTGGTTCGGATCCTCCAGGCCCTCTGCTGTCTGTTACTTCTTGAGTGCTTTTTCCCTGGATTCCCTCAGTTCAGAAACCTTGCTCCTTCTGCTTGCAGTGGAGCCTTTTCCTTCACCTTCCTCAGATCTTTTTCTAGAGCTTTCTTCTGACCTGCTGTGCAAGCTGACTCCCTGCCTGATTCCCCAGCTGTTCCCCTACTCCTTACCCATTTCCCGACTATTCTTCCCCGCAGCACCCATCATCGGCTCACATGCTGAATATTTTACGAGTTAATTTGACTTTATTGTGATTCTCCTTTAGTCACAGAGAAATTACGGAAGATATGAAGATAAGCGCTCGGTTTTGTTTTCTGTCTTCATCACCGCTTGGCCCGGCTACTTAGTCAACGTCTGATAAATATTTGACCAAAGATAAGTGAAAATATAGCTGCGAGACCCATGAATGCCATAAATGTCACATTCAACTCTTGGAACATTATGGGCTTTAATGATTTACTCATTCAATAAATACTTTTCGAGTGCTCGCTGTACGGCAAATTACAAGCTGCGCCCTGAAGTATAGTGGCCCTCCTGGAGTTTACTATTGAGACGGAGCGACGGCTGCCATGCAACATTAATAAGAGGGTAATGATCCAGGGTAACCATCATGGCATGTGAGCTGAGACAGCAGGGATCCTGCCTCCGAGGAATCCTTATGAGGGACGCTCAGAGTCGGGGGAGGCTTCTGCAGATCCAAGGGTGCTTTCCGCGGCCTTCTCAAGCACCTGTGGTCTTCACACGTGTCTCAGCATCACTTTCAGATCCATGATTCTTGGGTCTCATCTGTAGAATATCTGATCCAGCAGGCCTGGGGAGGGTCCGGGCATCTGTGTGTCTGTCAGCCGCTCTGCTGGTACTGATGTTGCTGTTGCAGCATCTACAGTTTGGGAGTCAGTGAGACACAGCTTCAAAGTGGTATCCTGTTACCTGACTGGGAGGGCTTGTTCTGAGGCATGGGCCCAGGAAGCTGGAGAACGGGCATGGGGGCTAGACATAATGACTTTCCCCAATTCATGGACACATTTATAGAGTTGAAAACACAATCCAATCACTGCCATCGTTTTTCATGTGACAGGCAAATCTGCTTGGTTCACAGTGGTAAAGTTTTGCTCGGCTAGAGCATTTAAGAAAATGCTGATTGGCCAGTAGCCAGGCAGAAAGTACAGGCAGGGTGACCAGAACAGGAGAATTCTGGGAAGAGGAAAGGCTCAGTCTGCGGTCATCAGCCAGATGCAGAGGACGCAATTGGGTTTAGTTTTTCACTCTGCTACTTACTCTGGAGTCTGAGCATATGGACAGCTGAGGTAACCTAAGATGGAGGAGCATTCTATGGCAGAGAGCCCTGGTCTACAGAAATGGCATCTCTCTCTGTACATGTTGCTGAGAGTGGATGTATCTGTGTAGTTTGCTCAGCACGCTGTTTACTAACTGTGAAGCCCCCGTCTTAAGCACTGGGCTGTAGTCTAAACTGAAATATTTAACACACCTTTGATCAGCCTGAGACGGCTGCTTCATTGCTCACATCTTGATTTAAAAAGGGGTGTTGTTTGCTAGAACTTTTCTTTTCTTTTCTTTTCTTTTCTTTTTTTTTTGAAAACTTTGGAAAACAGTGCCCAATCGAAGCCACCTATGAGAATTAAACGGCTAGATTTTCAGCAGCTCCGGGACTTAGCATCCAGGTTGCCACTGATTGCTTAGAGATGTGGTGACCTCCCGTTAGGTTGCCGACGAGGACTTGTTATGGAGAACGGCTACGAATAAAACTGAATTAAAAGCAAAACAGTTCTTCTCTTTTTCTTTCCTCTTATTTTGCATTTGAGTAAAATGATTTACAGGCCCATTGGATCTAACTTTCAAGTGTTCCTATGCTGAAAATGAGGTAGTTTCGTCTCCTTATAGTAAAAATATTTTGATTGAATGGGTTAAAATACAAATGTGTTCAGGTACCCAAATGTGTTATTTTTTTCTTTGTTCAGTAAAGAATAATACTTCTCAAATAGAAGTGATTTTTCATTCTTCTGTCTAAAGCAGTTTTCCTTGAAACAATTTTTTCCAGTTTTTGATTACTCAGAGGGGGAAAATCCCTCTCTTTTGTATCACATTAACCTCATACTGTATTTATATTAAACAATGTTCTTTGGAGAAAGAAAGGTTTGGTATACTTAGTGAGTTCTGTCCCCCCTGCCGGCACTGCCGCTGTTAATTGTAGGTGGAACCCAGCAGTCATAACTGATGGAACAACAGTGTGGAGGCTATAAAATAAAAAAGAGGTAATTGGGGACATGCGGGGAGCTGGCAAGTGGAAAAAAACACCAGCAGATGTGGCACTGAAAAGAGAAAAGAAAGCTTCAAAATCCACATTGGCCACCGGAGGAACTGGCCCAGAAGAACGGGCGAAGGACCACCTTGTTCAGAGAGAAAGTAGACATGAAGTCTTGTCTCCCTCCTTTTGAAACTTAATAAGCCAAGAGGAGACTTGTGGACGAAGCAGGCTCTTACAACAACCCCGAGAGAGCCCACCTTCTCTGGGCAGACAGGGTGCCCATACAAATGCTTAGCTTTCCCGCTTCAGAACCCGAGTTCCCTTTTCTCCACAGCCCTTGGATCCACACCCACCCGCTTACTCCCTCCGGCATTTCAAACAGGCGGTGCGCACAGGTACACGTGGTACAACCTGGCCGTTCAGTCTGGTACTCAAGTGTCAGTTCTGTGTTGCTTTGTACACAAAGGCAGAGACACTCAGATTCTGCAAAGAATTTAGGGAACAAAAGACAATTTCTTTTGTCTCTGCCTCAAAAGTAAAATACGTCTCAACAGATGGCGCCCTGAAATATTTAGTAGTGAGTTCTAGGAAGACAGCCCATTGTCAGTGCCTTCTCCATCCGCCTGAGCATCCGGAATTCTTCTCAAGTGACATGAACCTTTTCTCCTGACCTTGAATTTCAGCTGCCTCTCTTCACATTCCCTCCTTTGTCTCCCTCTCCTCTCGCCTTTCCTCCCGTTCCAGCATCTCCATACGTCCAAAACTGTCTATTCCATTTCCCTTTCCTAACACTATCTACCCCTGGTCCTTTACTCTATGCCTAGTCTCTGTGGTTCGATGGAGGGTAGCTTGGCTTAACAGCTAATGTCCTCATCTAAGCATATACATACTGTATTTGTCTTTCTGGGTCTGAGATACTTCACTGAGGATAATTTTTTTCTAGCTCCATCAATTTATTGTGAATTTCATTCTCTTTAACGGCAGAGTAATACTCCATTGTGTAAATGCTGCATTTTCTTTATCCATTCTTCTGTTGAGGGACATCTAGCTGTTTCTACTTTCTGACTGCTATGAATAGAGCAGCAATGAACGTGGTTGAACAAGTGTCTCTGTGGTAGGATGGATCATCTTTTGGGTATATGCCAAGAGTGGTATAGCCAAGCGTTGAGGTAGATCATTATCCATCCTTGGGAGGAACCACCACGCTGATTTCCATACTGGCTGTACAAGTTGTCACTCCCATCAGCAATGGAGGACTGCTCCCCTTGCCACACATCCTCACCAGCATGAGCTGTCATTTTTTTTTTTATTGACTTCAGACATTCTGACATGTGTAAGATGAACTCTCAAAGTAGTTTTGATTTGCATTCCCCTGATGGCTAAGGATGTTGAACATTTGTTTGTTTCTCAGCCATATAAGTTGTTTCTTCCTTTGAGTGTCCTGCTTAGATCTGAACTTCCATGTTTTTATTTGGATATTTTATTTTTGTACTTAGTTTTTTGAGTTGCTTCTATATTTTAGATATCAGCCCTCTATTGGATATGGAGTTAATAAAAAAAAGTGTTTCCCATGCTGCAGGCTGCTTTTTTGTTCAAATGATGGATGATTTCTTTCCAATTTGTACTCCTTTGATCTCCTTTATTGCCTTCTTGCTCTAGCTAAGACTTCAAGTGCTACACTGAATAGGTATGGACAGAGTGAACAACCTTGGCTTCCTGATTTAAGTGCAATTGCTTTGCGTTTCCTTCAGTTTAAGTTGGTGTTGGCTCTGGGCTTGCTCTAAACTGATTTTATTATGTTGAGGTATGTTACTCATATCTCTAATTCCTCCAGGACTTTTATCATGAAGGGGTGTTGGGTTTATCAAAGGCATTTTCTTCATCTAATGAGAGGATCATGTGGGTTTTTTTGTCTTTCAAATTGTGCATACTGTCTGTTACATTTATCAATTTATGAATATTGAGCAATACCAGCATCTCTGGGAGGAAAACCTACTTGATTATGGTAGATGATCTTTTTGATGTAGTTTTGGATTTTGTTTTCAAGTATTTTATTTAGTATTTTTACATCTATGTTCATAAGGGAAACGGGTCTGTAATTCTCTTTGTTGGGTCTTTTGTGGTTTCAGTATCAAGGTAATTGTCACCTTATAATATGAATTTGGCAATGTTCGTTTTGTGGAATTTTGTGAACTAATTTTTGGAGTATTGGCATTAACTTTTCTTTGAAAGTCTGGTAGAATTCTGTACTAAAACCATTTGGCCCTGGGCTTTTTGTTGTTGTTATGAGAGTTTTAAAGACTGCTTCTATTTCACTAGGGTTATAGAGCTGTTTAAATAATCGCTTAGTTGATCTCTATTTAACTTTGGTTAGTGGTATGTATCAAGAAATTTATCCATTTCTTTTAGATTTTCCAATTTGGTTGAGCATAGGTTTTAAAAGCATGTCCATATGATTCTATGGATTTCCTCAGTGTCTTTTGTTATGTCCTCCTATTTATTTCTGATATTGTTAGTCTGGATTTTTTTTCTCTTCCTTTTAGTAATTTGGATGAGAGTTTGTCAATCTTGTTGATTTTCTCAAAGAACCAACCTTTTGTTTCACTGATCCTTTGTGTTGTTTTTTGTTTCTATCTTATTGATTTCAATACTGAGTTTGATTGTTTCTTGGTGTTTTCCCCTTCTGGGTGTGATTTCTTCTTTCTGTTATGAAGTTTCCAGGTGTGCTCTTAACTTACTAGCGTAAGATAAGTTGTTTTATGTAGCACTTAGCGCTATGAGCTTGCCTCTTAGACCCGTCTTCGTTGTGTCCCGTAAGTTTGGGTACATTGTGTGTCCATTTTCATTCAGTTCTAGAAAGTCTTTGATTTCTGTCTTGATCCATTTTTTCATTCAATAATGAATTGTTCAGTTCCCATGAGTTTATAAGATTTCTACTGTTGGTGGTACCCAGCTTTCATCCGTGATGGTCAATTAGGATGCAGAATGTTGCTTTATTTTTCTTGTATCTACTGAGAATTGTTTTGTGTCCCGATTTGTTGTTAATTTTGGAGAACATTTCATGAGTTTCTGAAAAGAAAGTATATTCTTTTATTTGGGTGAAATGTTCTGTAAATATCTGTTAGGTCCATTTGGTTTATAGTTTCGGTTAGTGCCAGGCTTTCTCTATTTAGTTTTTGTCTGGCTGACTTGTCTTTTGGCAAGAGGGGGGGTATTAAAGTCTCCTGCTCTCAGTGTTTGAGGGTCAGTATATGATTTAAACTGTAGTAGTCTTTCTTTTATGAACTTGGGTGCCCCTGCGTTTGGGGCTTACATGTTAAGAATTGCAATGTCTTCTTGGTGGATCTTTCCTTTGATGAGTAAGACATGTCCTTTCCTATTTCTTCTGATTAGTTTTGCTTTGAAGTCTGTTTTGTCAGATGTTAAAATGAATACACCAACTTGCTTCTTAGGTTCTTTTGCTCGGCCTATATTTTTTCCAGTCCTTTACCCTGAGATTTAGGGTGTGTTTCTTGTTTTGGCATCTGTTCTGAATGTCTGTGTCCTTTTTGGGGGGTGAGTAGGTGCAATTTTTAGATCATTGATGTTGAGAGAAATCAGTGAACAGTGTTTATTGATTTGTTATTTTGTTGTTGCTATATGTATGTCATGGTGTGTGTGTGTGTGTGTGTTTGTGCATGTACATGCGTGTATTTGTGTTACTCTGCTTTTGATTTGCTGGTCTGAGATTATTTATTCCCTGTGTTTTGTTGGGTGTAGCTAACCTCTTTAGGTTAGAGTTTTCATTCTAGCATTTTCTGTAGGACTGGATTTATAGATAGATACCACTTAAATTTGGTTTTATCATGGGTATCTTATTTTTTACATGTATTGTGATAGAAAGTTTTGCTTGTTATAGTAGTCTGAGCTGGCATCTGTGGTCTCTTAGAGTCTATGGTGCATCTGTCCAGGCCCTTCTGGCTGTTTGAGCCTCCACTGAGAAATCGAATGTTAGTCTCATAGGTCTGCCTTTGTATGTTACTTGGCCTTTTCCTTTGGAGCTTTTAATATTTTTCTTTGTTCTGTACATTTAGTGTTTTGATTATTATGTGCTGAGGGGACTTTCTTTTCTGGTCAATTCTATTTGGTGTTCTGTGTGTTTCTTGTATCTTAATAGGCATCTTCTTCTTTAGGTTAGAGAAATTTTCTTCTGTGATCTTATTGAAAATATTTTCTGTGCCTTTAATCCATATTTCTTCTCCTTAACGTATTCCTATTATTCTTAAATTTGTCCTTTTCATAGTGTTCTGGATTTCCTGGATGTTTTATTCCAGGAGCTTTTTTTTTTTTTTTTTTTTTTTTAGATTTAACAGTTCTTTTTGACCAAAGTATTCATTTCTTCTATCATGTCTTCAATGCCTCAGTTTCTCTTTTTTATCTCTTGTGTTCTGTTGGTAAGGCTTGCCTACGTTTCTTTAAGGGATTTGTTTATTTCTTCTTTAAGGTCTCTACTATATCCATAAAGGCTGTGTTACAGTCTTCTTCTTGTGCTTCAGCTATATTGCAGTCCTCAGGGCCTGCTGTGGAAGGGTTGCTGAATCTAATGGAGACATATTGTCCTGGCTGTTATTGATAGTGTGTTTATGCTGGCATTTAGGCATCTGAGTTTGAAAAGATTGTAATTCTAGGTGTTGGTATCTGGTCTTGTCTTTGTTGGGTAGAAGTTCTGTTCCTTGGTTTCTGTTCCCTCTCTGGTAATAGGAATGGGGTGGTTGTGCACTGCCTGGTAAGAAATCTTCTGCGGACCTGATAGGTTTGGCCACTGAGTGTTCCAGCCAAAATGTGTTTCAGGTTCGGACATCACACTAGGAATGGAATTGGGCTGGGGACGTGAGGCTGTCCACAGGAGAGAGATCAGAGTTACCGGATTCTGCTTAGTCCCCTGGAAATGGAGGCAGAGAATGAGGAGAAGCCACATCAGGTGGTCTGCTGCAGAGCTAGGAGTGAGATTAGGGGATTGGACTTGGGAGAGTGGAGAAAGAGATGAGGGTCTGCAGTTACCCTACCTGTTTAACTGGCTGAAGTGGCTGGTTGGTTCCCAGGAAGTGCCTGATGGAGGTGGGGTGGGTTAAAGCAATGAATGGAGCTGGGGAAGCTTGGAGGGAAAGATATGTGTGATTGACTGGAAAGGGGGATAGACGGCCAATGGGCACTGCACAGCTGGAGGTGAAACTGGGGGATTAGGTTTGGGAGAGAGGAGGGAGAGGTGAAGATCTAAAGCTAGCCTTCCTACTTCCCCAGCCAATAGTGGCCTGTGGGTTCCCAGGAAATGCCTGTTGGTGCTGGGGGCTCAGATAAAGCAATGAAGGCTGAGGAGAGGGAGGGGAGGGAAATTAGAAGGGATGATCTGTAGATCTGTGTGATCCACTGTAGATGGGGGGATGGGACTAGGGCACAACAGGCGGTGTGCTGCAGAACTGGGCATGGACTGGAGCATGGCTATTCCTAGAGAGGTTTTCTCTGAATTCTCACAATTAATAGTATAAAACTAAAAGTCCACATAGATGTTGAAGGATATTTACCAGTGAGGTTTCATCCTCTTGATGATGAAAGCATTGCTGGAGCCTGCAAGGCTCCATTCACAAAGGCCCAGACTTTGTTCAGTGTCCCCATGTTTGTGAGTTAACCAGCGTGACAGGAATATTTACACCGCAGAGACAGGCAACCACTACAGTTAGACACCCCACACTCCTGCTCCATCCAGTGGCTAAATCTTTACAACCATGCCATAAGGCATGTGCATTACCTATTCTCTGTAAAATAGAGGATGATGGGGTTTGAACATTCAAAGAAAGGCCTCTAGCTAGTGATGGGCAACCCCAACAAACAGCTTTGACCTTTTCTTAATGCTGAGTGTGTTCTGATATGAGTGCTGGGCCAATAGGTTTTCATACATACAATTTAGATCCTTAACCACATTTTTCTTTCTTTAATGACCATTTTCAGCCCACATCTAGTTCACCTGTGTGCTTGTTGTCCACTGTGTTGGATAAAATGCACCTTTGCTCTCTGCAGTGGCATGATGCTATCTCTTCTTTTCCTCCCCCACACTTCCCACCTTCTTCTCTCTGACCACATATTCTCCATGCCCCATACTGTGAATGTAACAAGAGTGAACAGGCAGATACCTCCAGAAGAGACTAAACCACAGTGGCCACACTCTTTTTCTTTTCTTGGCCTCAAGAGTGTCAGTGTTGTACGATTAAGCAAGTGTAATGTGGAGGTAATGCAAGAGGCAGTAGGTTAAAAGATTCTACTTCTCTACTTCCTTTCCTTCTTCCTTCCTTCCTTTCTTTTCTTCTTTCGTCTTCTTCTTCTTCTTCTTCTTTTTTTTTTTGCAGGGAGTTGGGGATCAGTGCCTTGCTATGCACCCCAGGCTAGTTGAATATTCACTCTGTAGTCCCAGACAGTTTTAAACTTGCACCAGTCACCCTTCCAACCTCCCAAATGCTAGGGTTATAAGACATACACTACCATACCTAGCTGCCATGCCTACCTCCTGGTAATGATTCTTCTAAAGTATGTTAGACACCCTCTTAATAATTTTCATGTTAACATCTTACATTTAATAAAATAGTTTGTGACTTCTAAAAGTATTTTTGTAAGTACCAATTTTCTCAACATTGTAGGTAAGGTCAGCTTAATAAGAATGGCAAGATGGGCTAGATTAACTAGCCCATCTACAATTATTAATTTGGTGTTGAATGAGTGCATTTTTGTAGTCTGTAGTTCAAATATAATGTTTACTCTGTTTGAAGACTTGACCTGTTGATTACTTTTTTAGTAATGATCATCTAATATGAAAAGACTTTTAGAGTTTATATACTTATTAATATTTAATATTATATTCTCATTGACCATTTGCTATGACAGTTATCCAATCCTATGAGTTTTATAAACAACCCTTAGTAATATGAATCATTAAGACAATTTTTAGTGTGATATTAGTATTTTTAGAGGGTGGCTGTGTCTTTATTTGAAAAGTACTATGGGTATCTCATGTCTAGATGGCTTAAGTTCTTAGCCATCTCTTGTACATCAGGAGCTGTGTTAATCAAGCTTCTCCAGAGGTTAGAAACAGTTCAAAGGCATTAATTATGAGAAGCTGACTGAGATGATTCTGAATGCTGAGCATTCCTGGAGACCCAAGAAACTCGGGTTGAATTTCAGCCTCAGGTAGAAGGGCTTGAGGAAGAGGAATAGCAGTGGTAAGATTTCTCACCCAAGTAGAAGTCATGAAAACTGCTTGTCCTTGTTCTCCTTCCAAAGCAGAGAAGAGCAGTGTTCTCTGCAGAAGAGAAAGCACATTTCCTTTCTCTGTCCCTGTATTCCCTGGTGACCCTTGATGGATGAAATGCTGTTTCCCCAGCTGCAATGCAATGATCCCCGAACCATTCTCCTCTTTCAGCGCTCTCCCAGACACATCCAGAAGTAATGTGTTCCCAGCTATCTACATGCTTCTTAGTTCACTCTAGTTGATACATACAATTAGTCATCACAGTGCCTGTAAGAAGCTAAGCTCTTATGAGTGACCTTGCTGAGTATTCATGACCCTGGTCAAGTGAAGAGAGCCAATGCCAGAAAGGTATGTCAGGGCATCACTGCAGTGGGGACTGGTAAGTTGAAGCCATCAGTTGATTAAATATAAAAACAGGCATACATCTGGTGGGCATACATCTGATGTGGTCTCCAAAGGGCTCGGACACTCTTTGCAATATTAAAGTGAAGTTTTCCAATGAGAAGTCTTTTCTGATTTTTACTTATGGTTGACTGCCTGTTTCAAAACTAGTAAAATTTGATTAACTGGGGTACTATTAATGGGTTTGGTGGGATTATGAGTAAAATTACCATCAATGATATGGATAGACTTCTTGCAAATGGGACATCAGAGATGGCAGTGTGAATAACAGTAATGAATACTGACCAAAGAGCAGTGGAGAACTTAGCATGTGGGAGACACAGTTCCCTGTACTTTGCATTTAATTTTAAAAATGGCATTATAGGAATTATTTTACCAGAGTTACAAGTAACAGAGTTGAGGATTGAGCGTATAGAGTCTGGAGCCAGAAGGTGTGGAATAGACGTTACGACAAACAGTGCATCTGCAGTGGGGATGGCAACCAGCATGGACCAGAAACTTTTCCCTCTTCCTCTTGGATCCAGAGATAGCATGACCTGCCGATGGTCTGAGCTTAAATTCTAGGCTCCCAAACAAGGCTCATCTCTCCTAGCTGCAGCTCCAAGGGAGCAAGGGCCTTTCTTGCTGTGCACATTTCTTAAACTGCAGGTGCTGTGTCCACCAAGGCCAACTTTCCTGGGAATCTTCAGGAAATAGAAATAAGTAGGGGAAAATGAACAGTAATTACCTGGCATTAAGCTGAGACCTTTTGTGTGAAAGGCATGCAAAGATAGGTCTCTCTGTGACTTAATGAGCCTTATCACAGGCCTTCAGCTTTGCTGAATAGATTTAGAGGGTAATAAAATGTTGGACCCCGCTTTTGAACCAAATTATACTACAACATTATTTTGAAAGACCTTTGGAACAAGTGGCTGAGAGTTTGCCCCCTCCTTGAAGATAGAATCAATCTTTCCTTATTAATAAGAACCCACAGTAATTTCAGATGATGACTAGTAAATAAAATTATTTAATGAAATGAAATAGAGCCTGATTTGTAAAAAAGGAACTCAAAGGAACACTGCATTCTATGTGACAGTCTTAGCTTGATCCTTCATTCAGCAAATATGTTACAGCCTCTCCTTTCTGAGGAAAGGCACTGAGCTAGGCACTGTGACACCGAGAACATGACATGGGGAACCTGTACTGACAAAGAAAATCCAACTAACGCTTTTGAGAGCACTGGGAGGGAAGAAGTAGCAGACAGTCAGACTGGAGTGCAGCCACCTTCTCTAGCTACCGTGGGGAAAAGCTGAAAGGCTGTAGCCCTGAGGCCCCCTCGGGAGCACTCACATGATAATGGAGCCATGAGTAATGCTCACGTCTGTAGAGGAGCAGGGACACATTGAGTCTTTTGTGCCATTGTGTCTCACATTCTAGTGTGGTGTCTGGGGTCAGCCAGGGGCTTTGCAGTACAGAATACAGAACTCTTGTTGGGAACTTCATGTTTACTCTCCCAAATCAGTTTCTGTCACTGTTTCTCATGGCTTATTTGTAACAAAAGTAAGATGACTTAAGTTAATGCAGGACAAATTCCAAGGACAGGGATGTGTCCTGTTTTCCTCTCCATGGCACATCTGATTGACCAAGCTGACGGAACACAGAAGACCTGAGAGAAGGCAATCCCTCAGGTGAATTAAATCATGCCTGGTGTTGCTTAAAATGATACTCACTTTTCCATTTTCTGTTTGTGTTCATTTTTTCTTTTTGAACAATCAAGGTAAGTCGTTTACTGTTTAAGAAAAGTTCAAGAACAAAATTATTGGAAGGTTCCTTTAAAGTTGGCTTATTTTTTAAAACTATCTGGTAAATCTAGTTGAAAAGCAAGTTTTGTTTAGTAGTGTTGATACTCACTTAGTAACACTTGATTTTCTGTACCCAAGATGTACAATTTACCCATGTATATTATTTCAGTTAAGTGTTTGGAGGAAAATAAAGCTTGTTCCACCCTGTGTTTGAAATACATCTTTTAGCTTCTATTCTAGATTGGCACCAAGAATAACTCAAGCAAGAGTAGTATGATGGGTATCTTGGTAATGTTTATTGCAAAGAAGGTAGCAGCTGCCATGCAGCTTTCAGGGCTCAAGTCATGGCACCTATTTCCATGAACGGTTGGACTTTAGGAAGACATTAAGTCTCATTGTTTATGTTCTCATCTGCCTTATTTTACCTAAGTCCCCATAGGAGCTATAGAAACCACCTTTCACATGAGAGCATAAATTTCTAACCCACTTTTTAATTTTAGTATTAGCATTATTATTAGTTGAAGAAATGAAATGTGACTTCTAGTGGACATGACCATTGTCCTCACTCTGATCCCATGGTTTTCAGCAAAGCTAATGAGTACAACACTTCTCGTAGAGCTGTGTACAAAGGCATCCCAGAAGTAACTGGCTAGCAGAAACACATCCGCAGCACGTTATTTTTGCTTCAGTATTTGAGGTAACGTGTTATAGGGAGGCTGCTAGTTAGTTCTTGACTGCTCAGCAGCTCAGACCCAAAATAATCACACAGAAACTATATTATTTAAATCACTGCTTGGCCCATTAGCTCTAGCTTCTTACTGGCTAACTCTTATATCTTAATATAACCCATTTCAAGTAATCTGTGTATCATCACCAGGTCATGGCCTACCAGCAAAGTTTCAGCATGTCTGTCTCTGGTGGGGGCTCCATGGCTTCTCTCTGCCTATGCCTCCTTTCTCCCAGCATTCCGTTTAGTTTCCTCCGCCTACTTCTGTTCTGCTCTGATCTGCTATAGGCTCAAAGCAGTGGTAATCACAGCATACAGAGGGAATCCCACATCACTTGTCCTTTTCTGTTTAAATAAAAAAGGAAGGTTTTAACTCTAACATAGTAAAATTACATATAACAAAACAGATATCAAGCAACAATTATAGTTACAATGTTTATATCAACTTTATCTTTTATCATAACTAAGGAAAACTATAACTATAAACTCTTCAACTCTATCAAAGACTACAGAATATTACTTAATATTACTTAAGTAAACAGAAGTGTATTGTAAGCAACTTCCAAAACTCTAGAATTGACAGAGACATCTCACTGCCTGGACAGTAACCCAAAGTTCTTCTGTATCATTGGGGCATCTATCTTCAACCTACAGGCACATAGTATCCAGCAGACTTTTTCATGAAGCAGGAAATCTCAAAGACAGTTCCACTTATATTGGCAGTTTGTCGGTCACTTTCTTCTGTGTCCTGCAGAATGTCTGGCAGAGTCTTTCATGAAGCAGGAATCCTGAAGGACCATCTCACCTTTCAGCAGTCATTGCTTTGTGGGTTCTGCATGTCCAGTTCATCAAGTAGTCCAGACAAGAGCAGTTTCTTGTCCAAATGGCTAACCAGCTCCATAAGGAGCCTCTTCAGTGCCCATCTTTCTCTTGAAGTAGCTTGGTACTGCCAGGAGCAGATGTGTCTCACTGTCATGAAAAGTCCTAAGTTATTAAAACATCTTAAATGCCATATTCTGTAGTCTTTGAAAGGTTTGAAGAATGGCTATCCATCTCTGTACATCTAGAAAATCTAACATGACTACAAGTTTGACTATTACAGATGATTATCTATTAACATATATTTCTTAATTATGCATTATGTTTTTAAATGAGCTGTACAAGCACAATACCTTTACTTGAGAGCAGAAATATACATATACACAAAATTGACCTTAAATTTGTATCAATAAAGCAAGATCCATACCAGTGCAAATCTCTATAGCAGAAAAGTACATGCACATACTAAAAGCAACATAATTGTATTATGCACTAGCTTACAAAATTTGCGTGATTTTTTTTAACGCATTAGACTAGACTTCAAAAACCACTTGCAGTTTGTAAAAGGAAATTTAAGATTATATCTTTTCCACCCCAGGACCCCACATTCATTCTCATTTCTTATTTTTGGGACTTTCCCGGATACGTTTGAGAACACTAGGAAGATTTATGGAGCAAATTTTGTAAGCTTAAAAAGTTAACCCAAAACAGGATGTGCTGATGCATCTTCTTCTCCGGACTGTGTTTTGTACTAGCATGAAAACCCGATAGATCTGTTTTCTAAATGGTGTGAACTTACAATTTAGAAGCTGTTTCCTTTTGAATGTATCAAGGCATTGTTAAGAACAAGATTAGTAAATGGCTTCTTTCTATGTGCATGAAACCCAGGAAATTAATCAGCATGGGGCCTGGAGTCATGACTCTCTTTTCTCCAAATATTAATAATAATGTTAATACTAATTTAAAAAGTAGGCTTAGAATTTACATGAGATGTGGTTGCTATGGCTATGAGGGCATGGGTGCAACAAGGTAAGTATCAATTTGTAGATGAGAACACCGACAATGAGATGTAAAGTATCTTCTCAAAGTCCAACAGTTCATGGGGTGGGTACCATGATTTGAACCCAGAAAGTTGTGTGACAGCTACTACCATCTTCCCCGATAAACAACATCACTGTTGTCCTTCATTAGGACATTCATACCTGCTGAGGGGTTATGTTTGGCATCAAGACTAAAAACTAAATTACTCATTTACTTAATTAGTAACACTTGACTTTATGTGCCCAAGATATCTGATATGCATATGAATATTATTTCAGTTAAGTAAAACTGTGTTTATGAAAGCTAAAGCCCACCCTCCCATTTCAGATGCATACCATTTTCATGGTTACACCCTCCTATGTTTGAAGCATATCTTTTTCATGTATCTCATCACTGAAAAAAAAGAGAGCTCTGTAATTAGTTCTGAGCAAAAGAATAGATGATTGGTCAAAATAAAGCCAAAAAGTGCACAAGAAGATGGGAACAGAGTATGTTGATGAGTTTATTGGACTGGATTTTTGTTCTTAATTAAAATAAAAAAACCTGGGTTTTGACCATGAGGTCAAGACAAAACTCTTGGGACCAGATGTTGTTGGATCTTGAGTTGTAAGCTTAGGGTTTTAAACTATTGCAAACATTGAGGAGTCACTCTAGGTGGAAGTCCACAGCCTCTTCATCTCAAAGTTTCTAGGTGCCAGGATAGGACAGAGGCCACTGTGTGCTCCAGTCTTTGGTGGGACTCGCAAGGCCACTGGTTCCTGGAGAGAGGCATGACTTCTGAGTGAAACATTTCAATAAAAGCCATGTTTTAAAGCTTTGCATTGACATGAAGGGAATCGATGTCCAGATAACCAGGTTCCAAAGCAGGGTTATTCCACTCACAGCTGACTGTATCATGGTTAGGAGGAAGGTGATGAAGACAGGAACCACTTAGTGGTCGTTTTCCTTCACTCTAAATGCTAGATTCAATACCAGATACCTACATAAGTTATTCCCTCTATGAGTGAAAAGATGTGGAGATTGCATGATCTGGCCTATGACTATCAGAACTGATATTGTCAAGCATAGACATCTGGCTGCCAATAGCCACACGAGAACAAGTTGTGATAGTAAGCACTGTTATAAATAACATCTTAGTATGTGTCAGGCAGAGCTCACACTTGTCCATTTACTTCCCCCTTTCATTCTCTATAAGCCAGATATGAAAACATTTGTTGCTAGGTTGTAATTGGTTGAGAATTCTGCTTTTCTCCTGACCAACATCCTTTGGGTTCTAAACATTCGATTTCAACAGGAATAATAAAGTTGATGCAATGTAGGGAATGGAAAGAGAGCAATGGAAAGATTGCACATGGGTTCAAAGCTTTTCCAGTGTGCTTTGTGCCCACCCACTAGCATTTATTCTTCAGCGAGTTCTTCCCTCAATAGTAGTAGAAGAGTCTTGTTATCCTTCTCATACCTCTACAGAATAACCATTCCTCTGGCTTGTTCTTTGGTTTTTCTGATGTAAAGGACTGTCTGGCCTAGAGAGACCTGGTGCTGTGGGTAGGGGCACAGGCTCCCGAGGCTGAGGTCAACTGTTGCAAATACTACGTATCAGCAATGCAACTCGGGGTATTGTTTGACTTCTGTATGCTTACCTTATCTCCCAAATGTTTTTAAAATGGCTCCTGCAATAGTGTTCGTGTTAAAGCTGGGGTTATGGCAGTACACTAATGGACACATGGTCCAGGGTCTTGCAGTCTGTGAACTTTACAGCTTGAGACATAATTGTCAAAAGATAAATGAGTTGGGGATGAGCTTAGTCGTGGAAGGGATGTGGTGTTGTGGGCTCATAGAATGGGGAAATGACCACGGCTTGGTCTACATGGTTGTTAGTTAAATGAGTGAAAGCCCTCGGCATGGCACTTTGGGTACCCCCATTGCTTAACGATACTATCTATTGTTATTATATATCTAATTTCTCAAAGAACTATAGATGCAAATATGCTTAGTGGAAAGTAATTAATAATGATGACCCTCACAAGTATTTGGATTTTATATTGATACATCAATTTCTTTGACTTTATCTTACTTAGAAAGAAATACAGGCATTATGGTAATTCAAAGCATTGTAAATAGAGGCCATTAAAGGCCAAGGGGGTAAAGTCATGTACTGCTGTGCCTGATGACCAGAGTTCCATCCCACAATGCATGACCCACAAGTTGTCCTCTGACCTCTACATTCAAGCCATAGCAATCTCCACTCCTAAATATAGAAACACAAGAATAAAGATTTCAGTGTTCACTGATAGGCCGTTCATGCCACAGCATATGGCCACACACCTATGTGCACTTGGGCATCACTGATTGGCCTTGGGATTATTAGCAGGAACAATAGCAACAAAATAGGATATAAATTTGGGATGGATGTGAGGTAGAAGGTACTAGAGAGAGTTAGAAGAAGGTTGTGGCAAATGAATGTGGTCTTTCTACTTTGTGTAAATGTATGACACCTTCAAATAATAAAGAAGTATTTATTTACAAAGAGACCATAAGACAGCCATATCTTTCCATGGTCATTCTGTTTCACATTTAGTGCCAAGATAAATTAAAACTGAAGCCACTCAAAGCCAGTGCCTTCGGGGGATTGTTTGTTTGGTAAATTCTGATTCATAGTCTCATTAACGCCTCATCAACCTCTTGACCATTAGTCTGGGCAGGTAGCTCTGCACAGGAATTTTCATTCCCTGGCTGCTGAGATCGGGTTGTCCTAACGATGATTAGTCTAAGTGTCCTGGTAACTGCTAGTCCCCGAATGTGAAGCGCTGTGCACGTCTAAACAAATCCTCATCACTTTCAGCCTGTGTGCAATTTAGCAGCCAGAGCTTTCATATCTCGCAGCATTTGATCGTCCTACTTAATTAGGAACAGCTTCTGAACCAAGCCAGCTGATGGCCGTAATGACTGAAGCGAACATGTTTGCCCTCAGAAGGAAAGAAAATGAAAATTTTCTAGGAGTTGTTGGGTAACAGAGACAGGGACCGAGCATTGTCTTAGCGGGGCTGGCATCTCACTTCTGACTCCAGAACTGCACCACGCATTAGGACAAGAGTCAGGCCACACAAGTAGGGGCCAAGGTGAGGAGCAGGATGTTAAAGATAGATCTTCTTACCATTTTCCCATTGCTGGACTTGCTCTTATCCTCAAGCAGAGATACATACACGATGGAAAAGAAAGACATTGAGGCAATTCTGGTAGTGTGCTAATCCTATTATTGAATCAAAATGAACTGCTGAAATTCCACAGTGCTCCCTGTCAGGTTATGGTGAAGGGTATGGCCTTTGGAGCCAGATGGGAAGAATCTTGATTCTACCACTTGCTCCCTGTGATCTAGGAGTAACTTCTTTGAGCCTGCATTTCCTAATCTGTCAAAAGGAAACTATAGGTGCAGCCACCTCAAAAGCCATTTGAGAATTAAATGAGCTCATGTCTGCAAAATGCCATGCAGATGCTGGCGGGTGCTAAGTGATGAGTGACTGCTGGCTCCTGTGTGGGTTTTGTGGACTCAGTTTCTGACTTTTCCTGACAAGAACTCGTCCCTAAGCTGAGACTGTGCAGAAGACTGAAATTTGGCTATAAAGAGAAAGAAGATTCTTTCTCCCTTGGACATCGTCAGGTTTCAATAAGTAGTAGTTCCGGCTGTGCTGGCACTACTTAAGGCAGCCATTGCTGATGTGGGCAGATAGGGAGCAGGCAGTGGATAGCAGTAGTTAACGTGGTGGCTTTGGGGGTTAGAAATGCTCTTTCAAGCTGTCTTGCTTTAGAACGTTCTTAGAACGTGCATTATTATGTCTCTCATCCCTACCATAGTCATGGCAGTTGCGAAGATGGGAAAATGGGTTTTGTTTAATTTTATGTTTGAATCTTCCTTCACGTATTATCATCTTTATATATTTAACACATGCACACTGGTGCCCGTAATGGTCCACATTTTCTGTTTATCCTAGTGAACCAGAGCCAAGCTCCCTGTCTACCCAGTCTTAACTCAGATGATTCTTCAAATATATGTTGAAATTTGAAAGGACTAGGTAAGGTTGGTATTGAGTGATAAATATTTCATATATGAAAAAGTATCAGCGATAAATGGCACCGATGGTCATATGGCTGGTAAATTGCTGGTAGCAGTCCCAAACTCAAAATCCCAAGTTCTTGCTGCTGAACACTAGGATTTGCTTCCCTGAATATGGAGTTTGGAACAAATGCCAGCGATAGCCTGGTGCAGCCACTCATTTCACAGATAGTGCTGAAGTTTAAGTGGATGAATGATCCGCTTCAGGATATCTCTGCTTAAGGCTAACTATCAGTTCTGACACGGAAACCTTTTGACAGCATACTAAATCCGTGACTATCTACAGCTTATTCTATAGCAACGTAATAATTGCATTTAAATAAACCTCAGGTGTCATTGATTGACTGTAAAATGTTTGTTTCTGGGGACGTAGTTAAAGGCCACTAGAGAAGTTTAGGCTGGAAATCAGTGCTGCTTACGCTCCAAACCCTGCTCCAGCAAGGGTTTAAGAAATAAGTATACTGTACTACAGCTATACAGCCTCAAAGCCACCGAATAAATTTAGCATTTGATAACATCCAGAGTCCTTCCCAGAGCAAAGGACTTTCACTTTCGCCCAGCACTATCTTTGTGTGTTTAGACCTTGATCGCCTGCTGTTACAGGAGGCTGAGCCCAACCCACCCAAGCAGAGTGGTTGAACTTTGAAATGCTAAGACGCCTTCCTTCGCCATGTGCTGCCTGGTCTCACTGATGACTGAGGTTTTATCAGAGCAGTTGATGTGTCAGGTTTGTGCCTGTTCTAGGCACAGAGATAAACAGAACAGATGGCACTTATATATTGTAGGGGTGAAAGGAACTTTCCCCTCTACTGTCTGAAGGTTCATTGAAGTCTATGAAATTGATGTTAGAGGGCTTAACAGGAGAAAAGGTAAACAAGTTTAAAACATGCGCATGTGTGGTAGGGAGCACTCAAAACTATGTTTGAAGAAGGGTCAGAATTTGAAGCTTATATCTAGTTCTAAGCTGCAAAATAAAATAGGGGCTGGGGTGTCTGTAGGATGGTGGCAACAGGTTATGAGAGGGTGAACTGTCTTGTTATGCAGAGAAATTCTCAGGTATCAGTCCTCTAAAGCATAGGGGGTAGACTCTGCCAGATCCTCTCTGGGGGAGGTGGGCATGGACTCTTATTCTTTTTGTGTGATACAAACTAATTCTCTCTGGAGAGAGTTAATGAAAATTGCTTTCCACTGTAGGAACTACTTTCAATCAGCTAAGGTAAATTGAGAAAGTCCTTCTTCGTGTTTATGGGAGAGAGCGGAGATAGACAGGAAGTCAGGCAGAGCTTGTGTGTGTGTGTGTGTGTGTGTGTGTGTGTGTGTGTGTGTGTGTGTGTTTACTTCAAAGTACTCACCATGCCAAAGTGCCAAACTTTGGGTATTATTTTCTGAACCCCAATATCTTCTGTCGATAATGTTAAAGGAAAGAAAGAAGGAACAAGAAAGGAAGAAAAAGAAGTGAAGGGTAGAGATGGAGGAGTAAGTCAGGTTGTGCCAGGGTCACAAGGGACTATCAAAGGTGAAACTCGGTGGGTATGGAACTAGAACTGAGGCCCGTGTCATTCTAGATTAAGCGATCTAGGGACTGTCACAGATGGAGTTGGCGTTCAGATGCAGCCTATGGCTCTTTGAAGAATTCTCCCAGTTAGAGGGAGCAGAAGTGTGAAAGGCTCTTAAAGCTTCTTGAAGTCGTTGGTCGTGGCTTGATAGGGGAGGTTTTGGTTGAGCTGAGAAGTTCTTGGATTCTGTTAATGTTTTGGAGGCTGGGCTGCTGGACTCCAAAGTGTTTGTCCTAAACATTGAACACCACAAATGGTATGTGTAGGCAGTATGGTTTATGGGCTCAGCTATAAGACTGTGTAGAAGGAAAAAGAACGTTGTGAGAACTTACTCCTTTGTGCAGAGGCTACGTGGAAATGCCTTATCACAATGCTCAGTTATGAATGTGGGTGGGACCCAAAAGTCAGTCTCCCCCACCAGTGCACATCCAGACCCTCCCACACTTACAACTTCTCTTTATAAGATGTGTACTTGTGAGAGATGCATCCTTTACTCCCCAGTATGATTTTGAAGGAGCTCCTACTTTCTTAGCCATATTAAAGCCATTTATTTCTTATGGTAACTTTCCTCACTGACATGTATGCCTAGAAGACCATGCTGAAAATCTGCATGAAGTTGCTTTTAGGTTTAGCAAGAAAAGAAAAACTTGGTATCAGCTACTCCAGGGTTATGGAGAGGTATAGCATATGTGCCTAGTGTTTGAATGCCATGTGCTGGCTTCCCCTGAAGCTCTCTCATCCTCAGTGCTCTCATGCAGACACTCACACATCCACACCTCCAACGCCTATACACACAATTGTTATGTGCACAGTTGTTCAAATCTTCCCCTCATGCAAGCGGTGGAAATATCTTTTCTCTCATTTTTATGTGTCCCATTTGCCTCTGAAATCACACCAAGGAGAACATAGGCCCAAAGATCAGATTGTACTATCTAAAGGTCTTGATGTTTGTGTTAGAGAAGGCAAATACTTAGGGAACTGAGGGAGAAGGCAGCTTCTCACAGCAGCGTCAAACTTTCGGACACATCTCAGCAAGCAATCTTGTTGAAGATTAAGTTGTTAAATGTACTTCTTAAATGTCACTGCTTAATTAAAATGAGTCAGAAGAGCATCTGAGCCCCTGAACTGGTCACATGTGTGGAAGGTAAATTGATGACAGTAAACACCATCAGTTGTACATTCCTAGTCTGAAGCTAACGCTAGGTAAACAGAAGTTGTGTAATAGGCATGCTTAGCTATCTCCATCCTGAACAAAGCTTAGACCAACAATAATGGGATGTTCTTAATTATTCCTTCCTCATTTGGTCCCAGGAAGTAAAACATCATCGCACCATCCTGGGCAGAACACAATTTTCATGCCCACCCCAATAAAATCTGTAGTGGACAAAAACTCTAGCCAGCTGGCTCTTTGTTCTTTCTGTATTCTCCTCTCTTCTGAGCAGAGGGAGCATCAGTTGCCTATTGCCATTGTTCCAAACCAAAGGTTGTTGGAGGGTACTAGTTTCATTTCAAAGACCCTAGAAGGATATAATATTACCTAAGAAAACAGGAAATACGTTGTAAACAACTTCCAAAACTCTAAAATTAACAAAGACATCTCACTGCCTGGACAGTCACTCAAAGTTCTTATGTAACATTGGGGCATCCATCTTCAGCCTAAAGCCCATAGTATATGACAGACTTTCCCACGAAGTAGGAAATATGAAAAAATTTTTTTTGCCTTGTAATGGCAAAGTTCATCAGTTGCTTTCTTCTGTGTCCTGCAGAATGTCTGGTAGACTCTTTTATGAAGTAGGAATCCTGAAGAAATGTCTCACCTTTATGCAAGTTCAGCAGTCATTTTTCTGTGGGTCCTGCATGTCCAGTTCATACAGCATAACATCAAACAGTCTAGACAAGAGCAATTTCTTGCCCAAATGGCCAATGAACTCCATAAGCAGCCTCTTTGATGCCTATCATCCTCTTGAATTAGATTGGTGCTGACAGGGTTAGATGAGCCTCATTGTCATGAAAAGTCCTAAGTTCTTAAAACATTTTAAATGCCATATTCTGTTAGTCTTTGAAAGGTTTGAAGAATACCTTTCCACCTGTATTTCCAAATATATCTTTGTACATCTAGAAAACCTAACTAACATGACTACAAGTTTGACTATTATAAATAACTATCTATTAATCTGTATTTCTTAACTATACATTACACTTTCAAATGAGCTGACAAACATAATACCTTAAATAAGAGTAGAAACACATATAATAAAATTCATCTTAAATTTGTATCAATAGAATAAGATCCATAAAAATAAAAACTATTCATCTCTATAGCATATCCCCCTTTAAATGTAAACAAACATTTATAAGCAATCATTTAGGGAATTTGGGCATTATTGTCTAGACTACTTCCTGCTGATTGGGGCACGATTAGTCAGGTCTGTCATGGGGTATCCTGTGTGGTAAGTCCATTTCAGCTAGTAGTCCTGAACCTGTCATGGATGTTGGACCGTTTGGACCATTGCTTCAAGGGGTCTTGTTTGATCAAACCATATTAACCTAGAAGGAATCCACAGGTCTCATCCTCTGTGGAAACAAAAGCAGAACCTGTTTTCCAAAGCAACATATCTTTAGACCCAGATTTTGAAGTCAAGATACCTTTAAAATATATATGTTGGCTTAGCTTAGCAGCCTGTACAATGAAATGTCTCTCTGTACTTAGCTCATTCACAGTAAAAAATTCAAAGAAAACACAATAATGTGCATAATCCAAACTCTGTGTATTCCATCTTCATGTGGCTTATTTTTCTTACTCTATTACTTTTCCTAGGAGCTTAATATTTATTTTATTATATTTACTTACCCCTTTAATCTATGACTGTCTGTACTCTTTTATAACTATCTATACTCTTTTCCATTCTCTCTCAAGCCTACATACATTTATCTAATACTATGACCCATTTAGAGGTCTTTTTCATTTGAATTTGTCTTTATTGCATGCATATCTGTAATTATTTTTTGACCAGGAGTATTTTTTTTCTTTTAAATGCTACGTGGGTGTGGCTAGAACCAACTTTATGGCCCTGCCTGTTGACTCTGCCCGGTCCAACTTGGTGGAGGCATGTTCACTGCCTCTGAGAGCCATGCACACTGCCCCAGCTCCAGGGTCGCAGTGGGTCTATATTACCATTAAGCAATTTGTGATATGCTGCTCACATCTGAGCATCCATGGTTCAAGCCCCATGTTGGGCACCATTCTGTACATGGAGGCTGCTTGTTTGTTTCCCAGCCTCCCAGACCCAAAATAATCACACAGAAACTGTATTAATTATAACACTGCTCAGTCTATTAGCTAAGGCTTCTTATTAAGTAATTATTACATCTTAAATTAACCCATTTCTATTATTTTGTATTTTCTCACAAGGCTTGTAGTTTACTGGTAAGGTTCTGGCTTGACAGCTTGCATCTTTCTCCTTTTTTAGTAGCTACATAGCATCTCCCTGACTCTGCCTTCATTCCTCCTCTATCTACTTGGAATTCCCACCTTACTCTTTTCTGTCCTGCCATAGACCTAAGCAGCTTTATTCATTAACCAATAAAAGCAACACATATACAGAAAGACTTCCCACAATAATAAAAATCCAAAAATTCAAAACCCAAAACAGAAAACAAGGTGAATGGTATCTAACCAACAGTATTTGCTCCCATCTCTTGTGCCTAGATCCTTTCCCAGTTCCTCTCTCTCCCTGAAAGCCTGCCTATTCTCTTCTGCCTAGCTATTTGCCACTCTTTATTAAACCAATCACAACAATAAATCTTTACAGTGTACAAATATTAGTTAAAATTATGTGTCTGTGTGTCAATATGTCCATAATTGAGTGCAGGTGCTCCCAGAGGCTAGAGGCGTAAGATACCCCTGGAGCTGGTGTTGCAGACAGTTGTCAGCCACTTGATGTGGGTCAGGGAATTAAACTGGGGACTTATGGAAGAGCAGTAAGTACTCTTGACTGACGAGTCATCTCTCCAGGGCTGACAATTTAACCCTGTAGTGGTGGTTTGTGGTCCTCCACTTACAGGGTTCTGGAGGAAACAGAAAACTAGGTTGCCAGTTTCTATTTGCTTTGGTGCAGCGTGCTTGCTGGATGTTCCCTTAGGAGAAGAAAATTTAAAAGATTAGTGTCATCCAGCGCTTCTGTTTTTCCTACTTCCTTTTCTTTAAGATTTTCAGTTTAGGTGTGCACTGTGCCATTTTCAGAAAAACATGACACCCAAACAAGTCTGAGCCTCCAAAGAAGAAGTGCCATCCACCATCACTCCCCAGCATGCTTTGAATCCTTACACATCACTAGAAAGTTTCTTTGTGCAAAGTGGGTCCTTAGGAGCAGTGACCTTGGCATATTTGAGGTTGTGGCAGGAGCTTTATGCTTCTGTCACACAGTCATTTATAATTTGTAAGGTGGAGGCATTATTAGTGCACAGGCAGATGGTGAAATGTTGCTGCATCCTTCTGTGCCTGTTTTACCTTTCTTGGGCAACATCATTTCAGGGGGTTCTTTACAAACTGAAGTATATTTGTAAAGATTTAAAGCCCTGAGGGTTGGCGACGAGAAGCTCTTGGTTATGAGCACATCTCCTTTGTCAGTCAGCCTTGCAAAGGGCACTCAGATTAATACTGACTTTGCCCTGCACAGACACAAACACAGTGAAGTGTGTGCCCTGCACACACACACACACACACACACACACACAGATGCTCACTGAAGTGCTGTACTGACTTCACCCTGTACACATGCAAGTGAAGTGACTGCCTTGCACACACACAAACAAGTAAAGTGCTGCTTCTTCAGTGGCATTTTAGAATAAGAGGCCCGTGGAAGACCGTTTCCACACGGTCCTAGAAAGAAGCAATGAACACCGAGGCGGAGGAGAGAAGTTTGTGTAGACTTACCTTAGGAAGGTGATGAAGAATTCCAAAGGGCTACTTCAAAGGGGAGAAAGGCATCCAGATCAGTCTGTGCTTGTTGAGTAGATGTGCTATTTGAGAGGTAAGCTTAGGTTTGTGTACACTAATGAACAAGCAAGCAATTACTGTGTTTATACCGCAAAGGGTTCCTGAGTAGGAAGTTTCAATGAGACTTTTATGTGTGGCAGTTTGTGGCCAGTCACGCCTGTTCCTCTCATTCGCTTTGGCATATAGCGTAGGTTTCATTACACAGGGTGTGCCTCAGGACCAGTGAGTCTCCTGACTGAGCTGGTAGAAGATAGAGGATGGGAAAATGCTCTCCTCCTGAGCCCGTAGATGGAGTTCATAACTACTCCCAGGTACTTCAACTTTATACTCATCTATCCTGAAATCCTATGTCTCGGTTACTGCTGTATATTGAAAACAAAGTAACTCTTTGGTCTTTAACAATTTTGCACTATCACCAAAGAAATATACACACCAACAACACTGTGTAATCATATATGTATCCATATATGTGTATGTATCTACAGCCATCCCTGCAGATGGGCATGACCATCTATAGATGTGTTTTATTTAAGAGGTTTTGAGCGTCTCAGGCTGATAAGGGTTGCCTTGCAATAAAGATTAATTTGAATTCAAAATCTGAGTGTTATCTTTTGGCAAGAAGCTAAAGAATCCTTCCAAATACAGATATTTCCCATGAAGTGCAGTAAGATATAAAACTTGACTGTATGTTTACCATATAATACGAACGGCAACTACTTGTGGTCCACACACAGGTGCACACCTAGTGCTTCAAGGTAGAGGGTGACGATGATGATGGATGGTGGTTCTGTGTCCACATGCAAACGAGAACCTTGGGGCCCAGAGGGCTTATTCAAGAGATACTGGGTGTCAGTCTAATTCTGCAGTTGCAGCTGTGGATTTCCTCTCCTGCTCTGGCTCCAAGTGTTCTTCCTCCTCTGAGTCTGTTACAAGTTCTGCATTCATGGCATCAGCCTCTCCCCACCCCAGTTGTCGTCGTCGTTTTCTTCTTCTTCTTCTTCTTCTTCTTCTTCTTCTTCTTCTTCTTCTTCTTCTTCTTCTTCTTCTTCTTCTTCTTCTTCTTCTTCTTCTTCTTCTT
>JAQHUG010000115.1:3097271-3107606 GCA_028555095.1 Dicrostonyx torquatus
CACACACACACACACACACACACACCTTTGGTATTACTGGCATTTTGACTCAAAGTGGACTCAGTCATTTGTCAATTAATAATGTGCTTTGGGTAGAGCTGGGATTGTCTCAGCCCCGCATGAGTCTAAGACCTGGGGCTTTATGAGATATATTTTCACTGAACCCTGTAGATCTTCAGACTCCAAATTATCAGCCTATGTGTGTTTCATTGTTTGGGATTTGTTCAGCTAGTAAGTTGGAAGAAAATATTAATGGAATTATATGTCATATAGTGCATTACTATTTATCATTATTCTTACATCATTGCTTTTTATTGTTAATCCTTTCTCATTGAGGCAGTCAACAAAATTTATCAAAACAAAATCTTGCATTTAACTCTAATCTCTGAGCATAATTACACCCTTACTGAACATTACTGAATGTTAAAAGTAAAATATATTTTTACAAGATTCCAACTATTTACTCAAGTCATCTTCAAGTAACTTTTTCAGTGGATGCTTTATATTTTTTATAGCACAAAACATACTAAATAACCATAACAACAAGGACTTTTCTGTAAATTCTATCATAAAGCTTTCAACAACATAATTTCTTTATTACAAGGAGCAAATTTTTATTAAAATGGTGCATAAATACTTTAGAACAGCAGGACTGCTAATTTTCTCAAAATAGTTTCAATAACAACTTAAAATTGTAACATATATTAAAAGTGTAATTAGCAAAGAAAGAGACTGATGGAAAGAGGAGAGGGTGCATCCCCCATGACACTTGATCTAGTTGATTCTCCAGCTTGCAACAACAAATGGCACTGATGATCATGGTTGGTATCCATGCATGCTTAGCCTCTGCCCTTCCCTTCTGTACAGTAAGATCTGGATTTTCCTCAGAGTACTGCTTTCCCTACACTGCTGTAGCGATATTGGGATTGTTAATCAATTTATTCTCCCCTCGCTAAGGAGTGATGTGTGATCTAAACAAGCCTCACTTTACAGTCTTCTTTGCCTTTTCCTTCTAGTAATCTGAATCTCAAATACATTGACTCGGGGATGACAAATTGTTGCAACTGATTCTTCCTGATTGCAGAACCTCATTCATTTCTGGGTTCTGATTTCTGTTGCCTATGGCTTGTTTGGTACACATCAGGCAATTCTTTTTATCTTTCCTTAAAGTTCAAGAGAATGAGTTATGTTACTTGTCCTTTAAATGACGTTGTCTGATGAGGGCAATGGATGGTTTATGAGAAGCAGGATGATAAGCATAATAAGAGCTAACATTTATTAATTATCTAATTTTATCTTATGATGTAGATTTTTAATATGGACATCCATTTTACACATCAAGAACATGAGACTTAAAAGAGAAAATGTTTTGCCCATGGTTATGCAAAGGCAAAACCTGGATTTTGCTATCTCTGAACCCCATGCACTATTCTGCAATGTGGACAGGAGGCCCCTGATGTACAAACTCTTGCTTGGCCATTCTTTGACTTAATGAGTTGATTTTTAACCTCAAGAGTAGGGTCATTTCTCTTCTCTCTGTTCCATGATGAACAACAAGCTGAGAAAGGTGAGTATTTTACTTCCTTGTCTTCATGTGGTAAATTAGAATAATTATTGTTAGGGGATGTGAATGAAATGTCTTTATCAACCACCAAGTGAAATGGAGTTTTTCTTTTTAAACTGCACAATGCCATCTTGACAGCTTGTGAGTGGCAGAAAGAGAAGTGTTTTCCATGGGATGCAAATGCAGATGTTGCAAAATTTCTAAAGCATAAATAGCAGGATTTAAAAAACTCTGGGGTTTCTACAGAGTGATGTCATTGGTGCCCTTCATTCCTTTGTTTCCTGACAATGAAGTTACTTAGTACCTTCACAGTTTTTGTATGACTTTAAAACAGAGAGACAAAGAGAATGATAAATCCATAGACTAGCTGCCACTGCTGACTCTTAGATACCAGTAGCTCTCACCTTCAAATCTTATTTTGACTTATCATTAAATGATCTTGGATCTAATTCTAAATGTATATGTTCAATTTTTTTCTTATCATGGCTATTGTCTCTGTATTTTCAGTTCTTGTCTTTTTATCTTCACAAACACATATGCATGTGTGCAAGTACCTGCACGTTCAGATCATACTTATGCAAATGTTTTCTCCTGAATGCAAGAGTGTAATGGGATTGATGCCTTCATCAAAGGCCAGTGGTGTTTGGCATTCGGCTGCTTGACTAAGTATTGAATGTGGCTCAACAATACTAAAGCGAAGTTCTCTCCTTATCATTGGTCAAGTCCCTGAGAGACAAAGACTCCATTCAAGTTCTGGATCATTTGAGATCATCCCTGTGAAGGCAAAAGCTTGGGGGGAAACCCCACTGAGGTTTGCTTCCCTCTACACAGACAGTTGAAATAAGTTTAAAAGGAACACAAGACACAGCTTAGATAGCAACACTTGACCCTGAACATGGGATATTGAAGTCTTAAGAGCAATGGCAAGCATGAGCAAAGAGTTACTGCTTGACACCACCTTTCAGACTTGGCTTATTTCATCCATACAACATCCTAACAGAGGTGTTTGCATAAATACAACTGCCATTTCAGATGAGAGAACTGAGACTCAAAAGCATCAAGTAACGTCCGAAGGATACAAAGCTAACTCTGTGCAATCCTTGGTCTTTGATTAGTCTAATCCTCATTCCTAAAGTTAAAGGCTGACTTGATTATTAATGTTTTGTACCCCCCCACACAAAGAAAAACATGGAAAACTACATCACTACATCATAATTTGATGTTTTCAGTGTGATCAGTCATTTCGACAAAGAGAAAAGGAAGCATTTTAGAATTAAAGTCATATACATATGTGTATATATATGTACACACACACACACACACACACACATATATATATAAATATAATCGAACCTCATAAACTCACATTTTTGTCTTGTTTTTTCGTTTCACCACACACAAACAAGGAAATTCTGTTGAATGTTGGAACTAGTCTGTTAAGTTGCTTTTAGGAACCACTAATTTAGTCTATTCTTCATCCATCCTATGCTGCTTCTGTAACTCTCTCTTTAGAGAGACTATATTTTATTATATTTAAATATTTTCAGACAAATGATCTTATAGTTTAAATGTAAGTCTAGCTTATTTTTTGAGAGCACAATGAAGAGTTCTTAATCAATGAGGTCTTTCTCTCCGTGACTTTTACTCATTGGCTATGCAGGGACAGTATGGCTTGAATAGAGCAAGGCTCAGACCATATTTACAGTGAATCTGAGAACTGACCACTGTTGTCAGATCCTCTTACCTTTATCATCTCTTGCCCAGGCTTGAAGTCACACCCACTTTTAAGCAATCCTTTTTATGTTTTCTTGATTATATGTTTTAAAACATGTTATTGTTTTTGAACACTGATGAAATATGCATAAAACAATATGCAGTTCATTGTTTTAACAAACAAGCATAAGGCAATACTAAGGCATTAAGTATATTCACATTGTTGAATAAATCTTGCTGTCACCTGTCTGCAGAACTATTTTATGTTCCTCAATCAAATTCTTTGTCCATAAAGCCACCTTAATGTTCCCTTCCTGGACTTTGTGGAAACTATTCTACTTTCTGCTCCTATCAATTTGACAGTTGTGGCAACCTCACCTAAGTGGATTACTACAATATGGCTGGCTAATTTTATATAGCATGGCTTTGGGGCTTGTTGTTATAGAATATTATTTTAAGATGTGTTACATTCATTTATGCTGTGAAACATTTGTTTAATGCTGCAAAGATGTGTTGCATTCTTTTATGTTGCATTTGTTTAACTTCATGAAGCTGTGTTGCTTTGCCTGTCAATAACACTTGAGTGGTCTAATAAAGAGCTGAATGGCCAATCGTAGGGCAGGAGAATTGATAGGTGGGGGTGGCAGGCAGAGAGAATAAATAGACCAGGCTGGCCTTGAACTCACAGGGTTCTGCCTGCCTCTGCCTCGTGAGTGCTGGGATTAAAGGTGTGTGCCACTAAAGCCTGGCCAATCTAGTATTGTTTTGAGGGTATCCAGGATACCTATGACCAACAACCAAAGGGAGGTATTTTACAACTGCCATTAGGCTTTTTATTTGGCAATCAATGTAAACATTATCCCCTATTAGGGTATTTACAGTTAAACACACGCACAGGCACCAGCATAGGCACAGGCACACGCACACACACACACAAATGCAAAGCTTATAAAATAATAAATTTCTGTATGACTTTTTCTAACATCCTTAGTATTAGAGTGATAGTTAACTCCCCATTCCCCTCCTCTACCTCACTTTTTTAAAATCCCTCTTCCCACTTAAAACTTCACTATTATCACCTGTGTAGAATTTCTTTTAAGGCTGAATGTATAGATGTATCTGTCGGGGACCGTCGCCCCAACATAGAAACTGATGTTTTTCCCCAAATGTGTCCCCGGAGACGCTTGGAAAGAAACAGGCTTTCACACCATTACAGCTTAAAAGGCCGCTTCAGACTTCTCTTATTCTTCGGCGTAGTCTTGTGTTTATTATGTCTCCCTAAAAACCATTCTGCTCTCTAGGCTCTCTTAAAACCATTTCTTCTCTGAAACTGCTCTCTATTTCTGCTCTGCCATGCTCCTTCTAACCTATTCCTCGCTCTGTCCTTTCTCTCTTCACCTCTTAGGGATTTATCTATTCTATTCCTTTTTCTGGGGCATCTCCCCCAGCACCCACACTCGCATTCATTCACCAGCTCGGAGATAGCTACCTTTCCTGGGGCAATCTACAAATGAATAAGAGAGGCTGGAGCGAAAACCTCAGCTATTGTCTTTCTGAATAGTCAGGCGCCAGGTACGAAACCGCATGGTATCCCCTGTCTGGCAGGTATCAGAGCCCACATGTATCATAATTTGTTTACTTACTGTCTGCTGATTGACATTTGGTTTGCCTAAATATGTGCTTTTGAAAAGGTACACTTCTATCAAAAATCCATCCCACAGTGCCAGTCAGAGCTGTATATCCAATGCTTTCAGGGTGATCCTCTATTCACAGTAGCAGAGCTTTCTAAATTGAAAGTGTACAGTGGGCAGTGGACATGTGAGAGATGGACTCGTTGCTGGGATGGAGGGCAGTCATTGCCTGCCTCTAGCTGCTGGGATCATATATCTCCCAGGGAGGTTCTGAGATACCTTTGACAGGTGGAAGTATAGGGAAAGTATTTCCTATAGGAGATATCAAAGCACAGGGTGTATAAAAGAGCCTACCCTGTGGGTTGTCATTGGGTTGCATGTTATAATGGTGCCCCAGTGCCAATCCTTGTCATACCTGCTGTCTTCATCTATCTGTGGTCATTGAACTTTCCTTTTCTGAAATCATGTATCTTAGGGGGGTTAAGTTGGCTTTTCTCTTATTGAGAATGGTGGGCATAATAACCAATAATTTTTTTTTTTAGTTTTAAATGTGGTGGTTGATGAAATATGAAACCTTGTGGTCCAGGCTGCTGTCTTCATTTTAAATGTAATTCTGGAATCTAAAGGTAATGTCTATTAAAGACTCTAAGAAGAAAAGTGATGGTGATAATGGTAAGTGTTCACAAAGTACTTGTGGTGTGGAAGCAAGCTGTTATAGCTGCTGCCTCATTTAAGTTCATAACAACATAATGGAGGCAAAGATTAAAAGTGTTATCACTATTGTAGATAAGGAAACTGGGTATGACTAAAAAAAATGTGAACTAACTTCCAAAGGTCACTTGAGTAGAGAACTGAGAATGGAATAGAGCCACTGGTCCAACTCAAGAGTCTTCTTCACCATTCTGTCTTCCTATTCATGTCGGGTTTATAAACATTGAATATAATTTTCTTGCTCCTGAAAGAAAAAACATGTCTGAGAAGTACAGATCCTATTTACAATCTAGGAAGAAGATAATCCTTCAGCTGTAGGCCAGGGGAACATGTATTGATGCTGAGCGGGGGCATCTACTGGAATCATCCACTCTTGCTAGCTTCTTTTTTTTGCTCTGTTGATGACATTCCCCAGTGTTGCTGGGTCTCAGCCATTCCTCACACACGCACTACTTCTCAGACGGCAGCTCCTTTCCAGTTCCCATCCTAGCTTCACGTTCGTTTCCTGGATGCCTTTTCCTAAGTGCTGCAGTTCAAGACCCTTTAGAGAAAGTTTCACTCATGATGGTTAGAAGGTCTGTACTCTGTTTTGGTATGATGAAGTCGTGTGCCACAGCAATAAGAGGAATTTCAAAATGATAGATTTCAATCATAAATTTATTTCAATTCTGAATAACTGCAAAATATGAAACTCGCCTTAGCATTGGTGAGTACTTCATACTCTTTCCCCAGGTTCCCTCAGGGGTTTTTATGAACCACAGTATCTAACATATTTTCTCCTAAGTTTTGATCTCATAAATCCCTGGCTGTCTTTGAACTCACTGTGTAGCTAAGGATGATCTTGAAATCCTGCTCTTCCTGTCTCCCTCTCTGAGTGCAGGGGTTATAAGTTTGTACCACAATGCTTGATTTGTGTAGTGCTAGGAAATGAATCCAGGCCTTTGTACAAATTACACCCTCAGCCCCTCCCTTAAATTTGGATGACTTCCCCAATAAACATTTTTGCAACTGTAAATATGTCTACACTTTCAAAATCTCACAAAAGCCTTCTGTTATCCCAGGAAGCAAGGGACTGAGCTTTGATTTGCAAAATTGATTCTACAAGGTAGCATGTTGTTATTCTATTTAGAGACTTGAAAGCATATTCAATGATTCAATTATATTTAATTTGTAATTAACTCCCTCCCAAGCAGCTAATGGTGCATAACTTGGTCGCTACTGTTCTGGATGAGCAAAGAGTAGAGCAAAATGGCTCCTTTTAGAGAAAGCCTATCTTACCTTAGGTAGGGTTCCTAGATCATAGCTGTACAGTTGGGAATGACTTGCCTGTCTTAAAATAAAATACCTTTTTTTTTCTGTACAGTTTTTTGATCCACAGAGATGCATGGCCAGTACTTGAATCTATGTTTGACCCTGTCCACAGGGATAGAGAAAACTAGGCCAGGAGTAGTGATTTGGGACCTGGTTAGGCCAGTCATCTTACCACTTCGCTAAGGATCTGGAAACATAAGTACTGATCATAGTTAGGTCATTTGAGTGCAGTACTTAGGGGTGAGGTCTCTGAGCTCTAGCTCCCCATTCTCTGGAGCTGCCTTGATTTCTGGTCTTCAAAGAGCTTGGTTCTCCATTCTTTCTTCAGTGTTGTGAGGTATTGCAGTGCTTCTAAGGGTTACTCTGCATTTATTGATACCAAATTTACCCATTATAGAACTCAAGGCACCAAAGTCCTTACAAAATTTGCTAAGGCAAGTGATGAAGGCTGCATGCACTTGGCAGACATTAATCACAATATTTAATTGTGTGTGTGTGTGCGCATATGTCTGGGAGTTTGATTGAATGATTTAGTATTTACCAGATGCTTATTATTTCCATCATCATTATCATCATGAACAACATTGTCATCATAATAGGTCCTGTTTATGAACAACTTTCTGTGACTCAGTCGCTGCATTAGGCACTTTGCATACAAAATACCATTTATTACCCTATGACAACAATACTGTCAAATGGATAGCATCTTTATCATTGGGGGACCTGAGGCTGAGGCCATTTCACATCATACATCGTGAAATTGATGTAGCAATGATTTAAATGCATGTTTGCCACGTTCCACAGAAAGATCAGACTCTTCCACACTGTGTTATACACATAGGAGAGCTTATCCTTGCAGAGGTGTGACAGCCCTGTTGATGGTTTTCTTCATGTCAAATGACACAAATTAGGCAGCTGTGCGACATCAGGGGCAACGTGTTCCCTAGAGGAAGGTCTCATGCTAATACATGGCCTTGAGGCTCAGCACAAACCTGGTAGACTAAATGAGCAAGATAAGAATGCCTTCCATTGCAGAGGAGTGTGCCGAGGCAAGGATTGGTCGAGATGATTCAGGATGGAGTAGGAGATGGAGTTTATTACACACAGAGGACGAGCAACTAAGAAATTGCTAGAAAAGGGAAATATATTCATATTTTTAGGGATGAATTTCTGCTTCAGTTAGTGATATTGTAGCCAACAGGCATCCAACAGAACAAATTGAAAACCTATGGAAAATGCATATAGTTACAGTCACTGTCTTGAGCACTTAGCATGCACAATAACACTAAAACTAACAATAACATAAATACAAAATAAAAAAATGACACAAACAGGTTTAGAATTCTGAAAAAAGATGTACATAGAGGTGACTTCCCAGTCATTTTCCTTCTCTTTAAAGCATTTGCTGATTTGTGTATATGTGTTTGTGGACACACATGGGCACAGGTGCACATTGAGTCCAGAGGTGGATAGCAAAACTCTTCTGAAGTCACGTGCCACCTTATTTTTTGATATGGTGCCTTTCACTGAACCTGGAGTTTCCAGTGAGCCCCAGTCAGCCACCTGTTGGATTGCAAACATGTGCCTGGCTTTGATGTGGGAGCTGGGATCTGACTTTAGGTGTTTCGTTAGCATGGCCAGCACTCTTCTGACTGAGCCATCTCTGTAGCCACACCTTTACTAATTTCTAAATGCTTAAGCACTAGAAGACTACAATAGGCCAATAGAAAATGATACATATAAAAGTTGATGAAATTAAACACATTTTAATGATACCAAGAGAGCACATATCATAAAGTAATAGTAAATCAAGCAGTATCTTAAAAAGATATATTATGACTCAGTTGTCCTTGTGATAGGCACATGAGTCTGGGTAGTACTCACACACTGAATAATGTAATAACAGCAAAAAAAAGGGAAAGCATAAGAACATCTATACAAATTTATATAAAGAACATCTTTATATAAATATAAATCCATAAATATGGAAAAGTGTATGGTAGGATTAAACACCTAATTCTCACAAAAACTTATATCAAACTAGGACTATAAAGAAACATCATTAATAAACAGTATCTGTTTTCAAAACAAACATGATAGTGAAGTGAGAGACTGCAAGCTTTTGAGGCAAGCATGAGAATTACGTGAGAGCTGTCCTCACCATAGATGGGCAGCATCAATCTGAAGTCCTGGTGAATGTAGAGAGGACTGGGGGAGAAAGAAGAGGAGTGTGGAGAGAGAGTAGAGCATTATTCGCAAAGCACATACCTGTGTAAATGTCAACCTAACAAGGTTACAGAGTTAGTGTAAGAATCTACTGCATTTCTAGGTGTCAGCCCACCCCCAATTCACATAGTTTGGATAGGTACCCGACTGAAACCAATCCAGTAACACGTAGGGTATAAACACCTTGGGTTAACACTTCTACCCAGATGATCTCCTTAATTACAAAGAAAGGAGCTGAATGGTATTAGCATATCCTGACCCTATTGTTAGGGTAGCAAATAACCTGTCTAGAAGGCTATGTGACCACCTCTGGTGGAAACTATGGCTTGAGAGCCTGGCTGCCATTCAGTGTAGAAATATGTGGCCTGTGTAATATTGCCCCACAACTCACTCTCTCTTAATAATTTAAAATAAAAACTTATGCTTTTACAACAGGACAGACGACCATATCTGTCTTGGGCAAAGACTTTTTCCTTTACCAAAAATTATCTGTCATTGGAAATTAGAATATTTTATTTTATGTTAATTTTTGTCTTAGTTTTTTTTTCAGGGGGAGAAACTTAACCCATTATTGACTGTTGATTGCTGTGAAGAAAAGAGATTAGGGGAGAGAGATACCTTTGGGCTCTGTGTCTTGGAGTCATACTTTTTTTGTCAGGATAGATTATAATGTTTTAAGAGTAATCATGCTCCTAAAAGCTATAATCTCCTATTTAAACGAGAAGCCTGAGTTGAAAATGTTTTTAAAACTAGTTTAAAGCATCTCTTAAAATTTTTACATTATATCAAAATCTAAAATTTTTAAAATATGTATTAAATCCCAACATTTGCAGGATGTGTCAAATTTTCTCAACATCTTATAAGCAGTTACAAACATCATCAGGTCAATACCAACTTTTTTTAACATCCTATATGTAGTTACAAATATTACAGGTTAGTATCATAATTTTGGACTTATTCTCCTATCAGGACATCTTCTGAACTGATGTCCCATAAGACCACATCTAAAACAGCCTCCAGGAATTTTTGTAGTTTGTATATTTTCTGGGCCTAGGTCTCTCTGTTGGGATAAGACATCGTTAATTGTCTTTCCCTGTAAGGCAGAAGCTATGGTCATTCCTTGTGCATATGACTGGCTGATATTTGCCTAAATTTGGATACAATCTGTAATGTTACCCT
>JAQHUG010000115.1:3108096-3167047 GCA_028555095.1 Dicrostonyx torquatus
TTTGAGTAACTTAAATGATATAGGAGTATGTATCCTAAGTAGATTTTTTTTCTGTATTTCTTAGCTCTATTAGGGGAAACCATTGAAATTCTTCCATCTTTTTTTTTTTTTTCCTGCTAGCGGCTTTTTTGATACATGCTTGTAAAGGAGATTCATTACTATTGTTTTGTGTCTGTTTTACTTTTGGAGTGCTCTGTACTGTAGGCGGATCTCAACCAGTTATTACAGTAGGGAGAAAATTCCTCTTCTGACAAGAGTCTTGGATCTGCAGAGTTTTTAGTCTGTGCGATAGTGAGGTTACCATCCCTTTTAAGCCTTTTAACTTCTTTTGAACCTTGTTATTTTGTCCCTGTCTTTTAGCATTGCTGGTTGTTAGTAAGGGAGATGAAAACTCCCCTTTATAGTCTAAATTATTAGTCTCTGACTGATTGTAACTACTTGGTTTTGTAAAAGCATCTAGCAACTCCTCTGGTGGTGCAGAGGGAAGTACCTCCTGCTGGTCAGGATTTAAGTCCAACCTTTTCTTTATTAGCATTCAGAAATGAAGTGTATCTATAGGGATGCTTTTTGGTCCATAATTACAATAATGTTATTGAATCTTTTCCCAACCTTTTTCCATGCTGCAGCATCTAAGGTCTTGTGGAAAACCGAGGGCATATCTCTTCTATAAATTTTAAAAATTTTTTGTATCTGATGCTGCTGTACTCTTTTTCCTCTATCCTTTAATATATCTTCAATCAATTGTATAGCCATTTGATTGGTTTTTTTCTTGCCCCATATTTTTATATTTATAAATTTTACTCCTAATTTTACTGTCCCACTTTATTTTATGCTTCCTTTAATTTTATTTTTGAGTGCTCATTACTTATGAAATGCATGTAATGTAACCCTGTGGTGCAGTTTTTTTCTCATGGGTTTCTCACTTTTCCCTCTGTATGTCTGGTTATTTCTCTGGTGTTTTTTGGGGCTCAGCGGTCAGCCCCACATTGGGCGCCAGTATGTCAGGGTCCAACCCCAACATAAATTATCTCTCTGGACTGGCATGGAGGTATGGGAATAATTGAGACACAGTTTACACAGCAATATTGGAAGACTCTTAGGGTACATTCAAATCCTGAAGATTAGCTGCATTAATTTTTAAAACAGCTTTTATATCCAAAGGCAAACTGAGGGGGAGGTTTATTAGCATTTTGTTTCCAGGGTAGCAGGACTAAAAATCACATCTGCAACTATGGCTGCTCTGTCAAGTAGCTTAGATTAACACCTCTTCCCAGACAATCTCCATAATTACAAAGAAAGGAGATGAATGATATTAGCATATTGTGACACTATTGTTTAGGGTAGCAACAGCCTGTCTAAAAGGCTATGTGAAAACCTCAGGTGCAAACTATGGCTTGAGAGCCTGGCTGCCATTCAATGTAGAAATATGTGGCCTGTGTAATATTGCCCCACACCTTTGTCTCTCTGTCTCCTCCCAGTAAAGAGTAGCCAGCCTTCTTAGCTCTGTAGCTGGGCCAGCACACCAAGTCTCTGCACAGTCTTCTTTGCACTGTTAGCTTTTCAGCCTGCCCCCTGCAGACTCTGTTCCTATCACAACTCCTCCTTCCTCACACAGGTGGAGAATCCATACCCTTCTTACACTGCCACTTTGTGAAGTGAGTACCTGTCACACTTCTTGCAGAATGTCCAAGAGTCTGTTCACCATATTTGCAGAAGTAATATTGGCACAGAAAGCTAAAACTTGAGTATTTTAAAAAAAGATATTTGAGAAAATGAAAAGACAGCAACAGAATAGGACAGTATTTCCAAATTAAAATGTGATAAAGCATTTACATAAATATATAAAGAACTCTTAAAAATCAATGGTGAAAAAGTCAGGCTCAGTGGAAGAGTACTTGATCTCCAGAACCACAGAACAAAATAAATAGAACCAAATAATTATATAGAGTAGTAACGAAGAGTCACATAGGAAAGGAGACTGTCAATAAAGAGACACAAAGTTGAAGGCAGGAAAGATACGAAAAGTTACTGTAGCCACAAAGAAATTTTAGCTCATACTCATCGGAGTGGTTGAAATACACAGGTAATAAGTACTTCGAGAATAAGGAGAAACCAGAAGCTCTGCACATTGCTGGTGGGGACATAAATGACACAGATGCTTTAGAAACCACTTTAGAAAGATGCCTTTGAAGTTAAGATACTCTGTCACCCGGCAGATCCACATATAGTCATTGAAATGAAGTCTTCTAGAGAAATGAAACTATATGCAAAAGTATGTGCAGACTTCCTAGTGATACTAGGAACAAGCCGAAGCTGGATAGAGTCAATCCAAACAATCCAAACAATGTTTGGTGCCAGCCAAAAGCACTACTACCTTTGTAAAGGAATGGACCACTAGGACACAGAGACTGAAATTACCTCAAAAGCACTACACAGAGGGAAAGATTCTACACATAAAATGCTCTTTTATTTATTTGATTTTTTATGAAATTTCTGACAAAAGGCAAAACCATAGAGATCAAAATTAATTATTGTGTACTGTGGGAATAGGACTTAATTGCAAAGGGTATGTTGTAACGTTGTGGGGTGACAGAGGTCTTTATGATAGGTTTTCACTGTGTAAATTTACCGAGTTTATCAAACTGCAGATTTAAGTGAGTGAGGCCCATACATGTAAATTTACATGGATAATACTATTTGAGAAGCTATTGCCTTATGCACAAACTTAGGTCACGGTATAGGTGAGGTTATCTAAAAAAAAAAAAAAAAAACAAGCTTGTTGTGTGATCAGAATTTCTTAAAAGCTCACTGTGGTGATTGGAATCCAACTCATGAATACATTAAATAGCTATTAACTGTGTGCATTTTGAATGAGTAGATAGGAGAGTATGTAAATTAAAACTCACAACTGCTTTTGTAAATTACCAAAAAAATTACATTAAAATCAAAGGTTTTCATTTGTTTGTTTTGTAATGAGACACTGTTAACTGAGAAAAAATGCAACCTTTGGAATAAATGCTCAGTGTAGTATGCCTGATGAAGGCGTAGTAGCCAGAAGATTTAGTATCTTGTCTGAGATCATCCAAGACAGGAGAACCACACAGTAAGTTGTGCAGTGCATTTGAGTAAATGCTTCACATTTAGGAGACTTCTGTGTACCTAATAAGCTTATCATTTTTCCTATGGTTAGTTATTATTCAAATGCTAAGAAAGAGGCCATCTGATACCATGCAGAATGAGAAGATGAGAAAAGACTAATAACACTAAGTGTTGGCAAGGATGTGAAGCAAGTGGAATGGTCTGTATTGCTGCAGGGTGGAAAATGAATACAGAAACAATGTAAAACTGCTTGAAAGTCTTTCACATGCTTATGTATGCCCAGAAGTGCCCGAGTTTCCACAGTCTCATCATGTTTAATAGTGCTCAAGTGGAAATCTGAATGGTGACCAACAGCATGCTGTATCAATAAAACAGCATCTTCACACAGTAAAATACTTACATAGCAACAAGATGAGTCAACTCCATTTGCAACAGTGAGGTTGAGTCCAACCAACACAAAGCAAGTTAAAAAAAAAAGCATTTGCTAAATGATTCCACTCACTTGGAGTACACACTGTGCAACATGAATCCATGGTAATAGAGGATAGGATGTGGGTTATTTTGGCATCAGGCAGGGAAGAATTTGATTGAGAGGAGATAGTACATAAAATGTGGGGATGTTGGGACCATTATGCTTTTTTATTTGAGTTACCATTACATGATTGTGGCACTCTGAAAATTACAATGTATGAAAGTTATGTTTCAGTACGTGTTCTGTTTTGTTTTGAAAATGGGTTGGAACAGTGTACAACTTAGAAAATTTGGGACGCTTTTAGTTATATTTATGGATTCAGAGTTATAGTGAAGAAGTAGGTAGGTCTGAGAGGTACTAGGAGGGAATTTACACATGCTGTAGAGACTGATCCTTGGTGAGAATTTTATTGATTGTACAGTGTTTTCACTTTCCCCAAAAGATGTTGGTGTGGGAGGCCCTTCTGTCTATGTGTTGCTTTTATTGATTAATGAATGAATCTGTTTCGGCCAGTGGCTTAGCAGAATAGAGCTAGGCAGGAAAACTAAACTGAATGCTGGGAGAAAGAAAGTGAGTTACTAGAAGATATTTAGAATGTGATTTGATTTTGAGATATGGTCACTGTAGATGCAACTTAGTTAGACCACAACAGGATGGATTCTTAATGTCAAAGCCACAACTCTTACACCAAAAGAAGAATGAGCATATTTTAGAGCTGAATGTAAGTGACTATACTTGAGAATGCAGCTTCAAGTCCCTCCAAATACTGTAGTCCATGTGTAACAGTTTCATGGTGACAGAACAAAGACAGTCCTAAATTAGGACACTTTTTCAAATGCACCGATGAGAACACAAGTGGGGGTCACAGCAAAACAGGGAAGTTCTGCTGTCAGCTTCAGATGCCTCTGGAGGAGTTGGAAAGATGGAAGCAAGGGCTCTGTTGTTCATTCCAACAGAGGTAAGCATAAATGGCTGTCTCAAGAGCTAAACAATTAGCCCAAGATAGTTTTGGTGTGGGAGGTCCTTCTGTCTATGTGTTGCTTTTATTGGTTAATGAATAAAGGAACTGCCTGGGCCTATGGCAGAGCTGTAGGGGAACAGAGCTAGGCAGGGAAAACTAAACAGAGTGCTGGGAGGAAGAAGGGCAGAGGCAGAGAGATGCCATGGAGCTGCTGCCAGAGGTAGATGTGCTGAAACTTTGCTGATAGGCCATGACCTCGTGGCCTCGTGGTGATGCACAGATTAATGGAGATGCATTAAATTAAGATGTAAGAGTTAGCCAATAAGAAGCTAGAGCTAATGGGTCAAGCAGTGATTTAATTAATCTAGTTTTTGTGTGATTATTTTGGGCCTAAGCTAGCCGGGTAGCCAGGACAAACAAGCGCCCTTCTCCAACATAGTTTGGCACTAGATTTGCAACATTCCGACCTCTCCACGCTTCATAAGTAGGGAGAAAAGGCAGAGATGCAGCACATGTGGGGGAAATGCCACGTGACAGCAGAGGGAATGAGTGGGTTAGTGCCAGTCCAGAGAGCACCGGCTACAACCGGCAGCAGACAGATGGAAGATGTGTGAGGAAGGAACATCTGGGGAGGATGTTGTACTAACTGAACTGACCAAACCAAGCTGTTGATGGACCATCCCTCCAGAATCTCAGATTTTAGTTACACCTAGATGATGCTCTTTAGTTCATGGCAGGATGTAATGCACCAAGAACAGAGCATTTTGAGAGAGCACTTCCTTCTTTGCTTTGCATTCAGCCAGGAATTCACCTAAATCTCCCTGACAAATGAGGAAGACATCTTAAGACATTTCAGAGAAGAGCACACAATCTCTTTGAATTATTGGAAGAGCAACAGCAGGAGGGGCAGGCTGGTGTGAGCAGTTAACATGTCCCTTCTTGTTTTTTCCAACTTGTGGGGCACAGCTGGAAGCAGAACCCTGGAGACACAGCTTCTTTATTTTATTGTGCTTTGGGAGAGCTGAACAAAGAATCAGGGTTTACTGCAAATTAGCTCCATTTCTCTCCCTGCCTCACAGTTCTGAGCACCAGGTAGATCTTCACCAGAGCTGCTCTCCGGGACCTCTTGAAGAGGCACGTGAGTGAGGAGGCAGCAGGGTTCTAGTGTGCATATGTGTATGTACAAGTGTGTGCGCGTGTGTTCGTGTGTGTTTGTGTGTGTGTCCTCCTCTTCCTGTCTGTAGTGAGTGACACTCTGGTAAGAACGCCTTCTCCGTTCTCAGCAGACTACGTTGGATGGCATCTTTGTGAAGGAAGCACACTTCCTCCTTGCTTTCCTTCATGCTCTGACAGCGAGGGGGAAGAACCCAGCAGTCCATCACTTTCCTAGCTGCTTCAGCTCTTTGTTGGCTCCCCCAGAATAATGCAGGCCAATCAACCACCTTGAGTAGTCAATATGATTATGCAAAAATGAACGGATTTTGTAAACTTCTATACTAAATTCTACTTGTCAGTCTTGGGCATAAATTTCATAAAATTACATGCAAATGTAGTCATTAGTACACTGTGATATTGAACATCTACTTTATCTCTGGGTAATTTTTCTTTCTGAGAAAAAGTTATTTCTACTTATTAAAAATTGATTTTCTTTTTTAAAACTGTTTTTTCCAACTTTATTTTCATCTCTACATTTCTCCTAATACATTCCAACAATATATTTTTTTAAAGGTTCATGAAAGCATCACAGGATGCTCTAATAATTCTGAGGTTGAAAGAGAGGAAGGGCAGATGTGGTGTTTCTAGAGACACTGTGTTTATTGCAGAGGTCCCAAAGAACAGACCTCAGAATGACGAATAGAACGGCTTCATGCTAAGGATTGGATTGTGCCGTGTATACTTTCATCTGAATATCCCAGGGCTTATTTTGTAATAGCCTTGGGGAAAGCACTAGCTAAACAGTGCTGTGGCCAAAACACAGGCTGATTAAGAGAGTTTAGAACTCGCCAATCAGCCAGACACGTCCACTGTAATTTGCATGCTTTGTGAATTCTTCTAAATGCTTATTTAATTTCTAGCTCAAATTTGTTTAAGAAAAAAAGAGAAAATATTTTATGCGGTTGCTGATAATTTTTATTAACAATGTTATTATTTTCAATTACTATATTTACTTGTATAACATACCATAAGTTATATATTTCGGTGGGAACACATAATTTTGCATATTTAAATTTGATTTTGTAGCAAGACTATATTGCTCTCCTTTCTATGATATGGCCTCATGTATCGGGAAGGGGAAATGAAATCACTTTCTTTATCATTTTGTAAGTCCTTGCTTTTGTGTTTTTATGGCTTAGATAAGGAGAAATTGATACCCCTTTCTTTGGCTCTTTGTTGAAACAATGGTCCCCCAGAAATCAGAATGTCCCCAGGGATGTGCTGCTGGGAGAAGAAAGCTATGCTCTCCATTGCCAGTCAGACAGGAGCTCGGTTCCTGGAAAGAGACTTTACATAGTTCTGACAGTCTGTCACATGACCTTGTGGGGGAAACTGGAGCCCAGACAGGACTTGTCAGTGATAGCTAGGACTGCACCTTGCTGGGGAGCTCTTAGCTCTTCATACCCGTGGCCTCCTCCTTACATGAGGACTGTGGAGGCTTGAAGGGCCATTGGATGTCCTTGTCACTCATCCTGGTGTTCACACTGAATAAACCTTCTTGTTCTGCTTTTCATTGATAATTTGTCTCTTTAATTGGTTTATTGAGGACCAGTGGCCTCACCTGGCTTGGCAGCGCTGCAGGGGCACAGACAGCAACCCTAACAACTCCTGTAACCCTCACACCATCAGATACATTAGGTAGAACTGAAGCTGTAGTAACTACGGAATTGTAACAAAGCAGGGAAAGGGGATTTTGCAGATAAAAAAAATCCTAACTTTCATTTAGTATGAGGAAAAATAACCTCCCTCTGTGTGTTTCTCCTGCTAGCCTAGTAAGCAGTTAGGTACCCGGGTTTTAAATACGTTCTTGCAAAAGCCAGCACCACTGTCACATTCTCAGTGTGAGGCTGATTGCTTACTTCGGATGCACTGCTTTGCCACACATAATGTTCACTATTTGTTTAGCAAGGCTCTCTTAAGTCTCTGGGACAGTATGTTGCTCAGAAATAAGGTGGCAGAATTCAGCTTTTACCACTGAATGAAATCTTGACACCTGTCCCCCAACTCTTCCATAAACTTTGGTAACTATAACCATCTTGCTAAAAATCCACTGTGCCTTAGTTTCTTTGTATGTCAAAAAGAGAAAATTTTGATAAATGCTAGAGTTCGGGGAAGGATATTATATTTGTTCAAAAAGTGTTTGGTGTACAAGGAACTTAATATGACAATCATTTAAAAATTAGACAGAACCTAACTGCTTCCTAACCCTCTCTGTTGTGCCCATGTTGACTCTTGTATTTGGGAGAAAGATATGGAAGGATGCATGGCAAATCATGGCTGCAATCCTAAGGCTCCCCACTCGGGATGAATGGCAGAGATGGGAGAATCCTTGAGAGCTCTCAGGACAGTCAGCATGGAGTTCATAGCTTTGTCCCAAATGAGGTGGGAGGTGAGGCTAACATCCGTGGCTGCCCTCTGACTTCCACGCACACAATGTGACACATGGCTGCCCTCTGACCTCCATGCAAACGATGCGACACATGGCTGCCCTCTGACCTCCACATACGTGATGTGACACATGGCTGACCTCTACATACACAATGTGACGCATGCTGCCCTCTGACCTCCTCACACACGATGTGACACATGGCTGCCCTCTGACCTCTACATACACATGTGACACATGGCTGCCCTCTGATCATATACACGATGTGACACATATGATGCCCATGGTCACTAATCATTCATACACATGAAAATTTTACAGTTATATGCACACATTAAAAGTATAATTTTCAAAATCCATATTTAGAGAATGGCCGTTTGAAGAAGCTCAGCAAGTGTACCATTTTCCCTACCTGCAAATGTCCTGCTTTTCATTGTTAATAAATTGTTCTTTCAAAAATAGTTTTTTTTTTTTTTGGTTTTTCGAGACCGGGTTTCTCTGTAGCTTTGGAGCCTGTCCTGGAACTAGCTCTTGTAGACCAGGCTGGTCTCGAACTCACAGAGATCCGCCTGCCTCTGCCTCCCGAGTGCTGGGATTAAAGGCATGCGCCACCACCGCCCGGCTCAAAAATAGTTTTTAAATCAAAATTTTATTATGAAGAACTTGTAGTTTATATATTTTGATTAAATTCTATACAGTTGGAATAGCCTGATTTTCAAAGCTTTTACACGTCCATCATTATGAAGAATGCACTTATCCACCACCAAACCCAGAAAATTAACAACAGAGTTAAAACTAGAAAATTATTTGGCTTTATATTCTCTCTTATGACTCATCCATGACTGATATCCAGTCCTTCATCATCGTCTAATATTTACCTTTTCTTGTTAACCTGCATGCACATTTGTTTATATATTATAGACTGGGGATAAAAACACTGCTGGAGGTATTACAATGCCTAATCTCAAATAATACTACAGAGCTATAGTGATAAAAACAGCTTGGTACAGGCATAAAAATAGACAGGTGGACCAACTGAATAGATGAGAGGATTTGGAAATAAAATTATACTTTGTCCATTTAATTTTTGTCAAAGGAAGCAAAAGTGCACAGTGGAAAAAAGATGACCTATTCAACAAATGGTGTTGGGAAAATCTGCCCGAAGAAGAAGAAAATTAGGTTTACATCTTCCATCTGTACAAAGATAAATTCAAATTAGACCAAAGACCTTAATTTAAAACCAGAAGCACTGGACCTTACAGAAGAAACAGGGAACATTCTTCAAGACACTGGGATGGGCGAGAACTCTCTGAATAGAACCTCGGTAGTTCAGGGAGCAGACCCAGGTGTCAACAGATAGACGGCATGAAAACAAAAATGTCTAAACAGGAGATGAAGTTCTCAGCAGAGCAAGCAGCCCATAGCACGGGAGATCGTTCCCAGCTCTACTTCAGGCAGAGGCCCTATATCCAGAGTGTTCAAAAAATTGCAGAAATAAAGTACCAAGAAAGCAAGTTGTTGTTCTGTGAGTAAATCACAAACCCGAGACTGCAGAGAAAGCCACGGGGAGCATTTGCAGCTCCTATGAGCGCTTTGCTGGTGTAGGTTAGGTCTTGGTGGTGTTTGACCCTCAGCTTCCAGAGTTAGTTAATCAGAATATGACTGGAGAAAGAGAGCACTTGGTGCCACTAACAATATTATTCCCTAAAACAACGGGGCCAGATGTTACCTGGATTTTTGGAATGGAGCTGAGTGCTTAGAGTGGGATGGAAGGGTCAGAGATAGTTTCACAGAAAAGGTGTCTATCAGTTCCCTACTGGACATCCTTAGATGTTGTAGGGAGAATGGGCGCCGCTGCTTTTAACTTAGTGAAGCAAAAGTAAAGTGGTGTTTCAAAGAGAAATGGACCACAGAGTACGAGCAAGTAATATCCTATCTATTGTTTATCCCACTGAGGTTTGCTGCCTCTCTAGTTAGAGCGATGGGTGAATAAACATTAATTAGAAGCTGGAATCTGATTTTAAGACGGGATGTCAGACACATATATCAAGCTGTTAGGTTAGCTGTAAAGCATAACCTGGGATTTATATATTTAGAAGTCATAATAAATCTGTCTGTCATGAAAATCTGATTACCCAGTGTTGCATGCTAATGACCCTCCTCTCCCAGAGCCCTGCTCTCCTCCACAACAGCCCATGGCTCTGCCACATTCTCACTTGCTGCCTGCCTCCCCCTTGCTTAGCAATGGGCCTCCTGGAAATATGAGCTTCTGGAACTTTGTCAAGAGACCTCTCCCTATACTAAAGTGCTGACCTCCTGTGACCTTTGTGGATGTTCTTTTCCCAACATTTATCACTCAACACAATTATGTCAAATGTGTTTCGGGTGCTTTCTACATGCCAGGCTGTTGATAAAGTGCTGAGACCCTAACAGCAGTAGTGGGTGTCCTGGAGAGCGGTGACAGAGGGTTGGGATTCCACTCCATCTGAGAACAGTGAAGTGTAGCCTATAAGGAACTGAGACTGAAGGATATCTAGGACAGCTTCCTAGAGGCCGACACATTCACCACTATCTTCTTCCTCCTCTACTTCCATCTTTCTTTTACATTTTGTTTTGGTAGAGTTCAGGCTGGCCTGGAACTAGTGATCCTGGTGCCTCGGTCTCATGTGCTGGAATTACATGCTGATGACACCATGTTTGCCAGGGCAGTATCTTTTGGACTGTGTGTTGGGATCTTGCCTGATGAACGGAGGTAAGGTGGGATGCACCAAATGAAAGAGTAAGGAAAACTGTGGACTTAGGGCAGATGGCAAGTACTGAGATCAGAGAATTTTCCAGTGCAGATTCATCCTACAGTTGCCACAACCTGCCTGGTTGCTGGATTTTTTTCTACATTGGCTGCCCATCCTCCTTACTTTGGCTTAAAGACTCTAGAAAGTGAGGCTGTATAACTTTTGTGACTACTGTTTTTGTCTTTCACCTACTCAGCTCTCCTGTGTGGCAGGTAAGATCTGTTTCTCAGATGTTCCATGGACTTCTGTGTTTATGTATCTGTGTCTACTGTGGCCCACTGATGTGCAGCCCTCTTCCAACTTGTCTATACCTCATAGACTTGACCAGGCACAATTAAATTCTCTGTATGACTCTTTGATTTACCCAGGAGACAATTGTCCTGCCTTCCAGCTATCTTCGTCTATCTGCCCATTAAACAAATGCTTGTTATTTCTAGACTGTGTTCTCCATGTGTGACTCTGATCCACCAACCAAAGGACCCAACACCATGGAATTTGTTTGGAAAATGCATTTGCTGAGCCTCATCTGTCCTGCCTGAATGTTTGGTTAGGATTTACACTTTTGTCTCCTTGATTTACCTTTCAGAAATCTGTGGATCAATATTATGGTCCTTGTGTTTTCTGAATAAATTGATTTTGAGTGAATAAAGAAAGGAATTATCAAAATATGCGATTTGAGTATTTACAGATGTGTAGGCAGAGGGTAAGTGGAGGTCTAGGTGAGACAAGAAACATTGATTTTATAGTCATAGTTTTCCAGTTCAATCATGATTTTGCCACCTACTACATGTGTCGCAGATTACTGGACCTCTCTGACTCCCGTGTTGCTTTATTCTGTGTCTTTTATCTCATGCCATTGTGGTTATTAGAAACAACATACATGAACACCTCTTACTGTGGTCAGGGTATATTAATAACTCTTAAAATAATTTAGTAGGTGAAAAATGATTTTTTTTCTGAGTCTATATGTATGAAAACAGGGTGAAATCATTGTAACCTGCTTGACGTTAGAAACGGGACAGCTGGCAAACCACGCTACATGTATTCTGTCCTAGTTGCTTACTCATTGTTGTGGTAAAGAACTGACCAGAGCAGCTTGGCAAAGAGAAGGTTTGTTTTGTCTTTCCAGGTAAAAGTCCATTTCAGGGGAAGTCAAGGCAGGAATCTGTAGGCAAAACTGAACAGAGACCATGGAGGAGTACTGCTTAATGGCTTGTTTCCCATGGATTTACCAGCTTGCTTTCTGACAACCCAGATCCGCTTGTTCAGGCAAGGGACCTCTCACAGTGGGCTCTACCTTGTTGGAGGGAGGCCGCTTGTTGGTTTCCTGCTGTTCTCCACTTGTTCGTCCCGTCCACCAAGAACCAAAATAAACACACGGAAACTGTATGAATTAAATCACTGCTTGCCCCTTTGGCTCTAGTTTATTACTGGCTAACTCTTACATATTAATTTAACCCATCTCCATTAATCTGTGTATTGCCATGTGGCTGTAGCTCACCAGATAAGGTTCAGTCCAGCTTCTGTGGCTGGCAGGGGCTACAAGGCTTCTCTCTGAATCTGCCCTTCTTTTTCTCAGCATTTAGTTTAGTTTTCCCTGCCCACTTCTATTCTTTTGCACTAAGAGGCCAAGCTAGTTTTCTTTATTAATTAACCAATCGTATTCACAGCATACAAAAGGGAATCCCACATCACCTCCCCTTTTCTGTTTAAATGAAAAGGAAGGTTTTAACTTTAACACAGTAAAATTACATATAACAAGACAGGTATCAAGCAAGAATTATAGTTATTATAGTTATATCTACTTTATCTTTTATCATATCTAGGGAAAATTATAACTATCTATTCTTCAATGCCATCAAAGACTCCAGAAGGATATAATATTACCTAAGTAAACAATAAGTTCATTGTAAGCAACTTCCAAAACTCTAGAATTGACAGAGACTTCTTACTGCCTGGACAGTCACCCAAAGTTCTTCTTTTCCATTGGGGCATCCATCTTCAGCCTACAGGCCCATAGAATTTGGCAGACTTTTCCATGAAGCAGAAAATTTGAAAGACTGTTTTGCCTCTATTGGCAGTTTGTTAGGACATTTGTTAGTCACTTTCTTCTGTGTCCTGCAGAATGTCTGGCAGACTATTTCATGAAGCAGGATCCCTGAAGAATCGTTTCACCTTTAGGCAAGTTCAGCAGGCATTTTTTGGGTCCTGCATGTCTAGTTCATCAAGCAGTCCAGCCAAGAGCAGTTTCTTGCCCAAATAGCTAACCAACTCCATACAGAAACCATCTAAAGTGGATTTTAGTCAATCACATAGGTGCCAATTTATGTCTTCCCCAGAAACATAAGTTTTGGGGGCTGCAAGAGTGTTAATCTGGGTATTCCATTGCTGCAATAGGTCACAACCCCACAAATTTACTGCAATATTAGTTACATATGGCCTCAGCCTCCCTCTCTGTCCTTCTGGCCCTATGCATTTGACCCATCTCGTGCTTTGTTTCACTTGAAATAGGGTTCCAGTTCCTAGGAACTGAGCATCTACCTCTTGAAGAGGCCAATTTGGATGCCAAATTCTGGGGTAATGACACTTACATCCACATGCATGTCTAGTAAACCTTCAATAAAAATGCCATTTATACACACTCTTAGCTTTGGTCTTTGATCATTTATAGAAGTCTGCCAGAATATACGTTTCATATGTCCTACTTGAGTATTTGATTCATCCTCCATACCTATTCCATCATCCAGACCAGTATGGTTTTTTACAGTAGGCACTGGATTTTTATAAAATTTTTTTTTGATGAAACACAGTAACTGGGAATGAGAGAGTCTCCTCAAGGAGTTTCCTGATAGTATCGGGTTGCCTTGTCTATCTTTTGCTGACCTACATTCATTGGTCCAGTGTTGCCCTTTGCCACATCTCCTACATATACCTGAAGGTTGAGTCGCCCTATTCTTGCTATTCCCAGAGGAGACATTATTCATAGGAATCCCTTGTCTACAATCCCTTCTCAGATGTCCTATTCTTTCACAAAACATTTGGCATTTTGATGTCTCCTCATACCATTGGAAATTGCTTCTCCTACCCAAACTTCAATACTATAGTCAAGTGTCTTGACATTCATTGTATGCAAGATGTATTCATCCATTGGTGCTGATCTGACCTTTAAAGACCCAAGTATCTTTTTGCATTCTAAGTTGGCATTCTCAAAGACCAAGGATTTAATTAGTACATCTCTAGCTTTTGGGTCTGTTACCCCTATTTGAACAGCCTTAGTTAATCTTTGTAAAAGTCACTAAAGGGTTCTCTCTGACCCTGTTTAACCTTAACATATGATTCAGTTCTCTTGTCTAGTTCCTGAATCCTGTCCCAAGTATTTAAAGCTGCTGTGCTACATAGGGACAAGGTGTGTTTGTCATAAAGAGCCGGATCCTGAGATCAGAGTAAAGTCCTTTGCCCAGAATTTGAACTTGGTAAATATCAAATCCTTTTGTTTTTCCCTGTTGTTCTAAAATTTTTGCTTCTTCTCTCCAATAACACCTCCAAAGGTAACTTAACTGGTAAGTTATCCTGGAGTTTGGTACATACTGATGAGGCTACATTTTGTCTTTGTACCTTTTGTCCCTGGTCATCAAATTTGATAAATTCCTCAATCTTTTCAAATCTTTTTACCACTGCCTTTTGTAAAGTCTGGATCTCCTGTCCAGTGTTTTGTTCTGATGCCTTCATTGAGGATTCCAAAGTGTGAAGTCTGTCCAGTAAAGATAAGGTCTCATCCTTGGACATAATTTTTATAACATGCATATTACCTTTCTGGAGAGACATGCTATCAGTCAGTCTATCATAACCCTTTCACAGAGTCTGATTCAACAGTATGAATTCTCTCAGACAGTGTCTCAGCACCCTCTGTCATTGGCTGGGTTTTGTTTGTCAAATTGGCTGTATCCTTCTTCAGAGTGCTGAATTTCCCTTTTAGTTGGTCATTATCAGTCTGTAAAGACTGTGTCATTTCTAAAAGTGCCTCATTTGACTGGGTTTTGTTGGTCAAATTGGTTGTATCCTTCTCCAGAGCACTGAATTTCCCTTTTAGTTGGTCATATCAATCAGTAAAGACTGTATCATTTCTAAAAGTGCCTCATTCTTGGCCCTATTATCAAACCATGTTTTTAAGGCAAAGATAAGGACAACGCTGATCCCCAGAATCAAATAGAAAAATGTAGGAGGGAAAACATAAACATTGCATAACATCATACATGGTATAAGTGAAAAGGTTATTGAACTTCTGGATGGTTAAATTGCTCGTAATCTTGTCCTTTTATATTATAAATTTATAATTTATATTTTAGATTATAAATCTTACCTGTGGTTGAGTTTGAGCTGGAATAGGTGCAATAACCGTTACCTGCCTGTCGTTGTTGGCGCATGTGGCCAGTTTGAATCTGAATTTTGGCGTTAAATGCTTATCGATAAGCTCAGATTAAAAACAGTTATCTAGTGTAAATCACAGACTGTGTGCTCCACAGAGATCCCTGATTGGTCAGAGGCTGCACAAGCACAAATGCCAAACAGCGACAACCAGGGAAGCCTGTGTCATGCCTGAGCATCTGTGAGTACTGGTAAACTGGACCCAGAAGCCAGTTGAAATGTTTAATGAGAAAATATGAAGAACCATGTGTAGCGGCTACTCAGGGCCACTGCGCAGGATTCTATACCCAAATGAACTGTGGGGAGCCTGCTGCCATCAGTACTCACAGCTAACTTGATTTGGGAAATAACTAGGTTAGCTTAAAGATAAACAATTATGCTTTTATTTATTATGAGGGGAAAACCCATGAAGCCAGAATGAGACGTCCAATCTCAGCTGTGCGGCAAGGGAGCCACACACAGAGAGAGAGAGAGCACCTAGGCTGTGTGCCCATTTTTATCTGGGTCTCAGAAAGCCACACCCGAACTTCGTCCGGCCTCTTAAAGATAATTGGTTAACAAGTTTTCCCATCACTTCCTGTCTTCATCAATCATGAATTAAGAAAATGCACCCACCAACATGCCCACAGGCCCATCTGAGGGAATCAATACTCCGTTTATGTCAAGTTGACAAAAGTACTCACCACAGGGTTCATTCAGTGCCCACAGCCTTTGTCCTGAGCCCTGTGGTGTATCTCCTGAGAGGACCTCAGGTTTTCTTCCTCTGGTTCCTCTCATAGTCACACTCAACTGTGCCTGTCATTCTAAGAGCTCCCTTTATTTTATACCAGTACTATCTGCCAGCACTGGTCAATTTTTTACCAATTAAGAAGAATTTAAGAGTCTGCCTTCTGCACAGCTTAGGTATGTTTCCTCTGTAGCTAGTGTGGGTTGATGTGGCAGGTTATTAGTTAGTCTGGCATGGCACGAACAGCTGATGCTTCTGCCTCGGGTCTGTCTCTTGTGGCTGCATATCCTATGTTATGGCTGGCTTTTCCTCCCTGTAACAATCACACCATTACCCGACTCGGAGGGTACCAATGAGGGACTAAATGCACAGTCACATGAAGTGATTAGCACAGTTCTTGTAAGGACTTGGTAGGTGACAACTATCATGAAGCACTGTGTGATCTCCGTCATAGTTAAATCATTATTCCACCAGTATTTGCTTTTCTCCTTGTTAGACTTAAAGTTGAAAATAGGAAAATTATGTCTTGAAATATTTCTCTGTAGAGATGTCTGACACAGCAAATAAATACTCATTTGATAAATGGATGAACAAAAGCATAAATTATTATTTATTAGCAAAATGTGTGAAAATAGTCTACGTCTGTGCATAGTGGGAAATTAATGTACCATAGTTCTTTAACTGACTCCACTTAACTGTCTCTACTCACATCAGGAGGTTTTTCGAGGATGTTCGGTATAAGATGGTAGCTGTTTGTAAACACAAGAGTTGCAGAGATATAACAGTTGACAGAGTGCTTGCTTTGCCAGTATGAGAACCCGAGTTGAATCCGAGTTTTCAGTCATTCTGAATGAAGCCAGGGACACAGTTAGGGAGTTTCCCTAAGTCACTTGAATATCCTCTCAAAAGACACACATTAAAAGAAAAAATTGGGTGTGGTGGTGCACACCTGTAATCCCAGCCCAGGAGAGGCAAAGGCAGTGAATCCCTGGGGCTTGACGACCAGCCAATCTAGTCTACTCAGAGAACTCCAGGCCAGCAGGAAACTGTCTTCTAAAAGATGAGCGATACTCAAAAAATGACACCCAGCCAGGCGGTGGTGGCACATGCCTTTAATCCCAGCATCGGGAGGCAAAGGCAGGCGGATTTCTGTGAGTTCAAGGCCAGCCTGGTCTACAAGAGCTAGTTCCAGGACAGGCTCCAAAGCTACAGAGATACCCTGTCTCAAAAAACCAAAAAAAAAAAAAAAACCCAAAACACCTGAAGTTGTCCTCTATTGTCCTTATGCTCTTCCACACATGTGCACATGCACCTACACATGTGCAGTGTGTGCTTTCTCATTCTTCCCCCACCGCCTGTATCTACTCAGATGCTCTACCAAATGGGAGGATTGGGTGAGAAAATCTTTACTTGTATAAAGAATTGTGATCTCTTCATTGTTTTATGAAAATGCCTATTCCTACAACCTATCCGTAGTTTTTTCACTTGTGGTCAAGACCCACTAGCGCAGAATACTCGTCTCCAGTTTTACGATAAGCAGCACCACAATGAAGAAGATAGAGGTAATGAACACTTGGCCTCAAGTCAGTGCACGCATGATGGAGGAGGCAAACTGGAATCCCATTCATCCAGAAACAGCCATGATGTAGGAGTTTATGGAAACGGAGCCAGAGCTTCCAGCATTTTCTGTGGAATCTCTCAGATTACAAACGATGAAAGGAATTAAAACACCAGGTTAGCCATTTTTGGATGGTCAAAATGGAGCAGAGCAATTGGTCTGGTGTGACTCGGGGGCTCAGCCTCTTTCTCTGCTTGCAGCAGTGAGGACATGCAATAGTGGGCAAACAGTGCTTTCAGTCATTCTGAATGAAGCCAGGGACACAGTTAGGGAGGCCTAGTTTCCCTAAGTCACTTGAATATCCTCTCAAAAGGAGAGAGCTGTGCCATTCTCTTCCAAGTCACACAAACCTCTGAGCGGTTCTATAAGATATGTGGGTTAGTTTTCTCACTGAGTGCTGAAGGCTTAAGGGTTTTGTGAGTTCTCCCTCTCTTACTTTTCCATTTGGCACACACTACTTCTGCTCTTAAAAAATTGAAGTCACACGCATTGAGAAAACGCCACTGGAGCCTGAAAGTTGATGAACATCAATTGCATTCCTGTATCTAATAGCCCATGCCCGGGCAACACAACTTGCTTGTTGTAAATACCGACTGCCAGGCCAGGGATGAAGAGCTGCTGTGTTTTAGCTGGTATTTACTGCACCACTTTAACTACTTTGACCCTATTCAAGGAAGTAATGAAGAGCTGGGTGCCAGTGATGTTGATAAACTGTGACAATTTCTGCACTGTGTCCTTATAGCCTCCTGCTTCAGCCTCCATTATTTAAATTGTTAGTCATTATAGCTATGCCATTAACTGGAACTGCAGCACAATGACACATAGGAACAAGGCCAGCAGGACACTGTTAGCCCTTCTTATTGAGGCCCCGTTCTGAGACCCAGAGAAATATGCATTAAAAGGGAACACAGGGCCACCTCCTAAACCTTGAATACTCACAGATTCCTCAGTATGGTGGGTAATTTTGAGTTTGCACTCACATGTAGGTTTTTTTTTTTTTCATTTTAGATCCAAATCACAGATAATGTTCTAGGCTTTAGAAGTTCATGTTTTATTTTTTTAGTAAAGTAGAAAATATCAAAGTCCATCATAAGCTGTTTTATTCTTCTTTGAAGCTGGATGCAAAATCATATGAGAAGAAGTTGGGTTGTGGGGAAGAAGAAAAGCCCCTGTGCCCTCGCTCGGCTCTCACCACTCTCATTTTAGAAAAGGAAACACTTTCTACTGTAGAGCCCCATAGGCCAAGCAGCCAGCCAGTCTTTATTACTTGATTAAGACTCAGAGTTAAGATAGCCCATACATATTCAGATATCAAATGCTTTCTTTTGATCTATAAACATCTGCAGAATCCCCCCTGATCTGTTGATCTTGGAAACTTCTTATAAAAGTGTGGCCTATGGCCGGTTGTTGAAGACCTTCAAGGAATAAAGAACAGGGGGAGGTCTTTTTTCCTAGATTTTTAAAATGAGACATAGCATTCCTTTTCATACAGGATATAATCTATTGCCACACACACTTTCCTTGGGAACCTTTGTTCACACTAAGAAGACTTTATATGGTGATTAGAGAAACTGGGCCCTGTACATATGAATTGGGAGGAATGAGAAAGTCTGACTACTCCATTTCTGCTCCTTCCCTATAAACTATATCTACCAATGACAAGCAGGCATGCATTGTGAAGTTCACGTACAATGTGGTGTGTGTGTGTGTGTGTGTGTGTGTGTGTATATGTGTGTGTCTCCAAAGAGAAGGAGATGGTGCCTACTTGTTGAACCTCTTTATGTCTTGGGTTTAGCAATTTCCTTCCAATATCACCTAGGATATCTTTAGATGGAGTCACGTGAAGATGTTAACTGTAGATGCAAAAACAGTCACATGGGATTTCAACGTCAAGAACCAAGTCTCTTCCATGGTTCCTTACTGCACTCTTTCAGTTATTGTTTCATTTATGGACTTTCCCTCTTGATGCCAGTCTGGCTCTGACCACTGTGCTACTCAGCATCCTTATATCACAGTGTCTGAAGGCAGGACGGACAGGGAACACCCGTTCTTCTGCATGACCTTTCTTTTCCTAAGAGTAAACAGAACTTCCCCAGATGACCTTTAAGAGTTTTCTCCTGTATTCATCGGCCAGCATATTAAGCGAAACTGTAAAGCAGTTCTATCAGCGGGTCATTGAATAAGCATATTCTCATCCTCTTACAGCAAAGTTTGAAACCCAAGGTTGGGGACAGCCTGCTTCCTGGTGTTGGGTAAGGCTGTGAGCAGGGAGGCAAGGAACAGTGGACAGGAATTTCATACTTCCATGTAATTCTCCCCACAACTCTATTCCAGGAGCTTGGAACACTTAGAGAGGTGCTACCCCAGGCCTTAGAGCTAGATAGTACAGAGATGATTTTAAATCTCTGTGATTCATGCTCCAAGACTGGGCCACAAGGGATGTCAAACAGAAGGGGAATTACTCACAACAGGAGGGCTAACTAACCAGAACATGCATGGGAAAGCAGGAGCAGCTTTACTCAAGAATGCAGAAGAACTTAAGGAAGAAAATACATATTTCTATAATCCTACTCTTTAATCATCACTACTATTAACATTCTGGGGTATATCATATTTTTTTCTATCTCTCTATGCATACTGCATTTAAACATTCAATAATATTTATTATACATATTTTATACAGAGTAATATGCCAATATATAAGCATATTCAGAGACATAATCAAAATAGGATTCATATGCTATTTTTACCTCTTATTGTTCCACTTTCTATCATGCATATTTTAAGGCAATATCCCATAAACTGTAATCTTTGGGAACATCATTTTTAATGATCACATCGTTGTCCATTTTATAGGTAACAAAATGCACTAAATAGGGCTTGTGTTAGTCCTCTCTCTTTTTGGGAAGGGATGCTGTAGATGAGCACTAATGCAGGCTATCTCTTTGGATATGTTTTTATCATTCCTTTGGAATACAGTTTGTAGACTAAAACGGGCCTTTTGCTTTCCTCATAGCAATGTATTGGCTCTTTTTTCATAACTCTGGCCTATGATATATTTGCTTTTCCATTTGGAGTTGTTATGAAAGTCATAGCTATATTCAGGCATTGTATACCAAAGATAAATTATTGCTGTGGCTCATTTAAGTTTCCTCAAGGGGATTGCTGAGGGTTTGTTATGCATTGAACATTAATTGTTTAAGACCAAAGCAGAACTACATGTGTGCTATGACAATGGGAGGATCCTTAGCAACACGTCTAGACTGATGTGTAACTTTGTGACTCTCTGAAGAATGGAAGGAGGGCCTCTATGAATGTATTGTTACAATTCATAGAAATGATTTGGTTTATCCATGAATAACTCTCAATTTTGGGAAAATGGAGAGGAGAAAGGAACAGCATGAGATGTTGTGAATATGCCAATGATTTATTCCTCTGTAGCCAAGATCAAGAGGATGGTGAATTAAATGATAGAATATTGGTTGATGGGATATCTCACCTCAGCATGGTGTACTGGCTAGGGATGCTCAGATATTTAAGACTAAGAACTTGCCCCAAAAGTTTGGTACTATCTACCTTGCATGGCCAAGGAAGAGTAAATGCTCTCACAGTGAGGGCTGCTTGGCAGCTCTTGTGGGACACCATGTACATGTCAAGAAATCACTTCTGCTCTGTTTTCCATCTTATGTTCCTACCCAGGTATTTGACTTATTGACAGGCAAAGATTGCCTTTTTCGGCCAAAATTTATTCACTTATGCACACAATAAATGGTGCTTCCTTTTGAAGCAATCTCATGCATTGCAGGCTGGTCTCAATGTCACTATATAGCCAATAATGGCCTTGCACTCCTAATACCTACTTTCACCTCCCAAGTGCTAGTATTAGAGGTGTGAGCCACCATGCTCTCCAGTTGCATGCAGTGGTTGGTATCAAATTCTGTGTATGCTAGGGAAACACTCTACTAACTGACTATAGAACCTGTTTCTCTCACATGCTTATTGGCTGTATTTTGAGATTTTTGGTACTGCCACAAAAAAATGCCTACTTCCATCTGCCTACATAAAAATCTTTGTGTAGATCTCTGATGATCTACATGAAGATAATATTTTTTTCTTTCCACTTCTTTGTGTTCCACAGTACATGCTGAATGTATAGTCATCTCTCTGTCACCGTGATAATGGTGGAAAAAAGTGCTGCTGTTGACTATGAGTGTGGTTAGTACCCAGTGCTACATCAGGCCATTTTCTTCTTTTTTTCTTTTGTGCTGAAATTGAAACCTGACGCCTCATGCATACTAAGCACATGATCTACCACTGAGCCATATCCTCAGCTATCTCTTCATTTTTCATTCTTGAAATTATTGCTGTTATTTGCCTGTGCAGGATTTAAATTATGAAAAACAGTAAGTTTTATAACTGTGTTATGTATTGCATTTTCTCTAAAGACCCAGATCCTAACCCAAAGAAACCAAGAAGACTTTTTATCAACTATAATAGTGATATTTCATCGCCACCTCACATTAGAATCACCCAAGGACCGTGAAGAAAATAAACTCAATGCCTATACCATATCTCATGTCAATCCCATCAGAATGTCTGGGGTGTGTGACTCCGGCAGCACTGGGTGAGAATCAGCACTGTGAAATGACCACATTGAATTCCATCTTGTACTCAGGGAGCTGCCTTATATATAAGTTGGATTAACCTAGCAGCATTTATAATCAAGTGTCTTTGAGCAGCTGTTACTCCTTCCTCAACCATCAAACAATTCAAAGACAATGCAATAATGTACAGCATCCAGATTTTCTCTGTATTTTCCATCTTTATGTTACTTTTTTTAAACTCTGTTTTTTTTATTTTTATTTTTTAATTTTACTTTTGAGACAGGCTTTCTTTGTATATCTTTGGCTGTCTTGGAGCTTACTCTGTAGACTAGACTGGCCTCAAACTCACAGAGATCTGCCTGTCACTGCCTCCTGAGTCCTGGAATTAAAGGTATGTGCCACCACACCTGACTTCTCTTTTTCTTTCTCTCTTTTTTTTTTTAAAAAAGGACTTTATCTTTTTTTTCTCTCCCAAGTGTATGTATACTTTTAAACACCCTGTAAACCATTTAGAGGTTTCTGTTTGTTTGTTTGAATCTGTTTTTACTGTATATCTCTATCTTTTTCTGACCATATGAGTTTTTAATCTACTAAGAGGCATGGCTAGGAATAAAAATGCAGCTTTGGTGGCTGGCTCCTCCCATTCCTTAACATTTTGAGGGTCTAGTTTCATGGTGGAGGTATTGATGGAAGCCGTGTTTATTGACACAACACTGTGAGTTTCAAGGTTCATGCCCCTAACAAAAAGCCTGTCACAGGCTACTCATAAACACCATTTAGGTGTTTGGTGGCAGAATCTCTTAAAAGAGCTGCAAGGTTTTGGCCACTAAGGCTGCATCAAGAAGCCTCTCTTAAAGGAGCTGCACCTCTGCTCACCACCAAATAGAGCCTACCAGAGAAAAGATGGTTATCAAGAAGCTGTGCTTGACTCTGTTCTTGTCTGTCTAGAACCTTTTTAAAACAAAGCTGTCTCAAGCTTTATGTGGAAGTTCTTGCCAAATGTTTAGGCACCATTTGTTAGTGCCGTTTGTAGATTGAAGTTTCTGTCCTGCCTGGTCCTGCAGCCTTTCAGTCCCAAGGAAACATATAGAGAGGCTTATATTAATTATAAACTGTTTGTCCCATTAGCTCAGGCTTATTAACTAGTGCTTACAATGTAAATTAATCCATAATTCTTGTCTATGTTTAGTAATGTGGCTTGGTACCTTTTTTCAGTGAGGCATTCTCATCTTGCTTCCTCTGTGTCTGGCTGGTGACTGACTCTCTGCGCTTTCTCTTCCCAGAATTCTTTTAGTCTGATCACCCTGCCTATACTTCTTCCCCGGCTACTAGCCTATCAGCATTTTATTAAGCTAATAGAAATGACAAATCTTTACAGTGTACAAGAGCATTATTCCACAACACTGGATGGCAGCACCCATGTTGCCAGAGGCCTCATGTTTTGCTGTCTGTACATTTACTTTTCTGTCTTGGGTTTACTCTAAAGCTGAGGAAGGCTTCCTTGCCTCTATACATGTAGAGATGTGACACTTCCAATGATAGATGGGACTTGGTGCTTTGTCTCCACTTGCTGTCAGTGAGATGGAAAACTTCCTGAGATGGACTCTGGGCAGTGTGAGTTTGTATGTGATTGCAGTTCCTGCTCTCCTTCAGTCCTCACTTTCTTCTCACCCAGCTCCTGGCATCACCTTCCCTGTAATCTCATTGCCCTTTGCCTTTGACATATATCTCAGGCTCTGCTTTCAAGCTGGTCAAGCTAGGGGAATTCTTAAAGTAGTGAGCTTTCCGGGCTCTGTTCTTGCTGCCACTGGCAAGCAGTTGTGATGGCTGGTTAGCCCCTGATAACCACCTTTAGGAAAGTCATCCTAAGGATTGGAGAAGCACTAAGTTAAAAGGCGTCTAGGTCTGGAACGAGTGCACAAAACTGCCATATATACCCCAAGCCATAGACCTTCCGACTGGATAAATGAGAGACTAAGGGATTGTGTGTTTAAGTCATTGTTAATTTGCCAAGAAGCGAGTAGAACAGGGTGGCTAAAATTTAAACAATCTTAAATCTTAAAACAATCTTTTTCCAAATGACTGATATAGCTGGAATATCTGTGTGGAGACTTTGATATATAATGACGTTGAGATTAAACTAACTCTGACTTTTCTCATCCTAGTGATTTTACTGCTTGAAACCTAAGCATATTCTGGGGAAGGGGTACTTAGACATTTTAATTTTGACTTGGAGTGAAGCAACTGCGGTTCTGGGTTTACTTTCAGGAATATATCTCTTCAGTCCTCTTGACATGGACTTCTTCAACTTAGGGTCTCTCTAGACTTTTTTCAGTTCATAATTCTATGGGTTTAAGGTGTTAAAAATGGACTTGCAGCTATGTAAGGTAGGGATGCCACCCATGTTTGCACTCAGAGATTTCCCTACTCATAAGAGCACAAACTCATCTTATCCCATGTATGCACTAAAATGTCACCAGAGGTGGAAGCCCCTTGGGGCATTGTGAAAGTTGATCACAGCCTTCACTGGGAAGTTCCTGGGCTGCAGAATGATGCTTACAAAACTCTGTCACCTCATAGTGATGCTTCTGACTGCTTCTTTCCTTTGCCTGAATGCCACAGATCAGTCTATGTAAGGAGACAGGACAAAGGACAGGGAGTTAACGCTGGGGATAGCCTTGGCTCCCTCATTTGGTGTTGCATGCAGAAGTCACGATTGATGATGTGCTTGGGGATGATACAAGCTAGCAGATAATGAGCCCGGGACTGCCATATAGCCCAGATGTACACCTTGACCTTTGTTGGGTAGGAAGTGTCAAACTTGGTCATAGGCATATCAACCATGAGGAAGACTCCCCCACCACTTTGAGGAGTCAAAGGGTCATGAATTTGGTCTCTAGGCAGCATATATTCGGTTGCCTGGCAACTGAGAGAACAGTTTAGACCTTGTATGATATTGTAAGGAATTTTATCCATCTTAAAAAAAAAGCTAGGAGCATAATTTAAATTTCTGAAGCATAGTGTGGGTGTTCTCAAGTGGCAGAGCTGTATCACACATCTAGTTAAGACTCTAACTGCATAAACTTGCTGCTCAGGTTTTCATGAGTTAGGGATGCTGTAAACAGAAAAAAACTCTGCAGTGGGGCCGAACAGGCCAGCCTTTCCTGGGATGGAGTCTGTACCATGTATTAGAAAACCAAGTCAATAGTGCCCTAAAATGCAAGGACTGTTTTGTGTCTAAGATTCCCCAGGATAAATAGTCTTTGTGTTGTAACTGCCCAGCTAGGATCCAAGCCCGTTGCGTGCTTGGACCCCATCACTGTAGATACATTGGCCTGCATATCAGCCTGGTTGCTGAGTGCTCAGAAAATGGCTGCCAAAACTTTCAATGCTATTCTGTTCCATTAACATTCAATACATGATAGGAGAGAAAAGAACAAGGGAATTCTTGTGAAATTCTCTCTCTTTCTCTTATCATTCCTTAAAGTCTTATAGACACAAATGTCTTGAAATGAAATAAGATCTCTCTTCATTGCACCATCTTTGAGCCACCCACAGAGGACAAGTATGTTAGCAACGGTGAAGGATGAATAGTTTGCTGCTACAAAAGCATTTCTCAGTACTTCTTAGGTATACATGCTGGAGGTTAGAGGCTTACCCTCAAAATGCTTTTTATAATGCTGACATCTTTATCTGGGCACAGGGATATTTTGCATTCAAAATGAAAACCTTCACTGCTCTTGAAACAGTTCAGTGATCTGGCACCATCTGAGCTTTACATGCGAGTTTCATTTATGAGCCCACAGGGTCGTCCTCTTAGGTGGGGTGCTGCATTCATGACATTCGTCACCATTCCCTCAGCATGCAGTTGGCCCTCTTGGCTCATGGATGTTTCCTTCCTGCCTCCCACAAATATTTGTGCTTGTGAATGTCGGCCTAAAGGCTTAAATCTACACATAGACATTGTTCAGTAAGAGACTTATAATCAACCAGATGTTTCATCATGCTGCAATAACCCAACTGTCGTGTTCTCTGTTACTCTTCCCGTGTTTGGGCTTCTGGTGCTCTTTGGCTGTGTGCTTTGTTTTCTGCCCATAGCATGCGATGGTTATGAGCCCAGCGTTGAACATAAATCAGAAGTGGTTTAAGACCTGGTAATGTTACTTACTCATTTGTGGCCTTGTTTCCAATCCATGAGATTACAGGAACCCCTTCCTTTAAGAATTAGCACAGTACTTGCTTCCCTTAGTACCAGTCTCAGTGAAGATGAAGGAGAAGATGAGGTCTCTGTTAGCATGCTAACTGCATCAGTCATTCTTTGAAGGGTCTCACTGTAGCTCAGCATCTTCCCTAAGAGGGGTTGCTGCACTGCCAATGCATCCCATGGATGACTAAGAGACCTTTGAAGAGCTGTGCTTGGGGAGCACTAACCGTCTGGAAGAACTCTGCCTACTCCATTCCAGATAGAATCAGTTCCACCTGGTTCATGCCTTGGGGTGATCCACACAACTCCCGGAAATTCATTTCTGCACTCAAGATTGCTCGTTTCTATCTGACTGAGGCCACCCTCCATTTATACTGTCAAAAGCAGCAGATATTTTAGTTTATGCCCGGGGACACAGAGATAATTCTAATGTCTCAAGTGACCTTGGAGATTCATCATTTCTGTTTCACAAAAGTCCTTTTATTTCTGTTCTGATGGAAGCTTTACCCAAGCCCCAGGTATCCATATACTCAAAGAGTCTGGAATGTTCTGCTGGAAGATCTACCCCAAGATCCTTTCCTCATCTCTGTCCAAATCCTGTGGCATCTCAGAAAGCCCGCCAAATTAATGACCTTTCCTCCAGAGATGCTCAAGACCACTCTCCCAGGGTATTTAAACTGCCCCTCAGAAAACAGATGCATGGTTGTTTTTGTTTTGTTTTGTTTTTTGGTCTGTTTTCTGTCTTCTCTCTGGGAGACTGAAAAATCATCTGGGAACCTTTTATACATTAAACCTGGGCTTTTGTGAATACGATTTGATTTGGTCTGAGTTGGATTATTGTATTGGTTGGGAGACTTATCGGGGTGCAGAAACTTTTCAGTTTCTTTTGTTTTATTTTTTGGTCTAGTCTCCATGGGGGCTCTCCTTCTGTACCAGCGCTTAGAACAGGGTCACGTTTGGCTTGTCTCAGAGAGACAAAGGCTTTTTGAATTGGTGCTGAATTGTTTCTTCTTTCCTTCATGGCATTGGTCAAGTTGATATCAGGATGTTAGAAAACCCACAAAGAGCCCTGGGAACTTTTTAAAATCCCATGTTTGTATCATTTAATTTAAAAGCATCTGATCAGGACAGTAATGAACTACTGTGGGGAAAAAATCCCCTCGTCACCAGGCATGTTGACTGAGTTTTCTGTCCTATCCAGTCCCTCAATCTTTCAGTCCCAAAGAAACACACTGAGGCCTACATTTATTATAAACTGGTTGACCTATTAGCTCAGGCTTCTTATTAACTCTTTCTTACATCACAAATTAACCCATTTTTTTCTGAAAAAAAGCAAGTTTTTATTAAAATAAAAGTAATTTCCCAGAGGCCTAAGTCCTTCCATAAAAATCACAGTCCTGCTGTGTTGCGAGATAGAATATTTGTTAAACTATATTAAGATGTGCTACAGAATAACTGTTTAACTCTGCAAAGATGTGCTGCATTTATTTATGGTGCACTGTTTTTTTTTCTTATCTTTTTTTTTTCTTGTCTGTGTTAGCCACATGACTCAGTACCTTATATCAGCAAGGCCCTCTCATCTTGCTTCCTCTGCGGCTGGGTAACGACTACAGACTGAACCTTTCCTCTTCCCAGAATTTGCCTGTTCTCATTGCCCCACCTCTACTTCCTGCCTGGCTACTGGCCAATCAGTATTTTATTAGATAAGTACAAGAAACAAATCTTTACAGGGTAAAACCATTGTCCCACAGCACAGGCATAAATCTTGGTGGTAAGCTTTGATATAGTCAGCTTAGAATTGTCAACTGTAAGCTGAAACATCTTGACCTATAAATTCTTTGAAATTCGTATTTGACAAAACATTTAAGCAAGTTTGTCATGGAATTGCTAATAGTGAGAAATTTGAGGTATATTAAGTTTTCATTAAAAGGGATCAGTTAAATATAAGACATTGTGTCTACATACTGATGTTACCCTGCAGTCTGTTATTCTGAACATTGATATTAAAAACATCAAGAATGTGGCAGAACAGTATGTTATTCAGACTGGCATGGCACGTATGACAGTGCTTGCTTTGAGAAACATGTACTGTGGAAGTTATAGGCACAAGTTACAAAATGAGGTTGTTGGGACTCCAATCCTGGCCATCAGTGAGCCATATGTTCAAGCAAGTCTATGGATCTTTCTAGGCTTTGGTTGTTTCCTGTGCAAAAAGAAGTTGGTGATACATCCCCAATAAGGTCTTTGTGAAAATCAAGCCAATTACTGCCAGGATTGATGGTGCCTGTCTGTGATCCCATCATTCCAGAGGTGGAGGCAGGGAGATCACACATTCAAGGAACTCTGGGTTACATTGCAGAGCCTTTCTCAAAACAAAACAATCAGTATATACATTCCATCTTTCAAAAACATTAGCTGTTATTATTAGTGACAGCATATAGAAAAAAAAAACTAAAAATAGCTGAAGTGAATTTAAAAGTTGTCCTAGGCTTCTAGAGACTGGTATGGGACTTTTTCATATATGAAATTCCTTGGGTATGAACTAACATGCATGCATGTTGAATAGTTAAAGCTCTGAGAGGAGACACCTGACTAGGAGTGTAAGTGGGGTGGGCACGGAGATCCTCTGCTATGACTAAGCTTGAGCTGCGCACACGTTACATCAGGCCCAACAAAGAAACTGGATGAATTAGGCTGTTCCCCACCATCAAGGGTGAAGAATCCAAGCAAGGATCCAAGTGGCCTCTAAATGCTTCAACCTCTGAAACTCTAAATTTTATACCAAGTTATTTCACCAAATTTTCACCTTCAGCTTATCTTCCCTGACAATGACATGCTATTTGATCCAGATTTTATCTGGTCACAGCACAGCTGATGTGACGGCGATGTTTATTTTCCATTAAAGAGCGTGAGTGACGTATTAGACTGTCACCTGGAGATGGGAAGGCACATTCAGGGACAGATGCCATCGAGGGAGACAGTGTTCATGCAGCAACAGGATGAAGTGGGCATTGGAGGGGACCCTTAGACGTCCAGGGGAACATGCCTTCAGTCGGAATCTCAACCGAGGAGGATGAGAGCAGAGGCACTGCCCACTGTTGCATAGGCAAAGAGACAGCCAGCCTGTAAGAATGGCAACTGATGCCAGTGGCCTTACACCACATCTGTAACAGTGCTGTATGTTTTGCGTGGGATCCTGAAAGCTGAACAAACATCAAGCAGGAAACCAGAGTTCTTGTCATTAGCCACACACCTGGGACACAAGGCGTGAACTTGACTTGTCTTCACAGAAGTGGTGACAACTTGTGATCTGGGCTGTGGCCCCTGATGGGGAGCACAAACAGACGAATGTGTCTCAACTGAGCAAGCAGGCTACTGTGGGAAGATGGCTCCTGCCTGAGGTCATGTCCCTTCAGCAGCTGGAACTCCTCCCAAGGTATAGAGATGGATCTTCCAGTGGCCGTCTTTACTGGAGCTTATCACGGAACCAGGTAGCATCCTGTCTGGCTATAGTACAGGCCAGAGCTACCCAGCCCCTCCTGCCTTCCCCTCCTGCCAGCTAATGTCTGCTTTGAAGACAGTTGTCAGTTCTCTCACTTGAAACACGTTGAGGGGCCCTAAAGCCCCTTGAAACATTAAAGGTCTAAGTCTCCTCCAGGTTCAAGGAGAATGCGTGTCTGTTTACAAATGTAAATGTCCCTTTGATTGGATAATTTTTAAAACGGGATAAAACATATAGAAATTCTCCTTCAAAATAAGCACAATGAACTGATTCTCTTCATTTTGAGGGTATTCAAGTTGTTTCACTATTTTCTTTGGGGGGAAAAAGAATAAACAACCCCATTGAGCAAAATAGCTCTTGTTATCGGAGGAAAGCAAAGCCCTCTCTCCTTTTGGGCCATTCAGGCATGAGTTAATTTCTGTATGCTACGGATGGAATTTAGGGTCTTGTACATGCCAGGCGAGTAGTGTCCCACTGTGCCACATCCTCAGCAGGTGCGAATTAATTTAGTAAGCTGTTGTCATTGCGATATTAGATAAATATTTAGACAGTGTTTTCAAATTGTTGCATTTATAAAGTATAGAAGTGCAAATAGATGATTTTAAAATATTGGTTATTAGCTAACAGTAAATTATAACATAAGGAAGTGCTTAGCAGGGATGAAGCACTCATCTTCCAGGACTGCGCACTGGAGAACCTAGATGTACCAACACCAGTGTGGCAGGAAGTTCTCAAGGGTTCCCTGCATATGGGCTCGGCAGGAAACCAGAGCTGGGAGGAATTGCAGCAGGCCGTGACAGAGAAAGTGGGTTTGGACCCAGCTGGCTTGAACTGCAATTCTGACTGCACCGTGAGCCAGCACGCTCACCGTGATGCCACCAAGCACATTTTCCTAAGCTCTGGCCCTTGCTCGTGGACTGTGAAATTGGGCAACACTGTCCCTAATGGTGAATGTATTATGCGGTCTGTGGCTCCCAGTCTTTGCTCTGTAAGAACTGTACACGTGTCAAGAGGGTGAGAGTGATGTGATTTTTAAAAAATATTTGTAAAGACTTATTTATTTATTATGCATACATTGTTCTGCTAACATGTACACGCCAGAAGAGGGCACCAGATCTCATTACAGATGGTTGTGAGCCACCATGTGGTTGCCGGGAATTGAACTCAAACCTCTGGAAGAACAGCCAGTGCTCTTAACCTCTGAGCCATCTCTCCAGCCCGAGTGATGTGATTTTTGTCTTAGCATACTTTTTAAATATGTGTGCAATAAAGCATGGAAGTCATTGTACAGCTTGTTAAACATGGAGGCAGTTTTGCAGTCTGTAGTGTCCAGAAATGTAGTCTGTTAGGTCACCCTTGGGTTTCTGCTCCTCTCACCAGAGACTGGTGGCCTGCAAAGGCCTGTATTCTGCATTTCACAAGATACTCAGTGGTTAAAGACTCCTGTTGCCAAGCCTGATGACCTGAGTTTGACCTTTGGGATTCACACCGTGGAAGAACTGAGCCAACTTCAGGAAGTTGTACCTCTGTCTGTACACTGTGACAATGCTCACATTCATGTATGCACACATAGTTAATAAGATACAATAAAAAATAAAAGAAAATTGGATCTCAACAAATGCCAGGCTAATTTCCAACAGCCTCAAAGCATAGTATTTTATGTTACTAAAGAACTCAAGAACTCGCTGAGGCTGACTCTGTGGGAGGTTACTCTTCAGCTCCCACCTTCTCACCACCGTCAGGTTTATCAAGCGCTCTGACCCAAAAGCCCTCCCCAAAACATCAAAAGAATTGTTCAAACTCTTGGTCACCATTTTCCACCAAGTTTTGAATAGTCTGGAGCAGTGAGAGGAAACCATTCCTTGAAGGTAAACTATATTAAAATGGGTTTGTTTTGCTCATGTGTGCTTGTGTGCATGTGTGTGTACATGCAAATGTGTATTTGTGTGTGTGCAAGTATGTGTGAATTTAGACTAGAGATGAACTCAAGGTCTCTTCCTTGTTTTTTTTTTTTCTACCTTAAATTTTGAGACACAGTCTTTCAGTCAATGTGGCATTCACTGATTGGATTACAGACAGGAGCTATTATGACCAGATCTTTAGTGTGGGTCCTGGGGATCTGAACTCAATTCTTTATGTTTTTGTGTCAATTTTTTTACCTGCTGAGATACCTCCCAATACAACAACCCCTCAAAAAATAAGAAAACAAAATAAAACACCACCCAAAAGAAGAAAAAAGTAAAAAACCCCAAGAATCAAATAAAAATAGAACAACAAAACCAACCTCCCACACACAAAACTGTAACTAAGTAAAACCACATTTAAAAAAATCTGTGGAGTCCATTGTATGTTGGTCAACTGAACATGAGGCCTGTCATGAGGTCGTTGATATACCCAATGTCACTCTCTGTTGGAGAAAACTGATTTTTCTTCTTGTAGCAGGTATAAAATGGCATTTGTTAGCTTTTCCTAGTGGCTAGGTGTTTGTTTATTCATTCATTTTAAAAAGATAACAAAATAAAATATAAGGTAAAATAAAAATTACCACACTGTAGTTAGTTAGACAAGACAAACCATCAGAAGAGAAAAAGCCCAAGAGAATACACAGGAATCAGAGACCAATGATTCATACTCTCAGAGATCCCATAAAAACACAAATATCTAGGCAGAGAACCTGGTACAATTCCTTGTGCATGCTGCTCCAGTCTCTGTGAGTTCATATGAGCTTTTCTTGTGTTAATTTAGAGGATCTTGTTTTCTTGGTGTCCTCCATACCCTCTGGCTCTTCCACTCTTTCTCCCTCCTTTTCCATGGTGTTCCCTGAGCTCTGAGGGGAGGGATTTGAAGGAGACATCCCATTTAGGGCTGAGTGTTCTTAGGTCTCTCACTCTCTGTATAATGTCTGGCTGTGGTTTCTCTCTATTTTTACTGCTGCAGAAGGAAGCTTCTCTGATGATGACTGAATAAAGCACTGATCTATGAATATAGCAGAATATTATTTAGGAGTCTTTTTATCATTACATCAAAAACATTTTTTTAGATCAGTGTTACTTGGTTTTACCCTAAGTTCCTGGGATATCTAGTCTCGGATTCTTGGTCATGGAGGCAGTGTCAGGTATTAGTTTCATCTCATCAAGTAATCCTTAAGTCAAATCAGTTATTGATTGGTTATTCCCAAAAGCTTTGTGCCACTATTGCCTTAGAGTATCTTGCTGGTAGCACACTATTGGTTGATATATGTGTTTTTCTTTTGACAGTATGTGGATTACCTTCCTGTACCAAAGACATTAGAATATGGTGGTGAAGGCTCTCTTTACCTTTGTAAAATAAGCACCAGATCAACTTCTCCAGGCTCATTCAGTTATGTAGGTGTTGTCTTTAACAATGGGCTCTGATGTCAGTTTGTGGCAAGCAATCTATAGTCTTGGCAACAGTGTGGGTTGTTTGGGGATTCCCATCAGGTGACCCCTTTGGCCAACAACTCAAGTAAATGTAATCTAATCCTGGTACTGGAAGTTTCATTTAGTGACACGAGAAGGCCACTTGGAATTCTATCTTCTCCATGATTTGGCAATTTTATTTAGATTACTTTCATATATATTTTAGAAAGTTCCTACTTCCTAAAATACTACATATTACCCCTAAAACATCCCTTAATTTTAACTGTCTCTTCCTGTATCCCCTCCCGCAACCCTTCCTGTCTGACTTGATCCTCGTATTCCTGTGCCCCACCCCATCCATCCATAATTTATCTATTCTCTTTCTCCTTCCTAGAGAGATCTATCTGTCTGCCCTTAGTTTCTGCTCTATACTTCCTCTCTGTGGTTCTATGGATTGTAGCTTGGTTATCATTGGCTTAACATATAAGTGAATGTATAGCTTATTTGTCTTTCTGGGTTTGGGGTAACTCATTCATGATGATTTTTTTTCTAGGTCTATCCATTTCAGCACTGCAAATTTCATTTTGACAGTTGGGTAATATTCCACTGTGTAAATATACGTCACTTTATTTATCCATTCTTTTGTTGAGGGACATCTAGGCTATTTCTAATATCTGGATATTATGAATAGAGCAGCAGTAAACATGGTTGAAAAAGTGTCTTTGTGCTAGGATTAAGCATCTCTTGGGTACATTTCCAAGAGTGGTATAGTTGTATGTTGAGGTGGATTCATTCCCATTTTCCTGAGAAACCATCATATTGATTTCCATAGTGGCTGTTCAAGATTTCACTCCCACCAGCAGTGGAGGATTTTTCCCCTTGCTTCACATCCTCACCAGGATGAGATGTCACTTATGTTATTTATCTTAGCCGTTCTGGGAAGTGTAAGATGGAATCTCAGAGCAGTTTTGATTTCCATTCCCTTGTTGTTAAGGATGTTGAACATCTATTTAAGTATTTCTCAGCCATTTGAGTTTCCTCTATGAAAAATTCTGTGTTTAGATCTGTATTTCATTTCTTAATTAGGTTATTTGTGTTCTCGATATCTAACTGCTTTGAGTTTTTTATGTATTTTGGGTATTAGCTCTGTATCAGATGTGTAGTTGGTAAAAATCTCTTCCCATTTTGTTGGCTTCTGTTTTGTTAAAAAAAAACTGGTGTCCTTTGTCTTGTAGAAGCTTTTCCGTTTCATGGTGTCGAATTTATTAATTGTTGGTCTTAGTGCCTGTACTGCTAAAATAATCCTGGATAATAAAAGAACTTCTAAAGTTATCACTATCTCTGAATTCAACTTATACTACAAAGCTATTATACTAAAAACAGCATGTTATTGGCACAAAAACAGACATGTTGTTTGATGGAATAGAATTGAATACCCAGACATAAATATTCACACCTATGTGCACCCTGATTTTTGATACAGAAGACAGAAATACTTACAGAAAAAAAATGACAGCATCTTCAACAAATGGTGCTAGTCAAACTGGTTGTATGTAGAAGAATCCAAGTAGATCTGTACCCTGCACATAACTCAGATGAGTAAAAAATGCCCACATAAATCCAGATACCCTGAATCTCATAGGAGAGAAAGTGGGGAATAGTTTTTATCTCATTAGCACAGGAAAAGGCTTTAAGAGCAGAACACCATTTAAACTTTTAAAAACTGAATAAAAACTTATGTGTATAGTTCTTCAATAAATATTAAACAAGTACACACTTACAAATTTAATGCAATCAAAATGACAAAACCAAATGCAAATCAGCAGCACTAATTTAACATGATGGATGATATTGGATTTTGTAAGCAGAATAACCTCTGAAAATACCAGTATGAAGACGTCTGTTATGTTGATGGTTTCAGGAAGCTCATCATATGGTGTAGAAGGGATCTTCTGTATTCTGTGTTGCTTTCATTGGTTAATAAAGAGACTGCCTTGGCCTGTAGGATAGGTCAGCCCTTAGGTGGGCGGAGTAGACAGAACAGAAGGCTGTAGAGAAGGCACGGGAGCAGATGCCATGATGCTCCTACCCAAGGTGGACGTAGGTTAGACTCATGCCGGTAAGCCACCACACATGGTGATACACAGACTATTAGAAATGGGTTAGTTTAAGATGTGAGAGCCAAGAAAATGCTAGAGATAATGGGCCAGGCAGTAATTAAGTTAATATCATTTTTGTGTGGTTATTTCAAATGTAAGCTAGCCCGGCGGTTGGGAGTTGGGTGGTCCGTGCTCCTCTCAGGTGCTGGGAACACAGCTGGCCCTCGTACTACAATCATATCTGTATTGACCCTAGCTGTGTGATGACTGACTGTATGCTAAGCCAGCTTGCCCACCAATTTTGTACACTGCTATGTATGCCAAGCTAGATGGCCTGCCAACTTCCAGAGCCTCTCCTGTCTCTGCTCACATCTTATCCAAGAAGTACTGGGAGTACAGATGTGCGCTGCTGTGGCCTTCCTTTCATGGGAGCCGGGGATTCAAACTCAGGTCCTCACGCTTGTGCTTTACACACAGAACCAGATCCCCAGTCCTGGAGAACTTTTCTTTGCTTCTTTGCTGTCTATACCTTAAGCTCCCTGAGGACAGCATCTGTGTTTGATTAATCTATAAAGACCCTTCAGGTTACCATGACTGCAGAACTGTAGTCATACATATAGATAAGCAAGGAAGCCACGGACTAGGTGGTCCTTAATATCCTGCCAGTAACTATCACATGACAGCAGCTTGATGAGAGCCAAGGGATAGATAGCAGGTGTTGCTAGAAGACATCATAGGCTTCAGGACCGAATCCCCTCTGGGCCAGACCGAGGCTAATTCTAATCAGCAGCAAAAGAAATTCATTTTAGCTCACTTGAGACTTGAACCTCCCCATCATATGTCAGGTGGTAGCCTTTTCCCTCCATGTACATAGATGCATGTGTTTACAGGAGAAAACTCTCACTTTTATGTTCACCATCTGGTTGAGGAGAGATGGAAGGAAACCACAGAGATTTGCAACCAATCAGTCATTATTCCCACTCATGAATCCTTCCTTCAGATATGGAGTACTTATGCTTGCCAGTAGATACTGAAATAATCTCATGCAGGTAGTGTAGTCTCAATGGAAGAGACAGATTCAACCATGATCAGCACAAGAAAAGAAAGGAATATTGCAACGTCAAAATGCTCATGGGCTGAGCTTTAGTGTAAGCGAGGGGAAGCTCTCTTTGAGGAGGTAGACATTGAACCCCAAGAATGAGTGAGCCCTGGCAGGGGGCAGTGGCCTGAAAGCGGCATCTATGAGGGCACCAAAAGGTAGCATCTGGGTAACATGGCTGGAAGTGTAGGCTTGGAAGAGTAATTCTACCTGTGGATTTGGGGAGGTTCAGGAGAAAAAAAGTTTGGTTTATTTCTTTAGAAGGGACTTTGGGTGTGACATGAGAAGAAATAGGCCACTAGCTGACAGGAATATGGCAGAGGAGATCTGGTCTTCAGCAGACAGGTTTTTTTTTTTCATCCGGTCAGTGGTGACAACATGGGGATCTGGTAGGGGACAGTGCAGGGAAGGAAGGCACCTCCCCCAAGCATTCTAGAATAGTCTGTGCACGGCAAGTCACATGTCTGCAACATTTGCTGGTTGAAATTGAAAGCTCGCTGTGTTTAAAGGGTTAATAGTATATGAAGAGCTGGCTAAGGTAGTTCTCAGCTGATGCGACTATTAGCGTTGCCACCAATTAAAGATCTTTGTATTAGCAGTGAGCATCAGCCTTTAAAACAATCTATCCCGCGGAATCACAGATACCATTTTTGCAGGAAAAAGAACCGAGATAATTTGCTAGTAAAACATTACAAATTGTATTGAGTCGACAGCACTCAATTACTGCCACGTTACCGAATTACACCTGCTCAGTCCAGAGCTGGAGGGATTTATTAGCATGGCTTCCATAAGAGCTAATGGGAGGGTCAGTTCCAAACCTCTTGGAGGACGCTGCACATTTTGCAAGAGGTTCTCTTCCTGTTGGGACTGTACTCAGGCTTACCAGATTTGGGAAGCCACACCAGTGCTGTTTCCTCCTCCAGGTGATGACACCAGTGCCTGGCTGAGCTGCAGATGCCCACTCAGACCTGCCTTTTTCAGCTTCTCGATGAATAACCCTCTCCTCAGCCAGAAGGACACCGAGGAGTGCCCCTGTCCCAGGGCTTTGCTTACCTGCAGTTTTGTCTCATTATCACCATAATGTTCACTGCCCACAGCCACCTCCACTTATTGATTTGGGACCTGGGCCATTTTCTAATTGTTTCCTTCAAATTGGCTTCGCTCTGGATTGCTGAGTCTCCATGGAGTAATTTCTTCCCTGCACATTGTGCTCCTACTTCCCCTCCCTCATTAATTTCCTGAGAGGCTGGAGAATCTGTCGCCCGACACACATCATCTCATGCCAAGGCCACATGAGCTGCAACAACTTACAAATCAAAAGCCTAACTTGGACCTCTAGGGTACGTTTAGAAAAAAAAAAAAAACCTGAAGATTCATCAACTTTTTCCACCTCTTTCCTCCCAGGACATATTTGTGTGAATGTATTGTACATGCCACTTTTGTTATTTAACTGAGAACTTCTCAGGAGGCATGCCAAGATGAAGAATTCTGTGTGTCACCTTATATTTGAGATCTCTTCAGTACTTATTTTTTTAGTTTCCCAACAGCTACTTACTTTTCAGGACAGATTTGAGAACTAGTTTTTCTCTGTAGAAGACGGGGAGGGGCCAACCCAGTGTTCCTGGTCCTCTGTGACTTTGACACAATTATTAGTGTTCTCTTGATAGAATGCAGTGTGGGCTTCCCCATTTTTAAAAGGAAACATTGATCAAACACCACATCATTGACGGTATGAGTGAAACACATTTCCAAAGTTCTATATTGTTGACTATGGAACTCTTACCTGGTATCAGGATGTGCCCTGCTCTATCTGGTGCACCTGGCCTGTGCCATTTTTAATGTGAATGTAGAGGCAGAATAGACACCCACCCATCCAGTTCCACCCGTGAGGCACTGAGGGGTATGCAACTTCTCAAGGCAGCCCCTAGAAACTTCTGCAAATTGGCTTGGGAAGACATGGTCATACTGAGTCCGTGTTAGGAAAACCAGTTCCCAAACTTACCAAACACACCAGAACAGTAAAGGATGCAGCATCTTCACCTAAACAACACACACACACACACACACACACACACACACACACACACACACACACACACACCAGAACCGATGAGAGATCACTGTAGTGTCTACAGCCTTACCACCATACTATCTGACCTCCATATCCATCTGTCCAGGGATCTATAGAGAACTAGGAATTAGCTCAGTGTGTTTTCCACTGTTTGCCATAGCCCACTTGGATTGTGTTTACAATCAACCCATCTGTTTGACTGTCTATAGAAACCTGGTCCAACCTTCCTCTCCTGGAAGATCCATGCAGCTGCAGCTTGCCTCTTCACCAAGGTCTCACCCTGCTGCCGGGCTCTGTGCCTTAAGCAGCTCTCCTTTTGGGCTCTTGACCCTTTCATCTAGACACCTATGTTGACAGAGATTTCTGTCCCACCCAGTTCTGCAGCTGTTCAGTCCCAAAGAAACACACAGAGGCCTACATTAATTATAAACTGGTTGGCCTATTAGCTCAGACTTCTTATTAATTCTTTCTCACATCTTAACCCATAATTCTTGTCTGTGTTAGTTATGTGGCTTGATACCTTTATCAGTGAAGCTTTCTCATCTTGCTTCCTTTGCATCTGGATGACGACTGTAGACTGAGCCTTTCCTCTTCCCAGAATTCTCCTGTCCTCATTGCCCTGCTACTGGCCAATCAGCATTTTATTAAAACAATACAAGACCATTTTTCTATAGCACATCGGTAGTGACTCTCTTGGTCTTTGTATCAGTTCTCAGCCTTTGTCTTCAATAAGACCTTCTTGAACTCTGTGGCCTTTTAACCCTTTTGTAGCCATTCTGTGAACTGCAAATGTGTGTGTGCGTGTGCTAGAGAGAGGCATCTGTGTGGTGTATGAGAGAGAGAGGCACCTGTGTGGTGTATGATGTGTGGTCTGAGAGTTATATTAATAATTGTGGATGGTGTAAAAGAATCTGTGTGTGACTGCCAGCAGTCACGCTATTGAGGGAAACTGGGATTATCCAGTGTCCTCTTTTTACCTGGAATCACCTCTGCTTCTCTGTAGCTGTGAGAATACACAAGAACCTAAAACAACTTGCGAGAGGAAACAATTTATCTGGCGCATACTTTCAATTGCATTCTGTCATTGAGGAAAGTCAGGGTAGGAATTAAAGGCAGGAACCTGGAGGCAGGAACTGATGCAGAAGCCATGGAGGGATGCTGCTTACTGGCTTGTTCCTCATGGTCTTCTTAGCCCGCTATCATATGCAACTCAGGACCCCTTGCCCTGGGGAACTATCACTCATAGTTGGCTGTGCCCCCTTATATTAATCATTAATGAAGATTACACAGACATGATTACAGGCCAATATGATGGAGACAATACCTTCACTGAGGTTTCCTCCTCCCTGGTGGCTACTAATTTGTGTCAGATTGACAAAAAATTACCAGCGTTTGTGGTAAATCACACACGATGAAAGTGGCATATCCCATGAATTTACTGTTGCTGAATGAATTCAGACATTACAGAAAGACAGAAGCATGTCCATTTATGTTTCTAACATAAAAAAGCTCATGGCAGGTGGGTTTTAGGATAGACATAAAAGCTAGCAATCATCTTATTTTCCTCCCAAATAATAGGTTAACTAGTATCTACAATAATAATTAGCCTCTCAGTAGACAAGAAAGCCTGGGAACCTTGTGTAAGCCATGCTTGCTGTGAACATGGAGCTAACAATTTAATGTAGCAGCATACCACTAAAAAGGCTGCAGCAGCCCTGGCACCACTGTGTGACAAATTAAGCACAGAAATTGAGAGTAAAGGTTTAGAAACTCATATAATTTAACAGAGTCAGTTTGTCTGTGAGTGTGTTAACAAATTTGGACTTTTACATTGAATGCCTTTATTTTTCTCTTTTTTTCCAGAGACTCATTTTCTTTATATTTTTGTTTTATGATTTTTAATGTTGCAGTTATAATATAGTTCTATATTTCTTCCTCTTCACCCCTCACATATACTCCTTCAACTCTAAATTCATAGCATCCCTTTAAAAATTATATATATGGTGTTGGCTTGCTTCTCATGGCTTGCTCAGATTGCTTTCTTATACAATTCAGGACCACTTGCCCAGGGGTAAAACCACTCGCAGTGGGCTGAGCTCTTCCACACGAATCATTGATTAATTATATATTGAATTGACTATAACTATATATCAATATATATAATACATAAATATATAATACAACTAGATATATAAATAACATTTAGTGTATGTGAATGGTCCCAGGGCTAACCACTTGGTATTGGATAATCAGTTGGGGAGGCTGTTCTTTGGCATTTTTTGTAACCATACCTGTTTGTGACAGACTCGAGGTGTGTGTGTGTGTGTGTGTGTGTGTGTGTGTGTGTGCCTTGAAACTTCATTGCATTGTTTGTGCAACATCATTATGTCTAGGATGAGCTCAAAGATTGACCTGCCATTATCATCAGTTTGTGTCTTAGACGTCGTATTGCTTAGGCTGACACTGGCTGCCAAGTTTGTACTCTATCCTGAGGCCTGAAGGTGGCACCTACACTGCAGTAGACATCGGGATGTTGAGGGATAGCTGCAGGGCACTACATAAGCCAAGTGAGAGACTTGGGATATAATTGAAGTCAAGAAAGGATGTCTGTCATGACTGATTACTCAGTACCATTCATAAAGAATGTGAGGAAGCAAAACACAAGGATGCTATCATTTAATGCAGTGTTTATAAGGCTCTCTCAGGACAGGGGCTGGAAGGAAAGCATATTCAGGCTCAAAGATAATATACCTTTCCTTTTTTTTTTCTTGGGCTTTTATTTTCTGATGGTGTATGGAAATTACCAGAACCTTTGCATGGAGAACAGCTCCACAGAGCAGATGTGGCTTCTCACTCATTATTTCATGCAGTATAACTTTCTCCTTGCTTCATGAATTTTGTCTCTACTTTGGAAAAGGGTCACACACAACTCCTTGATAAATGTTCTCAGACTACCTTCCAAAACTCGGCACAGAAGGGCTTTAGAGTTTCCCCACCTCTTTGCATGTGTTATATTTCTTTTCTGGTTTAAAATTTGCATAATTATTATTCATACAACAAACATCTATCAAAACCATCTTGAGGGCCTGTCATTTGTTAAATATACAACTTGTAGAAAAAAAAAGAGGCAGCGTTTCAGCCTGTGAAATATGGAAGCAAAAAGCAACTCAAGAGGAGGAAGAGGTAGAGGTACTGGCAGAGCAAACAGGAGTCCCTCAAAGGTGCAGAAACCTCATCCACTTTGGCATGTTCTCATCGCAGCAACCTCTTCTTCATAAACATTTTCATATGTATGTGTCTGCATGGGTCTGCCATGGTGTGTGTGTGTGTGTGTGTGTGTGTGTGTGTGTACATGCACACATGTGTGCCTGCTGTCTTTGTTAGGTTTTTGATGCTGTGAAGAGACACCATGACTGTGGCAACTGTGGTAAAGAAAACATTTAATTGAGGGTGTGAAACTAAATGGCTCACAGTTCAGAGGTTCAGTTCATTATCATCATGGCAGGGAACATGGCAGTGGGGAGGCAGATGTGCTGGAGCTGAGTGTCCTACATCTTGCAGGCAACAAGAAGTCAACTGACTATCACACTGAGGGAAGCTTGAGCAGAAGAGACCTCAAAGCCCGCCCCTACAGTGACACACTTCCTCCAACCAGCCACACCTCCTAATACTGATACTTCCTTTGGGGGCCATTTTCTTTTAAACCACCACACCAGCAGAAGCCAAGGACTGCCCCAGATATTCTTGTCTGGAGTTCTAGGTGGTCGTAAACTGCTTTGTGTGAGTATTTGGATGTGAACACCAGTCTTCTACAAGAATAGTACTCATTTTTAACCATGGATCCATCTTTCCAATCTCTTCTTCACAGATTTTTAAAGTGTGCTTTTTAATCTTTGAAAGTGGGATATATTTAAATTTGTGATCATATAATCACCCTGTTTAGGTAAGTTGGAACAAAGTTAGTGTGGCCTGTGTATACAAGGACATCCAAAGGGTGAGCATCAGAGCCCTGTAGTGGATGCCAGTGTTTTGTGGGAGAAACTGGGTAGTTTACTGTATGTTATGCCTTGGATCTTAATATTTAGCTTTTTCTTTTTGTAGGAATAAGAATTATTTTTTTCTTCTATCTCAGGTTCATGGCTGAGGATGAACCAGCCAAAAGTTACTTTATCAAGAAAAAAGCATATAAATTCACTCAATTTTTGTGCCATATAGCAACTTCCAGTAAGGAAATAAATACCCTTAGGGAAACCTGTGTAGTTTTATGCTAAGTTTGGTAAAGAAGTTGATAGTTAAGGAATAGTTTGATGTGACAAGACGTTCATGATCTGAGCTGTACTGCAGGGAAGTCATCAGGGCCCATTTGTTTGTTCCATGTCATCTTCTTGTTCTCCTGTCTCCAGAGATAAGGGCTCCTTCAGGGATGTGCCTTACACAAGAGTCTATGGCTTGTTATGACCTTCTTCAGGAGAGAAGGGTGGAGAATAGAGACATTCCTGTTTCAGCATGATTTCATATGTCAAGGAGAATGCATCCTGAGTTGCATCACCTCTATGTCCTGGTATCTTGTCTTTAGTTTTGATTAGACTTTACATATATTTATAAGCCCAGAAACTTAATAATTGGTGTGTTGAATGTACTTTTAGATTACAGTACAAAAAGTCACATAATTATGTATATCCCTTTAGGTAAAGATGCGATGAATTAGTAGATTCAGATGTTCTGAGCCCATTCTGATATCAAGTTCCCAATCACACACGTACAGTCTCATGGTTTACCCATCATACATACGTTCACAGTCTCACAATCCACCTATCACACTCACACATGTGATCTCAACTGTCCACATGGCTTAACCTTGGTAGTCCAGTCATCATGCTTACATGTGTGATCTCACTCTCTACTTATCAAGCTTCCATGTAGGGTCTCACTGGTCACCCAATATGCTTTCATATTAAACATATTGTCTGACTGTCCACTCATCATATTTACATGCGTGATCACATCATGCTTACATGTGTTGTCGTACTATTTTCCTATCAAGCTTACATGCATGAGCTCATCATTCACCAGAAGAATGGCTTCACTCTGGGTGAAAGCCTTGTTCCAACAGGAGTTGCAAAATGGCAGGTTTCTAATTCTTCATTCTTCTTCCATTGATTATGTGGAATTCAGGAAGAGCTTAGTAAGAATCTGGTCACCTTGAAATAAAGAGTATCAGTAGAATATTTGTTTCCTTATTACATTTTTAATTTTCAGGTGAAGGAATCTCTAATAAGATGAAATTAGAAATCAATGAAGATTTTTCCCTTGAGCTTTTAATTTTCAAACATAAATGTTTTGACTCATTTTGTCATTAATTTTTGAATTCTTCCAATTTTCCATTTTAGACAAGCAGGAATTCCTTATCCTATTATTATTACTATCATCATCATCATCATTATCATCATCTTTTTTATTGTTTAAAGTGTATCAAATAGAATGTCAAAAATACACAAACCTAAGAAGGATAGTATAGTTAATTCCCGTATACCCATATTCTGCCTTAAAACCAATAAACCTCTGACTGGTTTAGTTCAGCAGTTAAAAGCACTTGCTATGTTTTTAGGTCTGATTTTCAGCACCCACAAGACAGCTCACAATTGTCTATAATTCCAGTTCCAGGGGACATAGTGCCCTCTTCTGGGTTCCAGGGCACCAGGCATGCACACAGTGCACAGACATGCATGCAGACAAACCATTCATATATATATATATAAATTATATATATTCATATATATATAAAATAAAACAAAATAAAATATTAACTGATGGTGAGTTGTGTTTCTTTTATGTCTTCACTCATCTCCATTCTTCTCTTCTGTTTTCTGCTCAAAGTATTCAGATTTCAACCTCATTAGTCTTTAGCTTTTGCCCTTCTAAAACAACAAATGTCCCAGGAAGGAGGTGGGATTCTATTGCTTATATTGCTTCGTTCAAAAGGTCTTTAGTATGGAGGCTGTAAAATGTCATGCTGCTAAACAGAATGGAGTTCCTCTTCATTCATGTAGCAGCCTGGTGTTGCTCCTGGCAAAGGAGCTTTCCTCTGGGGATGATTTAGGGATCCAAGTTTTTCTCATTTTGTGTTTCTGCCTTCCCTTAGGCCCATGATGCTATTTGCATCTAGATAGCAGAAGGGGAAGAAAGCACAGGAAGGCATGTGCATTTGATAGAAGAATTAGCTCTAATTGGCATGAATGCCATTAGCCTGAGCTCAGTGACATGGCCTCATAAGTGGGTCTGCCCAGTAAGAGCAAGTTTCTGGAGAAAAACAGTCCAAATTTGCTGACTAATCTTTCTTATGTACTCAAAAACTCTCAAATGCTTCTTGAATTCCCATTCTCTTCATCACCAGTTACCTTTGTTATGTTTTAAAAGGATTATTCTAGTTCATTATATACAATTTCTTGTCCCTAAAAAAACCAAAGTCTTGTCTCTGAAAAAATAAAACAACCCCAAACCAAGCCCCCGAGCTCTTGCTTTCAAAGCAAGGATGGGGAAGAAAAGTGGGGAGGAGCCTGGAATTGAGTATAGTTTTTCTTTTCTTTTTTTCCTCATTGGGAAAGCATACTTGTCTATAAACTAGGTGGATGCTTTCTGTCTTCTAGGAGAAAAATGTAGACAGCAGCAGTTGCGAGTTTGTCAGATTCCTGAAAAGCTGGAGACCATATCCGGAACAGGAAAAGGCTGATTAATACCCATGATAGAACCCACGCAGAGAAGGCCCCGTAGCGCTCAGTAAATCACGAGGCTCAAGCGAGCAGGCATCTTGCAGACTTGGTATCTACAGCCCGGGAGATGTGCATTCTGTACAGCACCGTCAGTCTTAATACAACGGGCTCAAACCTCCATGAGGTGAGAGTTAAACTGAATTGTGTAGGACTCAGGGTGCATGCCAAGGCCGTGCAGGTGCCCGCAGTGGGCAGGTGGGACTGGGAAGGTCTTTGTAGGAGAAGAGGCTCCATCTCTGAATCACACTGCTGATTCGCGCTACCTGCTGGCTGGGTTACCAATCTGGCCTGGGCGATGGGTTTGTATCAGCTCTCTAACACCGCAAAGGTTTGCTTTCCAGACCAGTAGAATTCAGTACAAGTAGTCCCCGCTCTGCCTTGTCCTCTGATTTCAGGCACGACCCTTCGCATGTAGATTCATTAACTCAAGGACACACAAAGGCCCACCCCCCATCCATATACACTGTGTGGGCTCTGTGGCTACTGTGTACAAATTCTGGTGACTCAGGTGTAAAAGCCTGTGCATTTTCATGTGGCTCGAGCCCTGGACCTGAATTCACAACTAGATTTAATAATCATAAATATTTTTGTATATTTTCTCTATCACTTTTTCCCCTCTCTTTCTCTTCTCTCTTCTGAAGGATTTTTTTAAGTAGAAGATAGCCATCAGCTCACCTGTCCCTGTTGATTTCAGAAAGTGGTTTTAAACTTTTAGACACAAGTGTTCCTATCTCATAGAGCAAGACACACTAATTCTTTCCTCTCCTCTGCTCTTGTTCCACAGTGCAGCTTCCCAGAAATTTCTGTTGTTGAGTCTCCCACTCGACAGCCTCCTTTCCTTCCTTCCTCCCCCAACCAGACAAGGTCTATATGTTACTTTATATTAAATATGCGCTGGGAGTTTCTAAATCTGAAACAATCCCACTGCTATTTCTGCTGCAGACCTGTCACGGAGGCAGAGCATCTTCCCCTGTGGGTGGCTCTTACCCAGGTCATTGGTCTGTTTTCTCTGCCCACTTTGTTGCCTATAATGGGGTCTGATCTAGACAGTATTCTTGGCCCAAGTTCTCCTTGAAGGGCATTCCTTGTGTGACATTCGTCCGGAGACACCCACGACTTTGAACTTCTGTCGGTGACTCTACAGGTCATCTGAAGGCTTAGCAGGTGACAATGTGACCACCCCACTTTGGAGGGACACAGATGTTCTTAGAGAGTTGATGCTTGCTGTTGGAGGTGACTGTTTCAGAGGCAATCACAAGCATTATTTCTCACTGTTACTTCTTTTTTATTTATTACGTAGCTATTTATTCTACAAAGAATGTTCTCTGTTCACCAAGGGTGGTTTGAAGTTCACCTTTTCATTCATTACCTCATCATGGATTTCTTTAATTTGGCATGCTTCTTACATGTATCTCAATATTGTTGAATTAAATGTGCAGTCGTTGACATAGAGAACCTGCTCATGTGCCATCCAGCATCACCTAATTCTGCCAGTGCTACGTGTTCCAGGATGTGGGAAACAATACCGTGTTACCTGCTTCACAGACTCGTAGTCAAGAAGAATGAGGCCATGTTGCAGTTCCTGTGAGTGGATCTTTGGCTGGAGCCCAAGTACTCTGACTCTAGAGCAGATAATAAGTACTCTTCTTTTATCAACATTATTATTTATTCTTGATAATTTCGTACATGTCTACAAATGAAATATGCTGCTAGCCACTACCATTTCTGTCCTCCAGTTCTCCCCATATTCTTCCATGTCTCTGTTCCTCTCCCCATTCTTTTCCTTCCTTCTTCTTCATCCCTCTTCCTCCCTTCCTCCTTCCCTTCCATCCTCCCCTTCCTCCTAAGCCCAATGAGTGATGCCCGTATGCTCAAGGATGTGAAGCAGTCCACTAGAGCACAGGAAAGCTATCAGTGGGGGCACTCCCATAGCTTCCTTTCCTCCACAGCAGTCAGCCAATAGTTCCTCATTAAGAAGTGGAACCCAGAGAGTACCTCCTCCATCCGTGCCAGAACTCTGGCTGCCTTGATTTTATGCGTGGTTACCATGACTTCGTAAGTACAATAACCATGCCACATCCAGAAGGTGGCATTTCCTATCACTTCCCCCGTCCTCCAGCTCAGAACGCTTTTCTGGGTAGCCAAAGTTTGTGAATATATATATATATATATATATATATATAGAGAGAGAGAGAGAGAGAGAGGAGAGAGGGAGGGAGAGGAGAAAGTAAGAAAGGGAGTTTTTGGAGTGAAGTGGTTTTATAAAGGCAGGCCAGGAGGAAGTGCAGAACTCTCATAATTGATCTGTGTTCTCACTTTGAGCTGGGGCCGCCTCCCTGATCCTTGTGATTTATTGTGCTTACAGGTGTAAATCAATAATATGAGTATATAAGAGCCCAGACTGACCTAATAAACTTCACAAAATTTCCCAACAGTACTTTTCTAACTTTTGGATGAAACATTTAAATCTTTCTCTCCTTTCTTTATCAGTCTTAATAATTTAAAACTGTTGTTTAGAAGATAACTCATAGAAACCATTGCTTCTGCTTTTAGGAAGGGGAAAGCTATTACCTAACAGCATATTCCAGGCAGAGAGCCAGGCTTTGTCTGGGCAAATTATTGTCCAGCCCTCTGAATCATCAAAGGAACTTCTGAAGTACCCTTGAGGAGTGCGCCTCCCACAGACCCATGTTTGTGTGCATGCAACTTTAAAACGTAATATTGTTCCCCATCCTGCTGATGGCTTTGCATTTCTGCATGAGAGATGAAACCTTTGAGAGGTTTGACCATCTGCAACATGCCTGCTGAGCATCTCCCAGGCCTACAGGGTAGAGAGAAACTGGAGCTATTCAGTGGCTGCCTTGTACTTTCTGTTTATTTGAGAATTATGAGCCAGCCATCATATAATGATATATAAGGTTATATATATATATATATATATATATAGTCACCATATACATACACTCACACATAAAATACTAAACAAATTATCTACAAGAGATATATCTACAGTTTTACTTGGATAATATTAAGAGAGAAAATATCCATTATTTTGTGCCATTCATTGGTATATGAGGTTTTTCTGTATTTGTGTTGCTTTCATTGATTAAATAAAGAAGCTGCCTTGGCCTTTTGATAGGGCAGAAACTTAGGTAGGCAGGAAAGACAGAACTNACCCCAAATGGTGAAATATATGGTATAAAATATTTATGCATTGCTATGGGGGAGCCATTAGTTGGTAAAAGCTTTAACTGTGACCTCCATCTGGGCAGACAACTGTGCCTCATAAGCATCTTCAGCACAAGACCCAGCTCTTGATGAGTGGTGGTCCTCAGTGTGTGCTTGTTGGATGAGAACATGACTAATTGAACAAAATAATGTCAGACCACCTCTAGAATTGGGCTCCCAGCGTTCAGCTGGTAATATTTTGGTTGCAAAGATCTCCCTCTATATCCAGTAGCTCATGAAAATGATGCTCCTTGTTTCATTCACCGGCTATGAGCAACTGAACCGTCAGTTCCCGGAAACCTGGCGTGCCTTGATTTATTGCACTGTTGATTTAATTCCCTGAAGGTGACCTCACCGCAGTTTTCTGCCTGAACTGTGGCAGGATCGAAGTTGCTGGTGGTCCCCAGGGAACAAACTGCTGGCGACGGCTTTCCGTCTTTTCAGGACTGTGCCTTTGCTCTGGCTTTCACAGGACTGTCTTCACTCACACTGGCCTTGAGGGTGCTGATGACATTTGATACACAGGCTGTGTGACCTGCAGTTTACAGTGCTGTAGCTGAATTACCTCCACGATAAGAACATCCTCACTTGATAAAATATGTCCTTGTTTCCAGGCACTTGGAGAAAGAACCTTAGGAGTCAGTGCATCCTAGTTCCCAAAGCGATGATGCTGAATTAGATCAGATAGAGCAGATCCAAACCTTAAAGTGTGGTAAAGAAGGAACACCTTGAGTTAGTGTTGTAACTCAACCAAGAAAGTGCTTGGCATGTGACCATCGGGACCCATGTTTGACCCTCAGCTCCCATATAAAACTCTGGGAGCAGTGACAGGTGCCTGCATTCCCACCAGAAGGGAAGGTGGGTCAGGAGATCTCTGGGTCCAAGCTGCCTAGCCCAGTCTGCAAGTCCCAGGTCCCAGTGAGAGACCCTGTTTCAAAGCACAAGGCAGATGGCTCCCGAGGAATGCCACCCATGGTTGATACCTGGCTTCTCTGTGCACACACAAACAAGTGTACACTTACACGGGTACATATGCACACCTGCACATAGATGTATCTGCACACGCAGAGAAACCTTGGAAACTAATAGTTTTCTGCTCTCTAGAACATATGGGGAAGTTAGTAACAATTAATTGGCAAGTTTTGAGGACAGGACACCTAGGCAGTTCCTCCGTTCAAGGAAAAGTGAACACTTTCACGTTCCTGGGAATTGCCAAGAGGTGTTTGCCACAAGCATGGTTGTAGATTCTGGATAGAAACCTGGAAGATCTAGAGACTGAATATTAATGGAGCCTCGGAGGCTTATTGTTGCAGTGAGAAATTTTAATGGCTTACTATGTGCTTGTCATGCTTCCAGCAGCTTCAAGTGGCTACCAACCAAACCCTGTCAGTGAGTTCTTGTGCTAGGGCTTTTGCATAGGGGCTTTTATCTATATTCTCTAATGAAAACAAGCAAATGTTGCTTGCTCATTGTCCATTTTGTTGAACTGGAATAACTTATTTTCACGTCACTGCTCTACTCTGAATATCTCAAGGACTCTGAATTGCAATCTTAGCAAAAGACCCTTTCCCTACTGAGGGTCTCCCCATCCCCCTGCCTCCCCTCTTGCTCACTTTCAGTGTCGTAGGCTCATGGGTTGCCTGCTGTTCCTCAAGCACGCCTGCCCTTCAGCCCTTACACAGACACTGAGCTTCTCTGCAGAGCACTAGCCAACTGACCATGGCTCATGGCCTGTAACTTTCTCAATAAGGCCACCATCTCCCTGATCACAAAAAAGCTACACTACATTCTCTTTCTGCCCTTAGTGCTTAACTCTGTATTGCATCGAACACAGTCATCTGTCATGCTTATTGTTTCTCTGTCTAGAACCCAAACTTCAGCAGTGTAAGCTTCTTTGTCTTATGTGTTCAGCAATGTATCTTTTATTGAAGTTTCTATGGCAATGGTGATGCTGCTGATGCTAACTGAACACTAAAATGTGGCTCATGTAAATAAAATTTAGGTTTATTTAACTTAAATTTTAGCATTCACACTTGACTCCCCCCTTACTGGACAGTGCAGATCATAAAGGTTTATTTATTGGATTACTGAATGGTTTAATGAATTAAAGAATGATTAAAGAACATTCCCTGTTCCTTATACCTCAAAGGAATGAGCTAGGAATTTTGTTTGCAATGAATATTTTGGTTTAAGGGATCTGGGGTGTGGTTCTAACACAAACCTAGACAAGGCCTCTGTGGTTTAGGGAGGATGGTTCTTCAATATCAACACTGCCTTATATTTACTTCTGTGTTCTCTGACACTGGCCAGGAGTTCTTTATTTCCTAGACAAGAAAGATTAATAAACCTTAGCTAGTAAAGTCAAATAATATACCACAGGTTCAAAGAACCACAGAAAAAACTTACACCCCTATCTGCTGTGGGACAATGGCCTTTCATTCTGTCACTTGTATTATTTTTAATAAAATGCTGATTGGCCAGTAACCAGGCAGGTAGTATAGGCGGGGTGACCAGGCAGGAAGTAGAGGCAGGGCAATGAGAATTCTGGGAAGAGGGAAGTTTCAGTCTGCAGTCATCACCCAGATGCAGAGGAAGCAAGATGTGGCTGCCTCATCAAATAAGGTACTGAGCCATGTGGCTAACATAGACAAGAATAATGGGCTAATATAAGTTATAAGAGTTAATAAGAAGCCTGACCTAATGGGCCGATCAGTTTATAATTAATGTAGAACTCTGTGTGATTTCTTTGGGGCTGAATGACTGCAGGACCAGGTGAGACAGAAACCTCAGTGAACACCTATCTGCTTGAATGTGACTCTCTTGGTATCTTGTGTCTCTAATTTGGTTGAATTCAGATGTGGTTAATTTAGATTTTTTTTTTAAATTAAGTTCTAATTTTCATATGTGAGTTTGTAGTGGCTTACTGTGCCTACTTGACTTGCAGTTCATTTTCCAAGTCACTGAAGATTCATGCCAATCACCTCTCACGAAGAATTTCTTGGTTGGGCCAGACCACTTGGTTAGGCATCTTTCTGTTACCTGGTGCAGTTGGGCTAAACCAAACCTCTACAGTAGAAAATCCCATTAGTCTTTGCCATTGTTATAATCACATTGTTCATCTACAGAATCGGCACCGCCTAGTTATTCCCTGAGGGAAAAGTTTAAATCTTCTTCATAATCCTTACTTTGTCGTAAGTCTGTGGTCGCGCCTCCTAATTACCAAGCACACTGTTCCAGGCGAATTCTTGTCACAGCGGTAAATCTTGGAGCAGATCAATTTTAGGTATTGTTAGGATTTAACAACAATTAAGGGACTGATGAATATAAGAATATTGCCTGATTTATCATTCCCTTATAGGCTCTTCATAAATACATTCGATGCCCAGTTAGCTCTGTTTGTCAGAAACAAAAGCAAAAGAACAACTACCTAAAACTCAATTTAGTTTGCTCCTTTCGGAAAGAAGTGAGGACTGCATATGTATTTGAACCCATTTAGCAAAGACCCACCCCATCTTCTTTAGTCCTGTCTGACTTATGTTTCCTGGAATGTTCTAGTGTCTCTGGCTACTAACATACTGGGGTATATCTTTCTGTTTCTTGCTTATTTTCATCTCTTTGCCTGGAATGTCCTCGATCCAATTTCTGCACTCTTCCCCATTCTTCAAAGAGAGCTTTGTAGGGGGATAACAACTATCCAACCATAGCAGTAGGTAAATTTATTGGGCACCTTTGGTGTCTCAATCACTGTGCTAACACAGTTTACCTATACCCTCTCATGTTCTCTCTGAGATTTTTCTCCTTCCTATTGATTGCTCACAGACCATGGAGGCAGGTTTTATTAATCAAGAATTATGGGGTCTCCTCCTTCTCATACTGTCAACATTCAGCTGTCTGCGCATCTTTTGCCTCTCCAGATAGAAGATGCAGGTGAACAGGAGCTGAAGATTTTCCACCTCTGGTCTTGGAAGATTTTTCAGCCTCTGGTTTCTGAGAGCCGTGAGCAGCAGCAGGTAGCATCTTCCAGTGTTGCAGGTTGCATGTAGGCCTTGGGTACAGGGCCTGAGTTCTTGGGGTGCAGCTCTTGGCTAATTTTTCTTCTGGTGACAGAGTTCTTGCGTAGGTCTAGGAGGGTGAAATTCCCTAGCGCTTGACGGTGGCTAACGTTCCAGCTTTTGAGGCTTCATATTAGGATTCTAAAGCCCCTGACAGAAACCAGTGTTCCAGCTTTTGGGCCCAGGCACCTGAGACCCTTCAGCCTTAAGACCTGACAGTCCTATGGAACTCTTCCGGGTGACAAGGACCTCCTTTTATACAGCCGAGCATCCCTCTTCAGCTGCTGCAGCTCTGCCTTCTCCTTTCTTCTCTTTGCTTCCACCTCATTGTTAGACTGGCTTCCGCCAGTCTTTAGATGCCTGTCTTGGGTATCGCTGCTGTCACATTGCTGCTGGGCAGTGGCAGTCACTGCTTTTGCTCACTCCTGTTTCCCCTACACCGTTGTTGCTAATACAGCTGCCACTGCTTCGCTGCCACAGCTCCGCTCCTGTGGTTCCTGCCATCACTGCTCTTAGAACCACTGCTTCTTCCTTGATGTTGCCACCTCAGTCTACACTGGGAATGACAGAGATCAAATTAGGAAAGGAAAGACCATGAGAGAGAAGCCTTTTATTGGGCGTAGCATTACAATCTGGAGGGATGGGGCATAGCATTGCAGTCCTGAGGGATGGGGGTGTAGTGTCACAATACTGAGGGATGGGGATGCGTGAAGTGTAGGGTGATACACCTGGCTACTTATACAGTGAGCCCAAATCACGCACAGTCAGAAAGTGTCTGCACCAAGAACAGCTGACCTGTCTGCAAATGATGGGTTGTATTTATCCCACCGTGGCATTGTCCGTTTGCACTAATCTCAGCAGTTCCTCTGCTAGGCCACCAGAAGAAGTGCACTTCCCATGGCCCTGGATGGAAACGATTTCAGGGAAAGACCCACCAAGCTATTTGAAGGGTCATGGCTTGAGCAGCAACTTCAGGTTTGCATTTTAGTACCAAGCCCCTGTGATTGCTACATTACTTTCACAAAGTGTCCCAAGTGTTCAAAACAACTGGTGTCCACAGAAAGGTGGTCTGGCCAGCTGGCAACTGACTGTCTTTGGGTCAAGACAGTTAAAGCAACATGGAGAACAGCCTAACAGCTGCAAGTCAACCACCCTCCAAATTCTTTGCTTATTTACATGCAAAAAAGGTGTAGGGGGGAGCCACAAAGGTGCTTAGAATAATCTCTTATCACTGACAATAAAGGTGATTTCAACAGCCTTATCAGTGCTTTTACAATGGTCAGCACTTGCCTGTGCAGGGTCCCTTTAATCCACACCAATCCCATAGGATCGTTTTCTTTTGCCTGCCAGTGACTTTGCTCTTATGTCTGAGGCCCATGTGTCTGTCCTCCCTGCTCAGCCATTTTGGAATCACAGAGGGGCCCTGACTCATTTATTTTTGTCTCTCCAGGGTTTTCCTGAGCTGTAGAAAGCTATTTTGTATTTCTAGACAAAACAATTTCCATAGTAGTGAACTCAAAGTCAGAACACCCTTGATAACTATGTAAAGCCTGAGGCTAACGCCCAAGGCTCTGCCAAGACCCTCGAAGTTCTTTGCTTAAAATGGTGCTTAATGGTGCACTGGAAACTTTTTACAAGTTATAATACACATGCATGTATACATACACTTAATATGGGATGTCCTTCTGTATATGTGTTGCTTTTATTGGTTGATGAATAAAGCTGTTTCAGCCAATGGCTTATTAACTAACTCTTACATCTTAAATTAACCCACTTCTATTAATCTATGTATCACCACAAGGCTGTAGCCTACAGGTAAGGTTCTGGTGTCTCTCTCCTTTGGCAGATACATGGTGTCTCCCTGTCTCTGCCTACTTTCTCTCTGTTCAGATTTCTGCCTTTGACCAGAACAGCTTTATTCATCAACCAATAAAACCTACATATATACAGAAGTACCTTCCACATCATACACAGATTATAAATTTTACTGATATAAAGGTTGCATAGCATACAGTTTACAAAAAAAGGTCTCTGTCTTCATTATTAATTTTTTTTTTACAGTTTCTCATATGTGTTAGTTGATTTTTGCAAAACTACTATTTCCATAGAAAATCTATGTTTGAAAATAATGAGCAAGTGCTTTCTGTCATCAGTGTCGAATAATAGGCTTAAACACTTGAGAATTATACTTATTTTCACGTGGTGATATTCAGCATATAACAGCTACAAACATGGAGCACACTGATTTGCCCATTTTCAAATACTTGTCAGTCAACAAAACATCTAATCTTCATGTAGCATTTACTGATTTGGCTGATCTCAGTCTACTAAGGGGACGGAAGAGATGAGCATGGCATTCTGCATGATAGCATGTCTGATGTAGAAATGCAATCAGTGAAGATGAGCATTTTTAAAATCTCTTCTATTACGTTTAGTTCATTTATTGATTTATTTTGTGTGTGTGTGTCTTGTGTGTGTTGTGTGTGTGTGTCCTGTTTGTGTGTTGTGTGTATGTGTCCCATGTGTGTTGTGTGTTCTGTGTGTGTGCATGTGTTAGTATGTCTGTCCTGTGTGTGTTGTGTGTGTGTGTCCTGTTTGTGTGTTGTGTGTATGTGTCCCGTGTGTGTCCTGTTTGTGTGTTGTGTGTATGTGTCCCGTGTGTGTTGTGTGTTCTGTGTGTGTGCATGTGTTAGTATGTCTGTCCTGTGTGTGTTGTGTGTGTGTCCTGTGTGTGTGTGTTTCAGCATGTATGTAGAAGCTAGAGAACCATTTGTGAGAGTCAGTTTTCTGCTTTCCTTCAGTGGGTCCCAGGGATTGAACCTGGGTCTTCAAACTTGGCAAAAGGCACCCTTTCTGCTGAGTCACATCACTCACCTCAGGGTAAATAATCTGAATAATAAAATGGGCAAAATGAGTTCTGTTTAGTAAGCATTGCATTTAAAATACTTCCATTTGTTTGTTACAGCTTATCAGTTTTATATCTATACCAGTCACTTTTAAATAATGAGCTTGCTTAACAACTGGCTGGCAATGCTTCAAAAGTTAACTGGTGCACAGACTCTTACAGGCAACAGGTAAAGTACAGAGTCAGTGGGCGCTGTTTGGCTCTCAGGCTTGGTGTGTGACAGCTAGGCTTTGAATCCCAGCTCTACTTTTTGCTTCCAGTTTATAAATTGGATTTCTTACTGTTTGTTAAAGCTTACTGTAAGCTGTGAAGCATCCGACTGGTGTGAAGGTTTCCAGGATCAGCGAGACTGGTTAAAATGACACAGTGCCTGTGAATGCTGTCTGTCTGAGTCAGCCCCATGCTAAGTGGGTATTAGCCTGCCTCTTCCAAAGACTTTAGCATGGCTTTTATGCTCACTTTGTAGAGGGACAAACCAAGGTTTGTTGTGCAAGGTAGGGGAGTATTGGTCACAGTGTAGAGAGGCTCAGATCAGACCCCAGAAATAATTCTGGCTTCCTCAGAGAAATGCACAGCCCAGATGAGTGGAAAGTGGCAGCACAGAGCTCAAGTGGATGCTTTTTATGACAGCAGTCTTACCTGGTCCTTGTTCTTCCTGAGTGGGATGTGAGGGAGAAGTTCCTTTTTCCTCACCAGGTAGAAAAGCACCTGACGCTTGCTACAGATCAAGAGAAAATGCAGACAAACAGAGGTAAGAAGCAAAGGGTTGGGGCAGCGCTCTGTGGCAGCATCGCTGCTAAACATGCAAAGAGACCCCGGGCTCCATCTCCAGTACTATACAGAAGAAAAGGTACAAGACTGCTGATCCTGCTACCCAGCCAGTTAGCTCCTTTTTGTTTGCTGTGATAGAGTGCCTCATGGAATCAAGGAGAAGCCTGTGGATTTCAGCTTCAGAAGGTTCAGTCCATTATGGCAGGAAGGTAATGGCAGTGGCTTAGTTCACATGATGATGGGGCAGGAAGCACACAGGAGTGACCTGTTTCCTCCAACTCTCACTTCTTAAAACCTCCATGGCCTCCCCAACTGACACCCTGAGATATGGGCCAAGCATTGGAAATGTCAGCCCATGGGAAACATTTCATACTCAGTCCATAAAACCTAGAGCTGTTAAAACACTTAAGAATAGAAGGTGCGTACCAATACTATGTCTATAACATAAAACAAATAAATTTTCTGTTTTATGTTATATCAGCATATATAATAATATTCGTTTCCATTGTTCTTTCCTAAGTTCAGGATGACGAATACTTTTGCTGACTGTAGACATTCACTGTTTGGGAGGTAACAGTGCCTAGAACTACAGAAGCAGTAGAGATAAAGACATAGGATCCTAAAGCCATACCCAAGTTTTTCCAGGTGTCCCCACAGAAGTGGTCACTGAGCATAGTAATCAGCACTCTATGAGTGGCTGCAGCTCAGCTCCCATTTCTTGCTTTTATTTGTCCCTTGATAGATGAAAAGCAGGAGGGTCAAAATCTGCGTGACTCATGCATTCATTTCTAGTTTCCTGGATACTTCCGGGTGAGATCAAGCATTGAGATTCTTTCTGGATTCCCAAGTCTGTTTTGTAAGTCTCAATTTTGTTGCTGTCATGCAGACGAGGAAGAAGGACGAGATTTTTCCTGTCCAAAGTGCTTATCCATCCCAAAGGTGACAGCAATCAAAAATTCATAAGTTAGTGCAGGCTACATTTCCATGCATCTAGCTCCTTGGAGACATTGCCCACAAAGAACAAAATCATCTAGAATGACATTTGGTCACTGACCTAAATAAGGGCGCTTCTGGGGCCTTTAAGCTATTGCAGAAACAATCATATTTGAGCACAGCCAGTGAAATGTGCCTCCCTTTACATTCAGTTATGTGATCAGTGGAATGATTTAATCGGCTCTGTCCTGCAGCCCATAATATATAAGTCCTTTGTGGTTGGACTAATAAATCTTTATCCTTGTCTTGACATTCAAATGGCTACCTGGTTATGGTACCTTGTAAAGCTAGTTCTAGATTTTGCACCTGAGAAAATGTTAGTCAGGTGTGTGAAAGACAGCTGAGTCCGGAAAATACTTACGGAACACGCACAAGAACCTCAGTATCCACATAAAGTCTGGGTGTGGTGGTACATGCTTGTAACCCTGTAACCAGAGTCACAGACAGTTCTCCAGGCATCGCTGAGCAGCCACCAGCCAATCTAGTCTACTTGTCTAGTTCCAGGCCAGTGAGACACCCTGTCTCTAAAGACAAAGTAAATGGCTCCTGAGGAATAACATCTAACAGTGACATCTGACCACCACATGCGCTGCTTAACTGTACACAAACACACCCCACACACACACACACACACACACACACACACACACACACACACACACTGATCATTTTCTGCTCAAGATGGCCAAGTTTTTATATAGATGGTAAGAGTGGTGTATAAAGGAGATTGGGGAACCCAGGTTCTGTACTAGCCATAGAGAGACACAGATGTGTGACATCTATAACATAACACAAATAGCTCTTGTAAATGCTGTTTTTATAAAACAGTGACATAGTGTTCGAATAAAAGCCATCTCTGAGCCTTGCTCTTGCTTGCTCCATGAGGAACGCTTCCTGAGAAGCTCTAGTGGTTATTAACTGATGCGGGTTTCAGTATATTTTATTTTGTAGCATATCGTTAATAGCACTGGTAATATATCACCATAAAGATAAATTTTACAAACGTAAATTTGTTCTCTTTAAGTATTTTAATAGCTTGATTTAAATTACAGTTTTGCTACACCATATATGCACCTGGCATCATTGGACCACTCCATGCTTACACATCCAGGGATAACAACTTCTTGATGATGTTTCTCTCTTTATGCATACTTTGTTCCATGCATATAGCCATAAGCCTATAATTACATAGTTTTTTTTGAAAAGCCAAAAAGAGGCTCTTAAGAAATAAAACCCAGTCCTAGCAGAGAATTTAAAGCGTGCAATATTCTTAGTGCAGCTTCTTTGAAGACTGAACTGTATCGATGTTATGGTGTTATAGTGCCCATCGAGAAAAAAAGCTAGGCCAGTTATCAGGACCCATAGAGAATTGGCTCTAGGATCTGTGCAGACACCAGATACATGATTGCCTGACATCTCTGCAGATACCAGATGCATGGATGCCTGACAGAGACCCTTAGAGGAAGCCCTGTAGGGTCTGCCTGTAAGCAGTGCACATTCTCCTATATGTTTTAGCTTTAGGTTACTTCTACTCAAGGTGATATAGACATAGTGTAAATATTTGTCACTGTGCATTGC
>JAQHUG010000115.1:3177348-3202386 GCA_028555095.1 Dicrostonyx torquatus
GGGCTTGGTGGATGGAGCTCTGGCTTGGTGGATGGAGCTCCCTGGGACAAATAACGCCTGCTTCCCTCTCTCACTCCCCGGTTCCCAGAACCGTAGCCCTGGAGCCTGCTGCTTTGTGAGGTCCTAGGACCCCGCAGCTGCAAGGGGGAGCTGGGCTGGGCTTGGAAAAAATCCAGTACCCGGGCAGGGCCCTGCGCCCGAATGCCCAAGTTTCTTAACTATCTCAGTGACTGCATTTATCATCCCATCCGCTGCTTAAACTGGTGTCCGGGAACACTAACATTCAGACAATGGAAGCATGCACACATGTCGTCAAGCATTTTATTTCCACCTGTTCATGTTGCTTCTATTGCAGTGGGGTGGATCTTGTGGTATTTTCCCCTTCTCTGCGTGCGGCTCAGCTTTTGTGGAGGGAAACGGGCATCTCCATCCAGTGTGACTCCTGTCTCTGTCCCTAGCATCATGAAGATTTCCTAGAACAGATGGTACTTATCAACTGCCTGTGTGTCTTATATTTACTTTGTGCACAGACACTGATGGTTCCCACATGACATCTTCCCAGGGAGCCAGGTCTAGCTTTCCGAAAGCCAGGTGCACATGCCATTAGTGAGGGAGCCTTTGAGCTGAGAGTTCTGAACTCCTCTGCTGTAAATTGGATTTCTCGTAGAGGCACTCAGCCAACAAAAAGGCTGGCTTCCTCATACCTGCATAGCTGTGGGTTCTTCTCCATAAATGGCCAATTATCAGTAAGTAACTTTCAGAGAAGCAGGCAACAGGAACTTATTTTTGCTTAGACAAATAGCCCCTAAATACGGAGTTCCCAAATCACCCTCCTGTCTTTTAATAACACATATGTGGTCATGAGAGTTTCTTGGTCATTTTGCCTTATGCTGCTCATTTGTGTTAGTGTTTGGGCAATTTGGTGTCTAGTCTCATATTTCCCATTTCCCAGGTCTGTTCATCACCTGATCTGCTTTCATCTCTCACCACCTTCCTATTGCCTGCACCTCTCTTCCCTCTGGCTTTATTCTCCCAGCCTGCTCTTTCCTTCAATCATGGCTAATGTGATGAGAGGACTTTCTGGGGAGATCAGGTGGCTTATTAGCCTCAGAGAATTTCATAAATGTACTTGAACTCCAATGAGAGCACCGCCTCTTCGGAAGGCTTCCTGCTTGGAAGAAGCTGGCGCACATGGCACAGATGTTCACAGAAGCCCGCGAGAGCAGATGAGGGAAGGAGAAATCTCAGCATAATGATGTTGGTGAATAGGTTAGTAAATAGTCATCAGCACTCATCAGATTGGAAACACTTAAACCTCCCCCTTCAAGGCCGGTATTGTTCCTCCTTGTTTTCATGGTTTGAATATCTGTTTCTAGAAAGTTCATGTCTTGTTTTCCTCTACCTCTCCATCCACTAGATCATCAGGTAAGTGAACAAACATTTTCCTGTAGTTGTTATGTTAAATGATAACTCATAGACCTAAAATTAATACACTATATTGAAATACAAAGGGGGAGAGTAGCTAGTTAGTTAGAGATAGATAGATAGATAGATAGATAGATAGATAGGTAGGTAAATAGATAGGTAGGTAAATAGATAGGTAGATAGATAAATAAGTAGATAGTTAGATCTAGGTATATAGGTAGGTAGATGATATATGACAGGCAGATAGGTAGTTGGATAGATAGGTAGATAGATAGGTAAATGGTAGATAGGTAGATGGTAGATGATATATGACAGGCAGATAGGTATATGGATAGATAGGTAGGTAGGTAGGTAAATGGTAGATAGGTGTATGGTAGATGATATATGACAGACAGAGAGGTGATCAGTTAATAGGTAGATCAAGAATAAGTCACATCATCCGTGCCCTCCATCTGTTCAATGATCCCTGAAGCAGCAGTAGAAGCATGTTCCTCTTCCTGACCAGCTACACTGCATGACTCATCTGAGCTAAGTTCTCACTGCCTGTTAGCTTTCAAGCAAACCAACAGAAAGCCACAGTGACACTCTCGGAGGCTTGTCTCCACGTTTTTAGTGCAATTACTTCTTGGCTTTTGAGATGTAATTAATTAGAGGAGCAGAGGCAAAGGAGACTGTGGTTGCCGTACAATAAGAAAGCAGCGCATCTTTGTGGCTGGAAAGGTTCCGAAGGCCAGAACCTCTAACATCTGTGAAAGAAGATTTAACAGGCAGGGGGATGGAACACAATGCATTTGTCCCTCCAGAGTCTGCAGGCAGTTTAATTCCTAGGACCGCAGCTGTTAACCGATAAGTTTACAGATACTTGGTTCAGCTCTTTGTCTGGCAGAGATGGTTTATTGGTGTTGCTAAATTAAAAGTTTCCCACCAACAGCTGACCACCAAGCCAGTCGTCATTTTGCCTGAGAACTTCTTTGGTTCAGAAAAAGTAGCATATCCAGCAAACTCATCTTTTCAGTCCATCCTCACACATGTCCTGTGAAAAAAAGGCTACACGATGAGAGTGGAGGAGAAGCCTTTACATTTTATGTATCTTCTTAAGCTGGGAGCGTCCTTACCTCACAGGAGCACGGAGACATGGATTAATGCCACTGTCAGCTGCAGAGCTGCTGGGGCAGCATCCCGCCCTCCACCTCCCACTTCACCTCCACACACACACACACACACACACACACACACACACACACACACTCACTCCCCTGCAGGGTAGCAAGGACTAACAGTGCTGCTTCCCAGCAACAAAGGCCAGGAGATGGATGGCGAGAAGCTTGCTTCCAGTCCCAGCTGTGCGATCCTGGAATCTCACTGCAGGAAGGCACGCGCAGAACTCGCTGTGGCTGTCGAGGCTGTCCTCAGAATTTACGAGGCCGTGGATTTAATCCTTTCCTGGAAAAAAAAAAGTACAGTGTGCTTCTGTCCTTTGGTCCCTTTCAGGATGGGAGCAAACATTCCCACAACAGGGGTTTGGAACTGTGGTAGTGATGTGGCTTGAGGAGGCATCGATAAAGTTCTGTGGGTATGGGTATCCTGCTGGAAAACATAGGTCCCACTAGCCTTATTTAGCCAGACTCTCCTCCAGTAACTGCTTTAGATTATGGTATAGATAAGAAAGGTGAGGTCCACAGAGGTCAAGAGGCAGATAATGATCTTTAGATCTTGAGCTACATTTTCCTCTTGTCTTACTATTTCCTATCTCAGAACAGGCCGGTATTACTGCTGTGACAGGAACTATATCAAACCACAGGTATCTCTTAAATGAAAAAGTTATTCATGTTTTAATCCAGTTGTGAGTTAGTAATGCAATTTAGGCAGCCTTGGGTCTGAACAACCTTGTTGCTTGGAGGTGCCCACTCCTTTCTCTGATCCTGTCCTGCCATTTGTTCTGTCCATTCCCCTTCTCCCTTCCTGCTTCTTTCTGCGCTGTGCTGAGCGAGACAACATATTTGTGAAGACACTTACAAAGAAGTGCGTTCCAGGAGTCGTCTGCAGCATCAAAGCAACATACTCACATTGGAGACTTAAAATGGGAAAGGCTGTGCATAGAAGTTGAATTATCATAAACCTCAAACGACATTTCAAAAGCACCAGAGTAGATCATTATCAGAAAGAACACGGTAATGAGGCTTATGGAAAGGCAAATAATTAATATTGTAGTTGTTTGAAAGTTAATCACACGCACGTGACAGTGATTGGAGCATCTCTGCTTGCCATAAACACAGTTTCCAAGGGGACACTAGATGAACACAGCTTCTAACTCCAGAATATAATAGCAAGGCAAAAGGAGCAGAGTAGAAGGTCCCACTATGGTCTTGACTTCTTTGAACTTAGAAGGATTCTGGACAATTCTTCAGCCTCTGAGGATATTTTAGGCTTTAAAAAGAACATCATTTTATGATATATTGTAAATCTGACACTTTAAAATTATGTGTTTTAAAAGTATCTTCACTTGGCTTCTAATATATAATGATTTAATTTTCACGATCATGTGCTTTAAAAAAGGAAAACATAAGTAAAACATATTATCCCAGCAGTCAGGAGGAAGATCATGAGTTCAAAACCAGACTACGTAACATAATGAGACTCTGTCTGTATGTGTGTATGTGAACATATGTGTATATGTATGTTCATACTGTGTCTTTTAAAATTTTTTTTCCTATTTTGAGGAACTTCATACATGTGTACAGTGAAATATGATCCTATATACTCATTACTTTATCTCTCTTGGAACACATCTTTGCTCCCAGCTTTGTGTCTGTTTTTTGGTGGGGAGTGTTGTTTGTGAAAACATGCTAAATCTGGTTAGTTCTGTGCATGTATGCATGTGTATACAAATATCCATGCTGGAGCATGGGAAATCTACCAATGGTCCATATCTTCAAAAAGGAATATGTCCATGTCTGTGCATATACACAGTTATACTATTCATTTTTAAAAACTCATATTTCATTTGCTCATCTCACAGGATTTTGATCAACATAATATATTTAAAAAGTTTGTTTATCATCATATAGAATCAGAATATTAAACATTAAAACCCTGAATCAGTCTAGAAAATTGTAAATAGATTGAGGCTTTATTGCTATTATTAGCACAAAATACATTAAGACCATACATATCTTGCAAATAGTGCTGAACTGTCCCTCTATCTAAGAGCTCCATTCATTGGCACGCCGTACATATGATGTGGGGCTTTTTAGAAAGGTAATTGCTCCTTCATTCTGTAAAGTATTTCAGAAGCAAGACAAACTCTACTGTAGTTCCAGCTGTTACCTTTATCTAGATGCAGGCATTGAAATCTTCCTCACATATTTAAGTAGATTAGGTTGGAGGGATATTTTATATCATTGAACTTTTAAAAACTCTTTACTGGGTGTTTCAAATAAAATTTCCTGGTGACTTCCCATCAAATGCTGCTTTGTGATTTGTCCTCTGACAATGCAAAGAGGTTGTTCCTCACTCATTGAAGACATTCATGTCTCTGGACGTGGCCCCAAGATTCACCTCTGTCTTTTTGAAGCTCCTTGATCAAGCTGATGCATTTGAGAAAACAGATATTCTGCACTCCAGTATCTGGTGTTCTTAAGACAGGATGCTTTTCTTTATGATATACCTGAAATTTGTTCCTTGAAAACTTTGGAATTGGAGGCTTAGCTCCAGGGATGTATGAAAAATGTCCACCATATAATTTCTTGAAAAAAATTCTATTTGCTAAGTCAGTCATTGAGGCCCAGTTTACTGTCTTCCAGATTGAACTTTTGCATTTAAATAAACTGCCTCTGGGGTCTCTTCTGACTTGCTATGAATCTTCTGAGTTCTGGTGAAATGGATTGCTAGACACATGAAGAGATTCGCAGTGGTTCTGCCCCTGGGAGACCAGGTGCCCTCCCAGCTGGAATTTCTTATTGAGTCCCTTGTACTTGGCTCTCGTGGGACTCTTTCCGTGTGTTCTCTGGCAGTGGCTTGCAGATGAAGAGGCAAACTGTTTAAACAGGGACATCGGCTCCATGACTACTGACAGGTTCAGATCAATTTTAGGGAAGAAGGTTGAAGAGCTAGAAATTGAATGTCCAAAAAATATCTGGTTCTGTCAACTACACTTCACGATCACATTTAAACCCGTGACTATGGAAGGATGAAGGCCTTAGTGGCTGTTTGGCTGTTTGCTGATGGTTGGTCCACATGGCCTTGGGTGTCTCCAGGATTTTAATAAGTGACTCTTGTTTTGGAGACTCTACTCACATAGAATTTGTGGGCCTGGTTTCCGCCTGAAACAGCATTTCAGATTAGATCCTCTGGAAGAGTAAGAAGGAAAGGTGAATGACTTGGTTCTGAAAGCCGTAGCCCCTTGCTTTTATGCCCATGATTGAGTGTGCTTTGGTCTGTCATGTAGGAACCTCTTCAGAATCTGTTGTGCAGGACTCTGAAAGTTGGAAACAATTTGGATAATCTTCTAACATGAGAAAGCCTCTCGTAATTTCACTCTAAAGACGGCTAAGTCAGCCAGTGGATGTGATTTCTGGCGGCTCAGTCACCTGGCTCCTCAAGATTTCTACCTTGTAGAGAGAGATGGGTGGCTACAGAATCATCTACAAAAAAACAAATCCTTCCTGCTAGGTGATGGGAATTAAATTACCATTGCTGACTTAGCATTAATGTATCATCATACAAATGATGGGTCATGAAATATTACTCCTACACGTACTGAGAATGCAATGCTATTGTATAGATTCCATTTTCCCACCTATTATTTTATATAATACAGACTTTCAGACTGTCAACATTTTATGTTATTCACTTCCCCTTGCATAGCTATGTTACTATGGGAAAGATTCAAACTGCTCTTAGATATTTTTTTTGTGCGTAAGCTGGTGCAGAGGCTGGAGATGTGGCTTAGTTGGAAGAGTGCATGCCAGCTATGCATGTAGCTGCATATGAACTTTATATGCATGAAGTCCTGGTGTAGATTCCCTGCCCTGCAACTGGCACAGTGGTGCATCTCTGTAAACCCAGCATCAAGGAGGCAAGATGATCAGATGTTCAAGTTTATCCTTGACTATTCTTGGCATTCTAGGCCAGCCTGGGCTGCTTGATACCTGTGTAAAAAAAGAAAATCAGATGGATGTGAGATAGGCCTTTCATTGCATTGCCAGTGTTAGCACTGTTGGAACTGAGGACAGCTGTGGTCCTAAGGCAAGTTATTGCATTGACATTGGCCTGGACCGGTAGACTGAACAGAATATCAGGATTACAGCACCCCGTAATTGTTGAGTCAGATACCTTCTCTCTGTGTGTGCCCCTCAACCCATGTGAGTACCAGCATCTTCTTGTGGGAACCGGGCATGGGCATTGTATCTATCACTTAGGTTTGCATGGTGGAAGGAATGACTGAGTGCATGTGAGATTTTTGCCTTAGTGAAAAATGGGACCAAAAGACAATATTAGGTCCATTGAATTAAATATTTTGCTTTGTTACTGGTTTAAGATCATTGTGAGACTAACAAGCATAACTGTCTGTTTATCATCTACTTGTTATCTAGTGTAGAAATGCTTTGTTGTCAAGTATATGAGCATCAGAGACACTTTTGTAGTAACTGAAGCCATGCCAAGAGTTTTCAGGCTTTGGGTGATGTTATTATTTTGGGGACATTGGAACATTATGTTAATTACCATCTCTTTCTAGTGTCAAGATGCCACCTTGGTTGATAAGGCTTCTTGCTATATAAAAGACGTGCTAATGTAACTTTTCAGCATTAAAGACTTTAGGCTGGGTCTAAAACATCACCTTGTCATAGAATTTTCTCCAAACCAGACAGGAAATAGTCAAGTTCTTTTCATCTTTTCCTACAGCGTGTCAGTAGCCATATGGCTGTGAAAGAGGCTTCCTTTTTGTCAAGATCTGCTAATTCTCTGTTCTAATTTTGGTCATTTACTAATAAAAAGTTCCTTCAGATAGGTTATTTATCTTTCTTTCTTTAAAATTAAATTTATTTTACATCCTAACCACAGTTTCCCTTCTCTCTCCTCCTCCTAGGTCCTCCAAATTCCCCCTGCTCCCACCCCCAATCTACTCCTTCTCCATTTTGGTTCAGGAAAGGTCAGGTTTCCCATGGCTATCAACAAAACCTGGCATATCAAGTTGCAGTAAGACTAAGGACCTCCCTATGTATTTAGGCTGGGCAAGCTGACCCAGTATGAGGAGTAGGGTCCCGAGAGCCTGTAAAAGAGTCAGAGACAGCCCCTGTTCCCACTGTTAGGAGTTCCGAAGAGGACCAAGTTACACAACTGTAGTATATGTGCAGAGGGCCTAGGTCAGTCCCATGCAGGCTGCCTGGCTGTTGGGTCCGTTTCTATGAGCCCCCATGAGACCAGGTTAATTGATTCTGTGGGTTTTCTTGTGGTGTCCTTGACCCCTTTGGCTCCTACAGTCCTTTGTCCTCCTCTTCTGCAGGATTCTGTGAACTGGACCTAATATTTGGCCCTAGGTCTGTATTTGTTTCCATCAGTTGCTGGATGATACTTCTCTGATGACAACTGGACTGAGCACCAGTCTGGGGCGCCAAACTGTTGTATGTTGATGGGGGGAGGTGTGTGTTGTGTTCCCCAGCCGCCTGGCTCCCAAGCCCCCAGCTGTTGGCCCGCTCAGCCACTGGTTGCCTGCACCCGAAATAACCACGTGAGGATGGTATTCATTTAAACTCTGCCTGGCTTATTATCACTAGCCTTTTCCTGGCTAGCCCTCACCTCATAAACTAACCCATTATAAAAGTCTGTATGTCACCACGAGGTGGGTGACTTACCGGACGGAACTACCTTCTGCTATGGGGGGCCTCATGGCGACTGGCTCACTTCTTCTCCTCCCAGAACTTTCGTTCTGTCTACTCCGCCCACCTAAGGGCTGACCCATCTTATAAGCCAGGCAGCTCTTTATTCAACCAATAAGAGTAATACAAAATACAGGAGAACACTCCCACATCAAGTCTGGTCACAGGAGTTGGCCAGCTCAGACTATGTATCTGCTATTGCTAGGAGTATAAGCTGGAGTCTTCCATGTAGATTACTTGTGCCAGGCTTTCACCTGACCCCAAAATGCACCCTCTTTCCAGCAGTCTCTTTCAGTACTCATGTCCTCTGTCCTGCCAACCCTCAACCTGATCACTCATGTTTCTATCCCCACTTGCCCTCTTCTATTTCCTCTTACCAGTGCGATCTGGTTGTTTGTCCCCAATCCATGAACCCTCCTTGTTACCCAGCCTCTCTGGGGCTGTGGGTTGTAGTATAGTTATCCTTTATTTTGCAGCTAGTATCCACTTATGAGTCAGTATATACCTCGTTTGTCATTTTAGTCTGGGTTACTAATGCGGGATTCCCCTTAGTGTGCTGTGAATACCATTGGTTAATAAAGAAGCTGGTTTGGTCTGATAGGGTAGATAGGTGGGGAAATCTAAACTGAATGCTGGGAGAAAGGAGGCAGAGTCAGGAGAAGCCATGTAGCCCCACTGGAGACAGAGGCCGGAACTTTACCTGGTAAGCCACAGCCATGTGGCGATACACAGATTACTAGATATGGGTTAAATTAAGATGTAAGAGTTAGCCAATAAGAGGCTAGAGCTAATGGGCCAAGCAGTGATTCAATTAATAGTTTCTCTATGGGTTATTTCAGGGCTAAGCATCCAGGAACCAACAAGCAGCTCCTTACAACAGATTACCTCACTTAGGATGATGTTTTTTTTCCTAGTTCCATCCTTTTGCCTTTAAATTTCCTGGTGTTCTTGTTTTTAACAACTGAGTAACACTCCATTGTTTAAATATACCACATTTTCTTTATCTATTCCTTGGTTGAGGGACATCTAGGTTGTTTCCATGTTCTCGATATTACAAATAAAGCTCCATGGTTAATCTTGGGTAGATAAAATATCTGAGACATACTTTGTGCTGAAACAACCAAAGTCTTTGGTAGTTAGTTTGTTGAGAATCACTTCCTTGGTGGTGGTAGGTGTATACAAACACCATTATTCATGTTCAGTATCTACATGTTAGCAGTTACACGAATTTGACAACCAAGGTGGGGTTCATGATTCTAGAGCAATCAATTAACAAAACGTGTGATTGACTTTACCAAGACAAGCATTAGTAGACATTAATAGACAGCCAGTCATGAAGTTTGCAGCTTCTGCTTCTTAACACTAATATTACTGTGGCAAGAAAAGAAATTTTGGCATTTCAGAAAAATAAAAGCACAAAACTAGTGACTGAGGATGTAGCTGATAGAAGAGTGTTATGCTTTTCATGCTTCAAAGTCTTTATCAGATGCTGTGTTCAAATCCAACACCCCCCAAAAAGAAACAGACAAACAAAAATACACAAGAAATCAGGAAGATTCTGGGAGTCAATCAGAAAGAGAGTCATGCACAGCCATGTGGCCTTAGATCAAGCAAAGAAAGGCTACATGTGTGCTGGGCTTTCTCATTTTGGGGCTATCCTAGGGGTGTGAAGACCTTGAATGTCATCCCCAAACTGGCTCTGACTTTGTGTTTTGTCTGATTGTGACTTTCCCATTTCGCAAAATAATCTATGAAGTATATTAAATATAATTGAATACGTTGCTAGGAAGAGAAACAATTATTGGGTAGTATTTGTTGGGGATTTGGGAGTCATAAAACAGAGTTTAGAAATAGGACCATGTAAAATATTGAGTAGTTGTATCAGATTGTGGAATTAATTTATTGTGGAGGTGGTTAGCTGCCAGTTTTCTGAAGAAAAAAAAAAGAGTCCAGATAAGTTGGGTTATTTTAGTAATTATTATTTAACATGTGCTAAGTGCCCACAGCATGCTGGTGCCTTCCCATGATATCAGAAGGCACCACGGAAGGAATGAGACTTGCTGTTGGGTTTAATTAATCTCTCAAGTTAATTGCCAATATGGGGCACATTTCTTACGTGAGTCGAACCGGGGTGTGAGAAAAGATAATGTCCCTCCCTCATTAAGCTGTCCATGTGAGATTTACAGGGCGACCGTGAGGACCATTCCAGCTTAGTTTTGATAGCTTTCATTACTGACAGCACAGAGTTAAGTGGAGACCTGGCCTTTCACTGTGAGGCTCACCCCAGTAACCATGGCACAAATGTAACCACCTCTATCAGCAAGGCTTCAAAGGGCTGTTTGTAGTTTGATGCTCAGCTTGTCAGAGATTCTTTTCCAGTAGCCCCAGATTTCTTTTGTTCTTCTAGAGCAGGGGGATTTGCAGTGCAGGACCATGTCTGACACCCACCAAGAAGGGCAGCTCTTGCCAACCACAGCCTTATTGTGCTGGTTCCTGAGTTCTGCAAATGACAGATTCTGGAGACATTAGGAACTTCCTTGCACACAGTCACAAAATCAACGAGTGATTTTCCCTGCTCTCCCTCCCCAAGGTGTGCTTGTCAAACACTTTGGATGGAGCCTTTTAGAAATAGCTGAGAGCATCAGGCACTCACAAAGACTGGAAGACCATTAGTGTCTGCCTCTGGGGATTCCTGTGGTCACTAATAAGGGAAGGCTTTGGGAGGAAACCAGGGAGTGCATGAGGGAATTAGGAGCAGGAAGGGACCACCAGGACTGTGGGATCAGGTGAGCCAGGTCCAACTGTACGGGCATTCTGTAAGGTGGGTGTAGCCTTGAGTAGGTGAGCAGGAGCAGCTGTCACCCTGATCTTTCCATTCCTCAGTCTTTAGCTATAGGTGCTGGTGAGGAGCATGGATGGTAGCATGTGTTGCAGGATGTTCTGATTCAGGTGGCTACCCAAGGTGGTGCTTTGGAGGAGAGGAGTAGCAACCCCTGTGGGAAGGGTGGGACACCGCTCTGACATGAGGGTACTCTGGGATCTGGGGGTGGTTGAGTATCAACAGGTTTGAAGTTAAGGAATACATAAGGTCATTGAACGTTTTGTAAGCTCAAGGAATCCCAAGTTCCTTTTTCTAACAAAATTCAGCATTAGAGTCAGAATGCATTGCTGGCTATTGATCGTCAGTTTTGGACTGTGATCCAGTCCTTAATAGGAGGCTGTGTTGATGTGCTTTCTGTTGCTCTGATAAACACTGTAACCAAAAGCAACTTGGGGACAAATGGGGTTTATCTCATCTTACGGGTTACCGTCCACCATCAAGGGAAACAAAGGCAAGAACTTAAGACAGAAGTTGGAGATGGAACTAGAGAAAAACACTACCTACTAGTCTATACCCAGGCTTATGGTTAGCTGCCTTTCTTAACAGTCCAGGCCCACTTTCCTAGGGATAGTACTGCTCATAGGGGGCTGGGCTCTTCTGCATCAATTAAGAAAAGTGCCACAGGAGCTAGAGATACAGCTCAATGATTGAAAGCACTGGCTTAGCTTCCACAGGACCTAGGTTTAATTCCTGGTACCCAAATGGTTCCTTACAACATCCAGTTCCAGGAGATCCAGCACCCTCTCCTGGCTCTGCAGGCACCAGGCATATAAGTGCTGTACAGATATGAACGCAGGCAAAATACCCATGCACATAAAATAAAATTAAAAATAAGTTAAAAAACCAAAACACCCATGGGCCTGTATGATGGACTCAGTTCTTCAGCTGAGGTTCTCTCTTTGCAGGTATGACAACTTAGAAACCAAAGTAGCTATGACAGGGGCCAAAAACCAATAGAAAGATGAAAGTTCTGTGGTGAAGCTTCTGTCTTTACAAAGCACAAAGCTGCAGCTCTCAAACAGACCTTCACAGGATTAAAAGCACGTGACACTTCTTAACCCCACAGACCTGAAATTAATCTATTCTTTCTCCATTGATTTTCAGTAATCTACTGTTAATGCCCGCCAAGGTAATTAAACACAACAGATGAAAAAGGGATTATATCCCCTTGCTAAAGGGGAAGTGGGGTGTGCGGAATGCTGGGATATGCAGCCTCTCATAATATCAAATGACAGGGCCTTACTCAGGGATGCAAACACATTGTTGCAAATGTCAGTGCACAGAGAATTGGCTAGACAGGCTTCCAGGATTGCTGCTAAGCCAGCAGCCAAGCAAGGTAGAAGGACGTTCCATCGTCTGCGATAATTCAGATGGGTTATCACCTCGGGTGAACACAGAGAGACTTCAGGTTTCCATGACAAGCATTTGAAAGTCAGACAGGGCACAGTTCGGTATTAAAACATTAAGATAAATTACAAAATATTCCATATCTACAACTGTCAATGGTATATGTTTTCCTTTCTCCCTTCTTACAGAGTGCAATATAGTCATCTAGACACTCAAATTCTGCAATTTTAACTATAATTTTCTGAATATGGTTATGTGTATGTATAAAACTGGACATGAAGTTATTTTATTCTCTTCTTATTTCATATATATCACTAGAGCTTCAGGATTATTGTTGAAAATTCAATCTAAAGATAACATTGAGGGATTGTATTTAAGAGTGTGATGTATTTCTTCAAATGTAATTAATTAAAAACTGGATTTTTCCCCAATCAGCTGGCATTTTTTTTTAAATCAAAGTGTTTAGAAAGAAAATTTTAAGTGTAAAAGTCCACAGTGCCTCTAATGCAGATCAAAAATCCAGATATCTTCTCTTCAAATATTTAGGACATGAGTGGAATTTCAATTCCATGATGCATCTTGTAATTCAACATCTGTCCAACAAAATAATCCGGTAAAATGTGTTGTCTAAGTTGTTTGTTGAAATTATAAAAGAAAAAAAAAGCCCTAAGAACTGAAACTCCAAGGTTGCCTCCTGAGTGTACCTGTTCTAGATCAAGAGCCACCTGAAGAGGAGAGTCGGGAGATGCCGAGGTCGTGCATGGCTCTTACCTTTGATCAGTGCAAATATCTGAATGTTCCCTTTGCTATTGGCATGTTTCCTAAGTCCTCCATTTCCCAATGTGCCTTTAAGTAATTTTTATTTTATTTTATTTTTTTAAAAAACTGAAGCATCCCGTCAAAAAACAGAGTGGTATCCTCTCGTTGGAATCTGTTCTTTCCCCTCAAGTGTGAGTCTGGCTCTCCTCCTTCCCCACTGTGCCCCTCCTCTTCTGTTTGTCTCACACAGAGTGTGAGCATTCAGAGTCCCTGCTCTTCCTATAGTTTCCCGCAGAGTGTGAGCTGGCAGGAGTGGCATGGTTCTCCTGGTGGTGACCCCATCCATGCCTTAACTTGTTGTTGCAGGTGAGCCTCTTGTTCATCCCGGCTGCCCAGAACCGAAATAATTATACGGAAACTGTTTTAATTAAATCACTGCTTGGTCCATCACCATGAGGTCGTGGCCTACCAGCAAAATTTCAGCATGTCTATCTCCACTGCTATGGCTCCATGGCGTCTCCTCACTCCGCCCTTCTTCCTCCCAGCATTCAGCCTAGCTTTCCCTGCCTACCTAAGTTCTGCCTCGCTATAGGCCCAAAGCAGTTTCTTTATTCTCTAATGGTAATCACAGCACACAGAGGGGACTCTCACATCAACTTGTCAGCTTGTGACCAGTGGCTCTGTACTTGGTGTTTGTCATGTCCCGTGCCTTGTTCCAAGCTGTAAGCATGTTCTTTCTTCATGTTTCGCATCAGCTCCTGGGCCAGCTGCAGTAATCACTGTTCTTGTTGCAGTGATAAAATGCCCACTAAAAAAACAACTTAAGGCTTATCCTGGCTCACAGTTTGTGGGTGCAGTCCATGGCGGGGAAGGCGTGGTGGCTGGCATGTGAGGCACTGGTCACATGGCATCCATAGTCAGTAAACAGAGAGTTGAATACCAGTGCTCTGCTCTCTCTCTCTCTCTCTCTCTCTCTCTCTCTCTCTCTCTCTCTGTGTGTGCATGGTGCCACCCATATTTTGTGTGGGTCTTCCTCAACCCATCTAATTGAGCTCTGCCCTGACAAGCATGCACGGGAGCTTGTCTCTTTAGCGATGCTACCATCACGGCAAGCTTGTTATTACTGCATTCGCAGTCGGAAACGGAGATGCAAGCTATCGCAGCCCACATCCAGCTCTAAAACCTTGCTTTCTGTGACGGAGGTGTAAGATTAAAAATAAATAAATATATATCCGGTTGACTCAAGTGCTGACACAGATACCACACTTTAAGGAACTATCGGTATGAGTTATTAGAGTTATTATAAATTAAAGTGAAATATGTATCACATGACCATCACAACCATAACTGTCACCACCACCACTGTCATCACTTACCACATAAACTGCCCTTCTCACCCCTTCCTCCTCCTCCTGTCCCTCCCTCTCCTCTCCAGACTTAACCATTTCTGACTGGATTTATAGAGCAAGTCCTAAACTGGGTAACCTACACACAGGGTAACTTTTCCTCTATTTCTCCTTTATTGGGTGAAAACACTTCCTAGGCCCAGGAGATGGTTCAGTCAATAAAGTGCTTGTTGCAAAAGGGGACCTGAATTAGATATCTTGGCTCATTGAGAAAAAAAGTAAGCCAGGCATGTTTGTGTGTGCTTGCAATGCCAGAGCTGGGGAGGTGAATCCAGGATTATCTCTTGAACTGACTGGCCACACAGGCTAGTCTGCTTGGCCACCCTAGGCCCCTGTGAAAAACCCTGTCCCTCCAAACAAAGTGGGTGTTACCTGAGTAATGACATCCGAGGTCATCTTCTCTCCTCCACCGCATGCACACCTGCATAAACACGAACACATGCACACATGCATCCATAGGTACATACAACATATTTTTTGATGAGGACAGTCATACACAACTCATCATGTAGAGGAAGAGAATGGTAATTGCTTAGGAATCTGACAGGTCAGAGTCCTGATCACAATTGTAACCTCCTTGGGTCCTGTATCTGAATTGCATCTTTCCAACTTTTCTCCTGGGATTAATGACTCTGGGGAAAAGGAAATGAGATTGTTTCCACCTCAATCACAGGAGCCACCCAGGGGCCTCTCCCCATTCCTCTGTGCCTCTCATGTGGGGACAAAATGACAGGATGCACAGATAACTGTACAAATTAATGATGTAGGTGTGCATCCAAATGGGAGGGCCTTGGACTTCCCACAGGGCAGGGTACCCTGCCCTCTCTTAAGGATGGAGGGGTAGGGAGCAGGGTTAGTGGGGGAGCTGGAGAGGAATGGGAGAAGGGGAGGAAGTGTAAATTTTTTGAGTGGAAAAATAAATTCTTTTATAAAATATAAAAAAATTAATGATGTAGTAGAGAACTTACTATATACTTAATTGCTTACATTTCTTAAGTCTTATATCATTTAGTTTTCCCAAACTGCACAGGCAATTGTCAGTTTCTGAAGAGTAGAGACTCCTTTCTCCACTCTTTCCTTTGGACCAAGAAGCAACTCAAACAAAGCCTGGAGGAACCTAGCAGCAGGAGCGCTATCTCCTGCTGTGGGGCTGCCTTGGGCTGGCTGCTCTCTCTATGGAAGGTGACTCCCTTGGAGCCTGACCTCTCTGCCCACTTTTTCCTTCCTGGTGTGACTGGCGCTTTCTTCTCCTCTTCTACTGAGGGATGAGAATAGACCTAGAGTATTGGAAAGCCCTCTGCTTTCCCTACGCACTTCCCAAAGTTTTCTAAGTAGTTCCTTCATCAGATCTTTGTCAAATTATTCTAATTTGAGTGGACCATCTTTGTTTTGCCAGAATCCTGGATAGTCTAGAATAGGGAGTATGGGGGAATGTTTCCAGGAACATGTATGGACACTAGGCCTGAAGTTTAGATGGTGTGTCTTGGTATATAGGAGAGCTGGTGAAGATGAGAAATACACTCGAGTCCGCTAGCTACTGTTATGACCAGTAGTCTCGTATTGAGTCAAATGAGTTTTACCATTACCTTTGATGTTAAAGAGTATGTTCCAAGACATGCCTTCTCTGCTCTTGACTTTTGCTTGTGTTATCCATTCATTACTAATATTGGGCTTTTCACCCAATAGACATGGACTAGTCTGTTTACCACTATCAAGAGTGTTTACCACTATGGTTCATTCACACTCAGCACAGCCTTTACTTAATGACCCAGCTTCCCGAACCACAGATGAGGATGAGGGTCAGTCCACAAGGGCATCGGCAGAGTACTTCTTGATGTTAGCTTCTACAACTCCAGCAGTAGACTGTTGGTGTGTTGTAGCTGTAAACGCTGCAGAAATGGACAAGCCTGGCAATATTCCTTTTCTTTAGCATCTGCTATAGGAGAAAACTTGGACAGAAGCCTGGAAGACATGGGCAATTACAACTTTTCAGTAGGGTTTGCTGATCTGCTTTCCATGTGAAATAATAAAGACCATTTCCCCTCTTCTGACTTTTTTTCTTATTAAAATTTTGCTCCAAAATGTTCTCAATTACTAGATATTGATGTTTCTGGCTTTGAAAGCCTGATTGCAGATATCCTGGTAATCGTTTTTTACCTTTTAATTAACAATAAGTGCTGGGAAAATCAGCACTAGAGCAGTTAACGCTTTGGCTTCTAAGGGGCATAAGCACAGTGACTCACTAAGATGAAAATTATAATTGAATATTAGAATTAGCAAAAAATTTTATATAAAGGCTTTCATCACCAACGTTTTGATACACTTAAATGTCAGAAGGATAAATTATCAATGCTGGGTCAATTCAATGACTGGATTTTAATGTCTTGTTTGAGAAAAATGGGTATTGAGTTAAATTTTAAACCAGAATATATTTCTTAATCATACAAAGCAATGAGAGTGTGGTGTTCCCTTTGGATAGACTTTTTTTTTCTTTGCAGATTGCAAATGGCTTGCAGTGTGTTGAATTTACAGACAAATGGTACAGGTCCCCTGAGAGAGTAGCTCTCTGTGGACTGACACAGGTTTCTCTTGGGAGATTTTATATACAATAAATTATTTATATAAACACCCAAGGCCCTTCTGCGGTGCTTTAGTATTTTTATGCCACTGTAAAATGCCACAAGCGGTGGAATGCAGGCTGTGTTTGACGAGGAAAGACTGCAACAACCCTCTTAGCAGCATCTCTGATGCCTGCAAGGAGAGAGGGACAGAGCACAGATGGGCTGGGGACGGCAAAGCCTGGGGCGATGCCACAGCTTCACCATGGTGGGGGATTCAAGCCCAACTGTGCAGTGCAGGGGCATACAGTGTAGAGGCTGTGGTGGGCTAGGGCATCTAAGAGAGGTTGCTATTATTTATGATGAATGCGGGGGTCGTTGTTAGGAGAAAGAAGAAATACTTACATTCTGGATTTTCACTCCCTTCAATCAGAAGGTCTGATTGAAAGAAAAACCTCTGGACTTTCGCTTTTGTTACGGCAGTCACAGGTAGCGTGGTGGTTACACGAGAGAGAGAGAGAGACGGACTGGGCAGGTGTGGGCAGACGGTGCCAAGGTGGAGATGGGCATCTCAGAGAAGCACACAGTGCTGGGGCTGCAGCAAACAGTAATGTATTTTCAAACTTGTGAGAGAGCCGATTTCAAAAGCTTCATTGCAAAAAAAAAAAGTATGAATGAGCTGAGTAGATTGCATTAATTAGAGTAATTTAGTAATTCCATATTGTATCCCATAAATATAGGTGTGTGTATGTGTGTGTGTGTGTGTGTGTGTGTGTGTGTGTGTGGTTTGTCTGTTACAAAGAGCAGGGGAGATGGCTTAATGTGTTAGAACTCCTATGGTACAAGCAGGACCAGAGTTCAAATCCTAAGCGCTCACCCTAAAGCTTCGCATCTCTGTCACCCCAAGCACTTTTGATCACAGACTAGCAGACAATAGGAGTCCACTGCCCAGGCAGTCTAGCCCAAACTGCAAGATTCAGGGTCACTGAGAGATCCTGTCTCAAAAGTTAAGAAGAGTGACAGACAGAGCAGGACCAAACACTGTCCTTCAGCATGTGCGTGCAGACACACGCACGCATGCACGCGTGGGCTTGCACACACACACACACACACACACACACACACAGAGAGAGAGACAGAGAGAGAGAAAGGAAAAAGTGAACTTTCATAATAATTGTAGCTTAATAGAAACTAATAAAGAAGCTCTATGACAGTGGTTCTCAACCTTCCTAATGCCGCGTCATGCTGTGGTGACCCCCAATCATAAAATTACTTTTGTTGCTACTTCATAACCATAATTTTACTGTTGTTATGAATGGCAACATAAATATCTCAACCCGCAGGGTGAGAACCTCAGCCCTATAAGAAGGTTTCCCCTGCTGTTTTATCTCATTGAACTATGCTATGAGGTGAAACCCAGCACAATGACATTTATTCACTCCAGAGCGTGCACCCTCAGATGCATTCCCGAGGTGGTGATGATCTGCATGTGTGCACTCGTAGTTACACAATTTCACCATGTGTAGTTACGTGAAACTACAGCTGATGTCAACATACTCAACTACACCATCACTAGAAGACCCCCCCACCATCCTTAACTATGATGATTTAGAAGTAATTATTGAGGCATGTCTCCCTTTGAGTTCAGCTCCTTCGCCAAGCAGCACGATTTTCTTGATGCTCACCCAGGGTTGCATCAAATGTGCATCCCTTTGTCTTGCCGAGTAATATCCCATGTTGTGGGTTTAACACATGTCCATATCAAAGTTTCAACCTTTACGCATTCATAGATTGTGTGAAAACCTCCATAACTAGACCACCATGAGTCAATCTTGTGTAGGTTTTCAGTAGAGGGTAAGGTTACTTTTTGTAGAATGATTGGTTTTTAGATTAGAAAATAAATAAATAAAAACACTTGCCTTACCATTTCCCAGATTTTGCATTTCAGCCAGAAGCTGGCTGGTTTCTCTGTATCCTTACCAGGTTTTGTTATTTTGTTACTTTTGTTTTAGCCAGGCTTATGGGTGCTCAGCAGCATCTTCTTGTGGGTTTCAGTTGCATCTGTTGGGTGGCTAGGGATGCTGAACCTTTCTCTGTGTCTTGTCTCCTTTTCTAATTGTTCTTAGTTTTTCTGTGAATCTGGGGAATTCTGAATTCTGTAGTCTAGATACTCTTTCCTTGCCTTTTCTGTGGTGGGATTGGCCCAGCACGTCACTGTTGCTGAGGAGGGACTTTGTTACCATCACTGCTCTATGATAGACCGGGGGCTGTGACACCCTGGTGCTGCCCTCTTGGTTTCTGTCTTTCTGACATCGCCCAGACAGAGCAGACATTTACTCTATGGACCTTTGGGCATCTTGAGAGCCCAACATGGGGTTATATTAGAAATTAGAAGTAAGTAGATCTCTGTGAATTCAAGGCCAGCCTAGAACAGCCAGGACTACATAGAGAGATCCTGTTTAAAAAAATAATAAGAAAAAATAAAAACGAAAAACAAGTAAGCAAACAAATAAAACCCAAACTTCACAAAAGTAGAAAAGTTCTGGTGCCTGAAGCCATCCTTTTCCATTGTTTCTATCTTTAATCACGTTCCGTTCCTTTCCAGGAAAACTCCTTGCGTTTAGGTAGAAGGATCTCAGAGAAATGAGTTCACACCCTCTATGCGTATTGATTTTCATGATCTGTTTGGTGGGACCGAGAAGCATCTAAATTGTGAAACACAACACTGCCTGTGTCTAGGAGGGTCTTTCCAGCAAGGGCGAAGGAGAAAAGACCACCCTAATAATGTGGGAAGCCCAAACCCATAGGCTGAGTGCCCCTCAATAAAACAAAAAGGGAGTGGGAGAGAGCCAGCCCACAGTGCAGCATCCTCAATCTGCTGCCTTGCTAACTTGGGATCATGTGCCCTGCTCTATCCCCTCCCCTTCCATAACTGACTGAAACTTTGGGAACCATTGCCCAACATCAATTTTTCTTTCATTTAAGTTTATTTTTCTGTGCTATATACCCAAGGGATGGAAAAATTGGTCCACACCTCATCTTCCATAGGCTAAAGATTTAAGAGGCCCTTTGATATAGAAGACATGAGGCTAATTTCCTTAGAGATTTTTTTTTATGATCAGTGTAGGCACTATAGCCTTTGACCTTTTCATTTTATTTTAAGAATAGTGTGTATGTGTGTGTGTGCGTGTGTTCTTTTATGTGTGTATGCATATGTACATGTAGAGGCTAGTCACTCATGTGGAGTGTCTTTTACTACTCCCGACCTAACTTTTAAAGACTCTCTCTCTCTCTCTCTCTGAATCTGCAGCTCACTAAGTAGAACAAGGCCAGATGAGCAGCGCGTCTCAGGTTTCCTCCTGTCCACCTCCCCAGTGCACCCTGGATTAAAGGCACGCACCATGTGCTCTGCCTTTTCCATGGGTGCATCGTATATCATCTCAGGGCCCCCTACCCACTCAGTAAGCACTTTACCAACAAAGACGCCCCAAAAGTGGCTTTACTGTTGTGTCTTAACTGCCATCTATCTTACAGGAGCTTTAAGATGATAACTTTAAGTGATCTCCCTCAAAGGCAGAGCTCAAAAGTGATTTACCTACTCAAAGACAGGGGTGGCATGGACTCTTATACATTGCCTGGGTTACAAACGGAAAGCTTATTACCCTCATCGCTCTCGTTTAAAGGCACCTCTTCTGTGAGGTGACCTGCTTTCAGTAAGTGATCACCAAGGAATGGAAAGTCCTTTGCTTTCTCAGCCTGATCAAGACACTCCCTATGACGAGAGGAATATTTGCTGAGCCCCCACTTACATTCACTTGTGCAAGTTCTAACCCCTCAAGGGATGTGGGGTGTATTGGAGTTAGGGAAGCATCCAGGCCTTGACCGTGCTTAGGTTTCTAAGACACCTAGACTGGTGGACTAAGCCCCCACTGAGTGGCAGCTTCCCCAGTGTACAGACACACTTACTGGACTGCCTAGCTTGAATTGGATAATGCTTTGCAATACATAGAGTTTTATCAGCTTTGTTCCTCGAGAGTACTCAGACGTCTGCAGGAGGTGATGAGGTGATCTCAATCCCGACCTTATGAATGAGATTGCTGCTCTTGTGGGAGAATTGCTATGGGACTAGCTAGCACTCTGCACTATATTAAGACATAGGAATAGGACTTGATCTATAATGCCTTTTCACGTCTGTGAATCTGCTGGGGCCTTGATCTAGGGCCTCTCAGTCTCTAGGACTCTAAGAAATAAATTTCTATTGTTTATAATCCACCCAGTTTCTGGTATTTTGCTAGCATCATATCAGGAGGGAGACACCTCCTCCTTGATCTTCCCTCCAGAGTGGCGACTAGGAGCCCAGCTTTATGCCCCTCTCTCAGGTGCCCTCCTTCCCACTGCTGGGGGAGCTCTCCCAGGTATTCAGGCTTGATGTGTCGAATCTACTCCATGAGCCGGTGCTGTTGGAATAGTCTTCTGGTGGCTGCCCTTTCTTCCTAAACGGACAGGCCTTCTGTGAGAAGCCTGCACTTCGTCCCCTCTCTGGATCACAGTGTCTTTTGTCTTTAACTGTCAATCTGAATGATAATCAGTTTGTCCTTACGATCTTCTCTCTGAAGAATGACAAGCTAGAATATTGTACATATTACCTGTTCTCAAAATCCACTGCCAGAGAGCCGTAACTAGGATCCCTTTCTGTCTCTCAAGACTGTCCGTTTTGATAAAGCACCGGAACCAGACCCAGGGGATATCTAGATTATTGTTTCAGAAGGTGTGTTCACACCTGCAATCCCATCTCCTGCTGCTGCTGCTAATATCCAGTCCCTGTAAGTCGCCAGCTCGGTCCCTATGACTGTTTTCTATGTGCTATATCATTGGACTTCTTGCCTTAATTTGGAGCTTGCGGGAAGAGACATGGTGGCCCTGGCATTATCCCTAAGCTTCTTTCCTTGACTCTCAGCTGAGTGTGGTGTACACACATGGGGTGCCTACATAATTCAGTCTGCACCTCCCACGATGAGCCACATTCTCCTGATTTATTTCCCACAGTGCCCCTAGATTAAGAGTGTGGAGAGCTCCCATGCACCCGAAGTGACTCTTCTACTTGTTCATTTAAATTTTTACCTATCTGGATTATGACATGTCATAGAAGAAACCTCAGTGAAGCCACTGAATCTTTTACAGAAGTCTTTATAGATGTCTCATGTATTTGACTTTATGTCTTTTTTATGTGCTCAATAAGAGAAAACAACAGCCTGCAGAATGGGGAAGGATCTTTACCAACCCCACATCTGACAGAAGGCTGATTTCAAAAATGTATAAAGAACACAAGAAACTAGATATCAAAATATCAAATAATCCGATTAAAGAATGGGGTACAGAGCTAACTAAATAGAAAATCCTCAGCAGAAGAATCTCAAATGACTGAAAAACATTTAAGGAATTGCTCAACATTATTAATCATCAGGGAAATGCAAATCAAAACAACTTCGAGATACCATCTTGCACCTGTTAGAATGGCTAAGATAAAAAATACAGAAGACAGAGGATGTTGAGTCAGGGGAACACTCCTCCACTGCTGGTGGGCGTGCAAACTTGTACAGCCACTTTGAAAATCAGTATGGTGGTTTCTCAGAAAACTAGAAATACATCAACCTCAAGACCCAATGATACCACTTTTGGGCATATAATCAAAGGATACTCAGTTACACCCAAGGACACATGCTCAACAATGTTCAGGGCAGCATTATTTGTAATAGCCAGAACCTGGAAACAACCTAGATGCCCCTCAACTGAAGAATGGATAAAGAAAATGTGGCACATTAATGCAATGGACTATTACTTAGCTGTAAAATACAATGGCATCATGAAATTTGCAGGCAAATGGATGGAACCAGAGCAAACAATCCTGAGTGAAGTAACCCAGAAAAACATGGTAGGTACTCACTCATAAGTTGATATTAGATGTAAAACAAAGGATAACCAGACTATAATCCACAGCTCTAGAGAAGCTAGGTAACAAGGAAAGCCCTAAGAGGGACACCTGGATTGCCCTGGGAAGGGTAATTAGATGAGATCTCCTGGGTAAACTGGGGATGAATGGGGGAGGTAAAGGGGAAGGAGTAGGGAATGAGAACATGAGGGAACATGATGGTCAGGGAGGGGAGGGATGGAGTGGGAGAGCAATGAAAGAGAGATATTGATAGAGAGAGCCCCTATGGGGTTAGGGAGAAACCTGGTGCTAGGGTAATTCCCACAAATCCACAAGGATGACCCCAGCTAAGATTCCTAAGCAATAGTGAAGAGGGTGCCCAAATTTGCCTTCCCCTGTAATCAGATTGGCAAATACCACAACTATCATCATAGAGGCTTCATCTAACTGATGGAACCAGATGCAGAGATCCTTTGCCAAGCACCGGCCCAGCTCCGGGAAACCAATCGAAGAGACAGAGAATGGAATATATCAGCAAGAGAGGTCAAGATCATGATGTAGAAAGCTATAGAGACTGCTGAACCAATCTCGTGGAAACTCTTGAACTTTAGACTGACAGCTGTGAAGCCTCCATGAGACTGAACTAGGCCCTCTGCATATGGGAGAGAGTTCTGTAGCTTGTTCTGAGGAGCCCCCTGGAGGCAGGACCACATTTAATTCCTGGTGCATGAGTTAACTTGTTGGAACCCATTCTTGTGTTAGGATGTCATGCTCAGCCTTGATGGCGGTGGCAAGAAGAGGGTCCTGCTCCAACTGAATGTGCCAGACTTTGAAGACTCCCCATGGGAACTCTTACCTATTGGGAGGAATGGATGAGGAGTGGTCTGGAGGGAAAGAGGGGAGCCAGGAGGAAGAGTGGGAGGAAGAACTGTAGTTGAAATGTAAAATAAAGAAAAAATAATAAGTAAAACAAGAAAGTTTACTGCTTCCATAGAGAGTCTCTGTACACATTTTTACTACTATATAGTAATTGACAGGATAGTGGTAACTTTGTCTTTGTGTGTGTGTGTGTGTGTGTGTGTGTGTGTGTGTGTGTAGGGCATGTGCACGTATTTGTACATTTCAGTGTAGAGACCAGAGGTCAATGTCTTCCCTGAACACTTTCCACCTATTATTTTGAGACAGAGCACCCCACTGAACTTGGAGGACAGAAATTAGACTAGATTTGCTGGCCAGTCCCAGAGATCCCTGTCTCAGTCTCTGGGGTGCTAGGATTACCAGTGCTTGCCTCCATGCCTGACTTTTTACACAGCTACTAGGAATCCAAGCCCAAGTCTGCATACCTGCCCTGCAAGTATTCTACCTGCTAACCATCCCCCAACCCTTATCATAACATTTTCATACATGACTATGACATACTTTGTTCATAACCAACACCTTACATTCTCTCCCCTTCCCTTCATCCTTTGCTCTTCCCTAAATGCAGTTGTCTCTCTCAGGTGTGTCTGTTTGCTTTTGTTTTTTTTTTTTGTTTGTTTGTTTCAGAAGGCTCCACACTTGGAAGAAAACATGTATTTGCTTTTTTGAGTTATTTAAGCATCTCCATTGCACATTGGTCTTGCTAGCAGTAAGTGTATGCACCCAACCGTCCTATGGTATACATGGTATATATCAGCTGGGTTCTATGGTATACATGGTATACATAAGCGGGGTTCTAAGGTATATATGGTATAGATAAGCTGGGTTCTATGGTATACATAGTATATATCAGCTGGGTTCTATGGTATACATGGTATATATCAGCTGGGTTCTATGGTATACATGGTATATATCAGCTGGGTTCTATGGTATACAT
>JAQHUG010000115.1:3205261-3243793 GCA_028555095.1 Dicrostonyx torquatus
TACTTCCTGTCTGGTTTTCCCACCTATACTTCATGCCTGGCCAATCAGCATTTATTTAAAACATGATTGACAGGATACAGAATTGTCCTGCACCAGGAATGCAATGTGATATTCTGATCTATATATATATAACAAGAACATCTTGGAAGATTTTTGGCATTCATTTGTGCTGGGAGCATGAAAACAATCCCCCTTTTAGGCAGCCTCAGAATATGATAACTTATGGCAGTCACCGTGCGGTGACCAGTATCGTGACCAGTGTTCTGGATCTCATCCCTCCCATGCAGCTGCCTTTTCCTGTCTGAACCAGTCTTTCTGCCCTTTCTTCCCAGCTCTGATGATCATGTGCATCTTTGAACTCAATCGCTGCAGTTTCTCACATGTATGAGGTCACATAGCATTTGTTTTCACGTGTCTGGCTTATTCTATTGTGCTTAACACATGTCCTTCGTACTCCTTTGTGCTGGTCCCAATTACAGGATTTTATCACATGTTCTTTACCTGCTAAACCTCAGTGGGTCTCTCAGTGGATACCACTTCTTGGCATCTATGGTGCATAGTAAACACGGGAGGGGAGACACGTCTTTAGTACATGTTTTTTTCCCTGTGGATTTGCCTCGTTCTAATCCTAAGTGGTTCTCATAAAGTAGCTCTTTTAGTTTTCTGAGGACGTACCACCCTGCTTTTCATAATGTCTCTGTTCATTTCTGCTCTTACCAGGAGAATGATGGAGGTGTTGCCCTTTCAGTAATGTTGCTTTTTTTGGTATTGTAGGCTATGACTTCTGAACATCTATATTTCATCCTCACAAATGTGATTGCAATAGCGTGATTCCTTTGCCTAGTAGCTCCCAGGTTTGAGTTTCTTCCATAGATTCACACTGTGTACCAGTAAGGGGAGGCTTTGTTTTTATTTTCTTTGTTCCCTCTCCATCTCTCCTCCTTCTCTTTTAGAAAACTAAGGCACAGAGGAGTGTTTAATAAGCAGGCTAGGAAATCCAGGGTCTCCAAAGCCTTGTGATGTCTATATGAACAACTCAGATAAGATGACACCAAGGCCAGCAGGTAGTGGAGCTCTGGCAAGCCAGAGCACAGGTCTGTGGTGGTGGCAAGTGCACCACACCAGCCAGCACCAGCCGGTTGTTGCCAAGTGGGATTTCTGGCTCAGTGTGTTCAGTTTAGTTGTTTTAAATGTTTCTGCCAAAATAGTGATAGGCAGTAAAATAAACCAAAGATGTATGCAGACAAACACACCAAGGCAGAACCACCATTCACATTCTCATCCGCAGCCGTGGCTGCAAACGTTGTGGGGTTTGGCTCTGTTAAGACTGACTGCACATGGAGGGAGGGAAATGCTTACTGCTGAAGGCAGAGACTCTGCCTGCTTTATTGTGGCATCCCGGGAAGGTAGAAGTATATTTTTATACACACTATCCTTCAGAAAATGGCCTTGGTTAAAAAAATAAGGAATGTCAACCATATACCTGTGACTCAGAGCATCTGGGGCTGGGACTCAACACACCAGTTTCTTTTACTTTGTAATAAAAATATTTAGGCAGATGATATTTTCTGTTATTATTTTCCAAACTGAAATTTTAGGAGGGGTTTGAGATGATTTTTTTTCTTGAATCACTGCAGAGTAATAATCCCACTGAACATAGCATATAGCAAATACGCGCTCATTAACTTGCCTTTGGATGATCTCCATATCTAAATGCTCAAGCTGTAGGCACAGCGGTGTGCAGAAGTGATGAGATCTTCAAGATGACCTGGGTGATAGTGCCTCCGTATGTAAAGAACAAGCCATCCATCTTATGGGATCTCTGCATCTTAAAGGGAAGAAAATGAACACACATGACATCTTGGTTAACACCGACCATAACCACGCAGCACAGACACAGATCGTCTGGTGTTTAAAATTAGTGTAGTGACTTTATGATAGACATCAACATTTCTCATGGCCAGACTTTGGGCCTCCCTATTTGTCTTTAAACAACAACATATAAGCAATGTGATTTAGTTCAGGTCGTAAGAGCAAGAGCAGAAAGCCGGAATTCGAGCAAGGTCACGAAGGCAGATGATGGAAATCGGCTGTCCTTTCCGTGGCTGGTCTCTGCTTCGCTCTGACCTTTACACTCTGCCTTGCTACTCCATCACTCTTGTTTTAATTAAAGTTGACGACTAGCAAGCACGTACCCAAAAGCCTGCCTCACGCGTCTTTATCCATCATACTTGCCCACCGCAAAGTCGAGCCCTTCGCCTCCAGCCATCCCATGGCACTTCGACTTGAAGTTCAGCTTCACAATTAAGTAACTTGCCACCTTCCAGTTAGCAGTAAACAGCAGTTCCTGATCTGCAGAGCTTATAAGCAAATCAGAAGTGGTGCTTGGGATTGATTGCATTCCTAAGCCCACAATTATCACAGTTCAGAACTAATTTTTAGGCCTTAAATAAAACCAAAAGAATCTACACAGGGCCCTAATTTTTTTTTCCTGGAAAGGTTAAATTAAAATTAAAGTGCTCGGTGGAAAGTCATCCTCTTTAAAATGCACATCCCAAGAACCACTTACCCGAGGAAGGAGCAGCTACTATGATTGGAATTTTTCTGGTATAAATTCCCCACTCTTTACAATAGCAATGGAGAGATCACTCACTTTTTTCTTTAAGTGTGGTATTTTTAAAAATCATTCTTCAAGGTGGTTCTTACAGATTTAGAGATTGTACACATTTATACACTATGGTAATTTATTAAGCAAAATAGGTAACTGGAGTGCTGGAAAAGTGAAACAGACAGCCCTCTACAGAGACCTAAAGCAGGCAGTGAAAAATAGCCAGGATGGCACCTTGAGTGGGTAACGTGTCTCCTGGAAAGAGCCCAAGTGCTTCTGCAGTATGCTTTGGAATTTTGGACAAAACATCAGGTCAGGGTAGGGAGACTGGGAGAGGCCACGGGGACAGGTCTGGCTGCAGCAAATGTGTTCTTGCGACAGGAAGAGCTATAAGGAGGGAGAGCCCAGAGAGGGACCCTCCCCATTCATCTCTGACAGTTCAGATGTGTTGGGACTGGAGGGAATTTAATTTGAGATTCCTGTTAACTTCCATATGGCAGGAGTCTCACAAGTTATCCCGTTGACCTTCAAAGCAGATGTATTAAATGCTTTTCTCTGGGATCTGTCTAGAATAATGAGATGTTAGCTATGTGTATATACAAGACACCTGTTTGTATGCTCATATACATGTATATGCATATAACGTAAGTTCATACATATAAATGTTACATACTTATCTAGGTAGCACATATGTAGTTCATATATATTTATTTTCTGTATGGATCAAGTAAAATAACCCATGTAGGTAAATAAGCTTTTTTAATAATCGAGTTGTAGAAATTCAGTGAGATAGTTGATTTTAATGCTGGTTTTATTTAACTCCATCTGATGATACAGAGGAAATAGAGGACACTCAGACCCATTTACCCTGTATCGTCACATCCTGCTTTTGACACCTGATGCACAAGATACTTCCCACCTGTCCAGAAGCTAGTCAGTCAGCTCTTGGAGTGGGGGATATGCTATGGTTTGAAAGAGAGGTGTTCCCCATGAGCTCATTGGTTTGAACACTTGATCCCAGCCGGTGGAACTTCCTTTGTGAAGTCTGTAGGAGCCTAGAGGAGGTGGAGCCTTACTGGAGAAGGCCTTGCTGTTTTATAGCCTGCCCCACTTCTCGTTCACACTGTATCTGTTAAGTGTGGATGCCATGTGACCAGCTGTCCTCCTACTCACGCCGCCATGGTTTCCTCACCAAGGTGGGCTATATACCATGAAACTGTAAGTTTCTTCACATTGCTTCTTGTTGGGGATTTTGCCTCAACAAGGAAAGAAACAAAGACAAGAGAACCTTGGCTATCCTAGAATCAAATTGATCTTACCCTAGCTATGTGGAGGTGACATCAGGTTGAGATCATAGGTGCCCAGAACTGACCTCCTTTGGGGCTAGCTACTACTACATAGGATACCGATAAGAGCTGCCTGGGCATGACACAGAGAAGAGATATGGAAGGGCGGGGGAGTTCCATACCCTGTCTGTGCACTCCAACAGGAAGCCTCAAGGATTCAGCGACATAGAAACTCTCCCAACCCTGCCTTTCTAGCATTTTCTAAGGCCTTAGATGGGATTGATCAGGTCGCAGGTTCTCGGTGATCAAATGAAGCTTCGACTTCTGTCTCTTCCTCTGTAGAGGTTGAGCCATAAGGTTGAAAGTCCTACACATCTATTTTTTCCTTAATTGTTTTAGTAAAGATACCCTATTCTGAAGTTACCTAGGGGCTGCCTAGCACTGGCCAACTTGTTAGCAAACAAAAGATAACTCAAGATAGTACAAAAACTTTAGGAGTCACAAGAGTCCAAGAAACTGGATAAAGATCGAATATATCTTACATTTAATATATCTAACTTACTATAATTCCAACATGGAATCAATGTTTGAGTGTTATTCTTGGGAACATCCAACTTGTTTTTGTGGTTTTTTTTCTCTTGAGACAAGGTCCCTCACTGGCCTGGAGTTCGTTGGCTGGCTGGCCAGTGAGCCCCCAGGGATCTGCCTGTCTCTGCTTTCCCCATCTTGGAATTGTAAGCATGTGCCATTACATCCAGCATTTTTATTTAATCTTTTATTAAATAAATTTAATAAATGCTGAAATGCAGACTCAGTTCCTCATGTCTGTAAAGCAGGCATCTCATTGACAAAGCTATCTCTCCAGCTTTCCAAAAACTATTAATGAGTTTCACCTTACACTTTTTTATTTGCCAGGCTTTGAAATCTGTGTCTATATGATAGTCAACATGTCTAAAGTCATAGCTTTTGTCATTTCCAGGAATCAACAGGCACATATGACTCATACATGTGTATAGTCGGGGTTCTGGGTGAGGTGAAGATAGATGGGGAGAGAGAGAATGTGTTTCCTTCTGTGGCCGAGGCATATCAGAAGTCCCAAGTGTTGCTCAAACCTCTTCATACAGTCACCAGTGCTATGAGCCTTCTGATGCACAAACAATTTTGGAATGAATTATTTATTTAGATTTTATGGATGCAGCTATCACTATTTAGTAAGGCAAAGAGTTTGTATAATGCAGCTCTATCTTTCCTGCTTTTAGGGCAATATTTGCCTTAATGGAGGGAGTTAGGACATGACTTCACAGGAGTGGATTTTATCTCCCAGGCTAGTTTGTATTCCCTTGCAAGCCTGAGGTGAGAGCATAAATCCAAATCAATTCGGCTCTAGAAGTTACTTTCCTCTAACCACTGGGGATGGCTCGTGAGCACACTGCAAGAATTGTGGAGATATGAGAACTTTACTCGTGGAGTGCGCAGCAAAGGTGCAGATATCATTTCCAGTGATGCCAAATGGATCCAGGATGGAAGTTGGCGGGAAGAGCGCTAGTTAGTAATGGTGATTTGTAACACCCAGAGACAAAGACTAAAGGCAATCAATTATGTATGGCCTGTTATTACTTTGCAAAAATGACTCCTGAATGGTGTTATTATTTGATAGTATTTTTCCAGGAAAGTGAGGTTTTCTCTACCATTTTTCACTGCAAGAGAAGCAGACAAGCTCTGAGCTGTCCGACTGAGCATTGTATTTCCAGCTCCTCCATGATATGAATTGCAGACTGTGATGCTATAGTCATAAAGTTACCCTGGGCATACTGTCAGGTGATCGTAGCCTGGAAGTAATTTTTAATGTCACACGATAGCCATAATGCTTTTGCATTGTGGTTCGGGTTATTCTGTCAGGTAAATGACTATACTCAGGTGCTCGGCATCTCGGTTTTCTTCCTGGAAATGCCAGAAGATACTGTTTATATGCACACTTCGTTCTTCCATTGTGTTTCTTTATAGAGTACTGAGGTACTTGGGAGCCATTTCTAGTGTATTAAAAAAGCTATCCTGCGTTGGGAGCTTTCACTTAACACCCCTAGATTCAGGACCAGTGAAAACCAAAGAGCCAAGCAGCCACCTGCTGCCAGCTGAGTGGCTTCTGAAAAGTCATTCCTGGATGCAGTCTGCTACGCTATGGTTGCCCTTCTCCCTTCCATAGCTTTCCTTCGTCTGTCCCGTGTTAGTTGCCGCCATTGTGACTGTGGGGTAGTCTTGGAATCTGACAGGGAGAGACAGCCTTGGAAATGAACAGGCTTATAAAGAGTCCTGGGGTTCCTGAAGTCAGCATTTGATTATGTGTCTAGCTAATTATGAGCACCTGACATGACATATATAAACAACGTAAGGTACAGCAGACATTATAAGACCAAAATTAGTCTTGGCCGTTCTTGAGTTTCATTTAAACAAAAACTTGCACAGCTTGTCATCTCCTCTGCCTAGTTTTTCCTCACAAACGTTTTTGTGCAACTCATCTTTGGTGCTGGGTGAGCTTGCCATTCATTGTTTCTTTCCTTACACTACTGCACTGCATTTATTAATTCACAGTCTTGCTTGTGAGCACCTGGATTTTTCCAGTGGTGTGACAACTCTCTTTTTATAATTCAGTTTCTACCATTGTCAAGATGTAAATTTTGTGGGCAGACCTCCCTGGACCAGACACAGAGTACTCGAGATAATAGCTGCCCTCTCTCATAGACTCCTTTGTAGTCTGAGTGCCCTGGGTCGTTGCTTGATTCCTCAGCTCATCTTTCACTCTCTGCCACCTAATGATGCTGATGGTAGCAACGGCAGTTTGTACCCCGAGAAGGTACCAGCCACCAGCATCGCCATGCGGTTTCTGTGATGCCTCATTTAATTCTTGCCAAGACTCTGGGAGGAATCGTTATCCTGTTTTACATGGAGAATCTAGGACTGGAGTAGGCTCAGTGGAGTGCCTCGGAGCACAGAACATGCTGATAGCCAGGCGAAAGTTTCACTCTCGATGCTCAGCCCAGCACTCTGTGCTTTCCCCCCAAGTTCTGACTGTTATTAATGGACCAGACTGCAAAAATGCCACGGATGACACCTTAGTTATCTGTCTAATAAGCCTGTTGTCTGGTCTACTCTGTTGCTAGTGTCTCCACCTTCCACAAAATGTGCTGTCTTTTTCTTCATTCCACCTCATGGAGAAGACAATTTGAAGGGCCACGGGAAGTTATTCACTTCACTGAAGCACGTTGCAACCGTAGTTCTCATGAATTGGGTCCTCCGCACAGGTGATGCCATCTTCACCAAGAGATAGAGCAATCAAGGACTTATCTGTCAAGGCAACTTGCTTCTTAACGATTTTGCTATAGCCGCACTTGTATACGAGCTCATTTATTGACTTCAGGTTGGGGTAGCCCCATGCAACGTATGGTTCCACAATCCTCATTGCATTAGTTGATGCCTTGTTGAGCTCAATGCAGGTGCAATGGAAGATCTGCCGAAGATGGAGAAGATGCACTACCTCGTGGACCTTTGGGCTTACACCACCTATTCCTTGGATTCTGATGACAAATATCAGGCATGTAGACTTTCCCAGCTTTTATTGCCACGCTAGCCATCTGGATCTCAGTCCAGTACATCGGCCTGTATTCATAGTGCTTTGCCTTTTCATCCCTAAGCTTCTTCCCTTCTCTTTGCTCTCAGAGCGAACTTCTACAGGCACTTCACTTTCAGCTCTGTAAAATCCCTTCCCTTAATCTTAATGTTTCTGGCAAAGCAGGAACCTTATTTTTTCTTCTCTGGCACAGCCTCCCTGGTTCCAGGCAGAAGAATATAGAGCCAGCACTTAATCTCACTTCCTCACACTGGCAAAGACTCACCTGTACTCTCTGTAAAGAAAGCGCATGTTTATCCACTTTTCCCCCACCATGGTCCATGACATCATGCTCTTGAAACCCATTGCTCCATGACTTTAAACCTTTAGTTGTTTCCTGTCACTAGTATAAAATATGAAAATCAAGTCCTGCATCCAAGGTTGAATCTACCATTCTCTTGCCGCTGTCTGACCTCACTTCTGGTTATTTTTACTCTTTTACTCTTTGAGGGGCCCTGCTACCCAGCTCCAAATGAATTCACACAGAGTCTTATTTTACTATTATTGCTTCTGGGTTTTTCCTTTCTTCTGTAAATTTTGCTTTCACTCTTACTCCATGGCTTGCTGTGTGGCTAGGTGGCTGGTCCCTATCATCTTCCTCTCCTTGTTCTTGCTCCTTCTTCTTCTCAGATTCTCTGCCTGTTATTCTCTTTGCCTACCAACCCCACCTATCCTTTCTCATCTTTGCTATTGGCTGTTCAGTTGTTTATTAGACCAATCAGGCAAAGTGTTTTAGGCAGGCAAAGTAGCACAGCTTCACAGAGTTAAACAAATGCAACATAAAATCATGCAACACAGCTTTGCATCATTAAGGCAAATGTCACATATTTTAAAATAATATTTCACAACACACTTCCATCCACAGGTCTCACTGGAGCCCTTCAGAGGCATACTCCAGGCAGTGCCGGGCCTTTGCAGATGCCTTTCCTTCTGTTCCTCTTCCTGCAGAGGTGACTTCTTGTCATGCAACTCTCAGCTCAGATGTTTCTACAGAGCCCTTCTTAGAGTGCCCCTTAGGAAGGACCCATCTCTCTACTGCTTTGCCTTGCTTCATTTCCTTCCGGGCACACACTACTCTCAAAATCATTTTGTTCATTTAGACCCATCCTGCCCAAGCATCATGGTCTTACAGTCTAGAAAAGTGCCTGGCTGTTAGTACTCCAAAAGTATTGACAGGATAAGAGGAACAGTGGATGTGCGGCTCAGGAACCACTCTGACCCTTTAAAATATGTCCTCATATATTTTAGAACAGTGGGGTTTTTTCCCCTGTGGATCACAACCACTTTGGGGGTTGCATATCAGATATCCCGAGTGTCGGGTATTTTCATCACAATTCACAACAGTCGTGAAATTACAGTTTTGAAGTATCAATAAAATAATTGTATGTTTGGGGGTCATCACAGCATGAGTAACTGTGTTAAAGGGTGGCAGTGTTAGGGATGTTGAAAGTCATTGTTTTAGAAAGAAAGAAAATGTTATTTTAAGAATGTAGCCTTCTATGATGGCAAGAGGAGGTTGCAGTCTGTACACAGTGGAGTACAAGAGGGAAGGAAGCCGGGTGTATTATTAATTTTATGAAGGGAAGATGCTTGCAATTTCAGGAATTGACTTCTGGCAATGAAGCAATTTCCCTCATGTCAGAACTAATCATATGATCCTAGAAAGTGTTTTTTTTTTCTTATTGTCATTATGTGTCATTCTTTGTAAGATACCAGAGTAGGGAAACTGTTTCATGTCCTACCCCAGAGCATAGCATGGGACACAAATAATAAAAGCAATGTGCATTTTTATACTGAAATCTCAAAAATCATAAATGCCACCAGAAAAGCATATCTAAACGCTCTTTAATCGGTGCCACGCATTCTACCAGCATGCCTAGGATCCATGACAATCCTTTCTTTTCCTCTGGGCATGGGGTTAGCACATGTGCCTTTAGTAGCAGTGTCTCCCTATCTTCTATGTTGACTGATACTTTGCCATCTTGAAGGCTGGAGGGCAGTATCTGCACTTTCTCACTCACTAGTCTTTCAGTTGTTTAGAAATTTGCTCAGAAGTTTCTAAATTTAAATGTCTTTATTTCCTGGATGCAGATTAAAATTCCTGGGTCTCAAGCAACCATTGTCAAAGAGACTCATAACACATGGCTTCTAGAATATTGCATGCCAAGCACCCCAGAGTATGCACAAGAGTTATGGATGTGAAGGGCAAGGTTCATGCTTTTTGTGCTCCTGGAAGGAAAGACAAGCCATGTGAGAAATGTAACTGGGCAGTTCAGCCTCAGAGTCTTGAAGAATTGGGCTCCTCTGCACGTCTAGGCAGAATTACTTAATTCCCCACATCAAATTGCATCCCTTGCGTCTGACTCAAGCCTGTGCATTCATCTCTTCCTCCCACCTCAGGCTTTTATTGATGCTTCCAGCTGCAGGCGGTGCACAAATGCAAGTTCCTGTTTACCATTTCTGAGTAATGATGCTAATTCCAGTGCCCAGGGATAGCACATCGCTTATTAAACACTATTGCAATAACCATTAGATGGTAATTCACAGGGAAGCAAAAATGAATAAAAAGTGCCCCTCTCCACCAAATGGCCAGAGTTTAGAAAAAGCAGAACATTCCATTCTTGGCTAATAGTGGAAAGAGGTTAGGCCTTATTGATAACCTGCAGTGTGTTCTTCAAAGAGTTGATGATCTCCCTAAACTTCAGATGACCGTCTGTACATATCTGTCTCTGTCGTGGGAACAATGTACTAAGTTTGTTTAAAGTTAGGGTAAGAGTTCTTGAAAGAACATTTTTGTCATTAACCTGAGTCCTGCTGTCCCTGTACTTTGAAGTGAAGCCAGGAAAGAGACCTTAAAACGCAAACACCTCACCATGCCATCTATAGCTGCATCACTCTGTAAAAGGATTTGTTTATTTTTATTTTATATATATGAGTTTTTTTCCTGCATGTATGTTGGGGCACCACATGCATTCCAGGTCCTTGAGGAAGCCAGAAGAGCGTGCTAAGTCCACTGGAACTGGAGTTACAGGTGACTGTGGATCTCTGTGTGGTTCTTGGAACCAAATCTGTGTCCTCTGCAAGAGCAGTCAGTGCTCCAGCCCTCTTAACTGCAGAGCTACCTCTCCAGCCCGTGTGCTCTGCTCTCGTTCACCCTCGCAATTGTCCTGCCTTGGCAGCCCTGCCTTCATGCTGCTGCTCTCCTTCCAAATGTCCCCATTCTACTCTTATGCTTGTGCCCCTCTCTCCCTCCCTCCATCCTTCTTTCCCCACTCCCACGGGTATGAGTGTGGGTGCGCACACGTACACGTCAGCACTGTAGCACATGTGTGGAGGTCAGAAGACAACTGACCGGAGTTAGTTCTCCTTTTCCACCATGCAATTTACAGGGATTCAACTTAGATCTTCAGGCGTGGTGGCAAGAACCTTGACCTGCTGAGGCATCTCACCACTCTAACCTTAATGTTCTATGTGTTCCATTGCTCTCTCTATCCTGCCTCAGTAATGTGTTTTCTAATTCCTTCCGTGGTCTACTTTCTAGTTTCTTGGCCTGAACACACACACACACACACACACACACGCACACACACGTACACACACCTAGATTCCATATATGAGAAAAACATTATGTTGTGAATTCTGTTTTATTTCGCATACTGATTTCTAGTTCCATCCATTTTCCTAAAAATGCCATGCCACCTTTAAAAATTAATTAAAGAATAATTCTAGGTATGAAAATATCATAAGGAAGTAGAAATATATCCTCAATAAATTCATGTCAATAAGTCTTAAGTTTTAAATAAAAAGTTTAAATTACTAGGAAAGCAAACCTGATCAAATTAACACAGTAAAGAATCTACATTTATATTGGGAATAGATTATATCCTTCATCATTGAAATATTGGAAACATTGCCCTAAGAGGTTTAGACAAGAAAATAACTTGCCATCACATGTTTTATTCATATTTTCCTTAAATTCCGGCCAAAGTAATGAAGGGGTAGAAATAATCAGATTTCAAAATAAGCATAATAGATACAAAAGATACTGAAAATCTGCCTTAGTGCTTCCCTCCGACACTGCCAGGAGAACCAGTGTGCAAGGACCTTTGCATAAATACCCACAGCATACTCTACTCAGACAGCTGATGATCTTCAATTCTTTTAAGATTAATATTGTTACAAGAATTGTTAGTATTATTGAAATCACAATTATACCCTAAACCAAATACCTGAGGTTCTTGAGGTTCCCTTCTGTGTCATCAACTCCACAAAGAGCAGCCTTCTCTCTGGAATGGCAGGGGCTTAAGAAACAACACACATGTATTTTGTTCTTATTCAATTCTTTAGTTTCTAAAGATTTCAGGTCATAATTTCACAAATTGATTCTATGACCTACAGTTGGGTAATCTTTAGTTTGGGCTATGCTAATTTAATGGGCAGGAGTAGCGGCATATCCATGTCTGTATCAATCAATTCTCTGCACAATCCCATGCATTTATTAGATACACATTAATGCCTCCATATTGGATCCAGCTCCACATGGTCTTGCTAAGTGTTGGATGACACCTACTAGATTCCGGTCATCTGGGTGGATGTTTCCAGTGGTTTGGTACAGGGAGCAGGTGAAGTTCTGAGTGTATATATTTTATTGATGTTAGCATTGCCATGTCAAAGACCCCAATGCCACAGACCCATGGGAATGGCGAAGTCTTCCCTGATCAGGCTCAGAGAAATGACAAAGCCTTCTTATCCTGAACTGCAGCTTCCTCCTGCTTTAAGTTAACAGCCTGATGCTGCTCCCCCATAGGGACCTCCTGCTAAGATCTTCTAAGGACATAGTGAGAACTGTATATGGCAAACCCATCTCCTCAACTCAAACGTATGCAATAAATGCAGTTTCTGGACCAATGCTGGTGCATCTCCATCAGCCCATGAGACTCATCTGATCCCATCTTCTCTGTATGTCTATCTGCCTGTCATTTCTTCATTCCTTATTGCCCCAGTCGGGTCAATCCCAAAGTCAAAAAGGGCTCAGTAGGCTTAAAGGAATCTCTAATGTATCTTTATAGTGATTATAGATCTTATGGCAAAAATCAGCACACTGACTTTGAGCCACACTATAGTGGGTGTTTTTCCTTCAGATGAGAAATATCTCTATTGGAGGCTTTGCTTTATGAAGTAGGTATGTGTTTTCATTTGCTCGTTTGTTTTGTTTGTTCCAGTCAGGTTTCTCTGTGTATCCCTGGCTGTCCTAGAACTCGCTCTGTAGACCAGTCTGGCTTCAAACTCAGAGATCTCCCTGCTTCTGCCTCGGCTGGGATTAAAGGCATGCGTCACTGCCGCCCAACAGTGTGTGCTGTTTTAACACATGTTAGCTGCAAACCAACAAAGGGCTCAGGGACCACTGCTCTGCTAGCGTGTATACCAAATCCAGTTACTAGAAAGGGTGTCCTTTACATCCTGTGTGCGTGTGTCTCTCTGTGTATATGTATGTCTGTGTGTGTCTCTGTGCGCACGTATGTCTGTGTGCGTGCATTTGTGTGTGTTTGTATGTATGTGCGTGTGTTTCTGTTGTGTGAGTGTCTGTGCATGTGCGCATGTGTGTCTGTGTGTGGATATGTATGTCTATGCGTGTGTCTGTATGTACGTGCGCGTGTGTGTATGTGTGTGTGTGTCTGTGTGCATGCCTGTGTGTGCACGCATGTGTGCACAGTATTACAGAATATACAGTATCCAGAGACCCATGAAGACTGACATTTAAACCACGAACTGGGTTAGATAGAAAAGGTAAGGAAAGACTTCCTTCCTGCAGCTTTTTCCATTACCAGAAATAATTTCCATTAGTTTGATGCTGCATTTTTGTCTTTATCATTCCAGGATTGATTGTTTTCTAAGACTTTTTTTTTCTGGATGCCTTTGTTTGCCTCCCTGTTTCTTCTTTTTTCTAGGGTTTCATTTCTATTTTCCAGAGTATGATTCAGAAATAAAGTGACAAAAAACTTTTAAAAACTTATTTATATAAAAATGTATTAAATATGTTTATCTTTCTGAATTAGCAAAATTGTGTGGCTCTGAGTTGTCTTGGTTGCAGTGTGTGTAGATGCTCTTTTGCATATTAGATTTTGACATAAACCCAGGCATGAAGGTTTTTTCTTGTCCTTCAGGTTTTCCCCCTCACTTTAAAAGCATGAGGCTCTCTCAGTTTCAGTTGTCCGTTTCTGGAACAGAGGTTAATTATCTTCCTTTAGTGAATCTTGCAAATTTGCAGAGATACATTGAGTTAATCTATAGGAAGTATTTTTTACTGCCAGAGTTTTTATTTTTTATTGCCCTGGACGTGTGTCAAATCTTACTGAATATGTTGCCTGTATGGATTGAGAAAGGCTTAGAGATGATACTTTGGTTCAGTCCGACAAAATACTATTAGAGATTTGGAGATATTTGACATGAATACAGGTTTCAGGAGTGGTGAGCCTGTGTGTCTCTTACTTGCCATTCTAGAACAATCCATTCAGACACTTTCTCATTTTCTTATCTATCTTTGCTGCACTCAGGTTAGTCTCATCCCTGATTTGTGCTTGGCTGCTTTGTGCTGTTCCCATGGTTACAGAACCAAGTCGTGGACAGTCCCGACACTATTGTTGCTACTAGGTAAAGGCTCTCTGTCAGCTCACTCCCTCAGCCCTAGCCTTGCCTTATGCCACAGAGCAGCGGACAGCTCAGCATCTATGTGTGTACAATCTAATGGCTGTGTTATTGGACAGTGGATAGAGAATGGACTTTCCCCTCTGCCCCAGAACATGCTGTTCAAAAATGCTGTTAATCATATGACCTTTCTCAGAAGAGAAGTCGAGGGGGTCTGGCAATCAACTGGGCTTGAAAACACTGGGCAGCTAGTGAGGAAACACATCCACTATCCGCTTTTCCTCCATGTCTGTCTCGGTCCTTTCTTTTCTTGACTTCCCTGAATAGCACATTTTAGAAGCTAGAAGACTGGTTCCTCTGCTTTCTGTGGAATCTGGGCTAAGCCACCATTTGAACATACGTGCCCTAGAAAGGAAAAAATCGTTTGGATCAAAGCAGCAAGAGTCTTCCCGATCTGACTTGTTAAGCATCTCCTTGGAGGCAAGGGAGTCAACGAAGATACACCTGTGTGTATGGCTATGATGACTCATTTTATGTCAAAGTGATACAAGATAGAGTCATCATTAGAGGAGGGACCCTAACTGAGAGAAGGCTTCTCTAAGATCAAGCTGTAGGCAAGCCTGTCGGGCATTTTCTTAATTAGTGATGGATGTGGTAGGGCCCAGTCCATTGTGGAGGGAGCTAATCCTGGGCTGGTGGTCCTGGGTGCCATAAAGAGAAAACTGTCTTAGCAAACTGTGAGGAGCAAGTCAGTAAGTGACCCTCCTCCTTGGCCTCTGCACCTGCTCCCATCCCAAGGCTCTGCTGCTTCCCACCCTGACTTCCTATGAAGATGAACTGTGATATAGAAGGGTAAGAAAAAGCAGTCTTTTCTCCCCAAGTTGCTTTTGGTCATGGTGTCTGCTCACAGTGATAGAAACCTGAGTACAATGGTTCAGATGGTAAAGTGCTTGTCAAGCAAGCATGGAGACCTTTGATCCCACTACCCATACGGAACTCTGGGAAGGAGATGTAGGAGAAGCCCTGGGTTCCCTAGCCTGTGTATGCCTGTGGTGTATACACACACACACACACACACACACACACACACACACACGCACACACGTGAGAGGTTGTTGTTCTATTTTACTTTTCTGTTGATGTGACCATCAAATACAACTTAAGAAAAAAACGGTTTTATTTGACTTATACTTCTGGGTCATGGTCCATCATTGAGGGAAGTCTGAGAAGGACCTCAAGCAGAAACCCCAGAGGAACACTACTTACTGGCTTGACCCATGGCTCTTGCTTAGCTAGCTTTCATAGCCCGGTACCTCTTGCCTAAGAACAGTACCGCTCACAGTCAGTCATCAATAAAATCGATCTGTCACTGGCATGGCCACAGGCCAGTCTGACCAAGGCAGTTCTTCAGTTAAGTTCCCTATTCCCAGGTTACTCTGCATTGTTCCAGGTTGAGAATAAAAGCTATTTAGCATAGTAGGTGAGCACGCACAGAGCGAGCCATGAGGAACAAGAACATGAGCAGTAATGGGAACATGTTACTGGTCCTGAGAGTGGTGGGGACGTCTGAGGAGATGGCAGTAGGCTTGCTTGCAGTGATGGCTTTGCCGAGTGCTTCCTGTGGAATAGCACCGTTCTTTGCCCTTTTTAAGTTGTACCTTGGTTTCTTCCTTTGATAGATGATTAAGAAACATTATTTTGGGACTCAGTGGTTCAAAGCACTGACTGCTCTTACAGAGGATCTGGGTTCACTTCACAGAACCTTCATGTGACTCACAACTGATGGCCTCTTCTGACCTCCATAGGCCCCAGCCATTCATGTGGTATGCGTACATACATGGAAATAAAACACTCATATATAATAAATAAAAATAAATAAATCCTTAAAAAAGAAAGACATATAGTTTTTACACGGGAAGAAATTGAAGTGCAGAGAAGTCAAGCTCACATGACCAGCAAAGAGCCTGATGTTCTGACTCGTCCTTCTCATGGTTAGTAATGGACTTGAGAGTCACCTCTTCTATGGTGCTGCTGGGTGGCCTCCTAGAGAGCTTCCAGAAGATCCTGAATGCCCGTAGTAAGAGGTGCAGAGGGCTGTGTCTCGCCACGGCTAGCTTATACCCGAAATAATTACACACAAACTGGATTCATTTAAACTCTGCCTGGCCCATTTAGTTCTAACCTCTTATTGGTTAACTCTTACATATTTATCTAACCCATTTCTGATAATATGTATCACCACTTGACTGGCTTACCGGCATGATTCTAAGCAGTGTCCATCTTGGGCCAGAGCATCATGGCGGCGTCTGCCACTCTTCCCTTCTCCCCAGCCTTCCGTTCTGTCTACTCTGCCCACCTAAGGGCTGCCCTATCAAAAAGCCAAGGTCGTCTCTTTATTCATCCAATGAAAGCAACAGAAATACAGAAGGACCCTCCTACACCAAATGCCAGCACAAAGAGACTTTTTTCTGAAAATGCTAGGAAGTCACTATCACTACAGGATTTGAAACTCATGAAGATACGGTTCATTTGATGGTTTTACAGGGTTTCTCTTGGTGATAGGTTTAGAATAGATTGCAAAAGTACAAGTAAAGTCAGACCATCGGGTTGTTCTGCCGATAGGTGCTGATGGCGGCTAGCATTTAATAGCTAGGGTGTCAATGGCATTGGTAAAAGGAAGGCTTGAGGCTACGTGTTGGGGAAGATGTGGGTAACACGTGATCATAGATTAGATGTGGTGAAAAGAGAAAGGGGCCAACAAAAGATGTTTTCTCACGTGTCAGCAAATTTTTATCAGGCCCAAATCACAGAGAGAAAGAGTGCCAGGGATGACAGCCTGCGTTTCTGTGCGCAACACCCCAGTGGGAATTCAGTGCTAGGCGCTTAATGCTTAAAGCTGAGGGCACTGGGACTTGCAGAACATCTGGAAGTTACTAGCTTCATTCAGAGGAGAAAGTGTGCATGCATGTGTGTGTGTGTATATATATGCGCTTGTGCGTGTACCCATGCACGCACACACACAAGCCTGTAAATTATACAACTGTAGTGTCTGAGGCTGAAGAATCCTGGGTTCCAGAAGAGCCTAAGCTATGTAGTGGAACAAAGGAGAGTGACGTGTCTAGTCCATCAGACTGTCTTCATTTGCCTCTCCTCGGATGGTTCTTCGAGACCGCAGGCGCGCATTTCTCTGGATGCATTGTCCAGGAGTTCTGAACAGGCAGAAAGGCGACTTTCATCTTCCGTGATAACCTCCTGCAGTAAGGAGGTGGGCGGGCTCTGGGCTTGATAAGCTAAATTAGATGGAAAGTGGCTCAAATCGGATTCTAGGTGATTGCTCCTGCCTCTTGACTCGCTGCACTTATTTTCTATTCCACTCATTTGGCAAATGATTATGGCCTGTCTTGTGACATTTCTTACATTGTTACTTCATCCCTCACCTTTTCGCATTTGTCTCTCCTTTTTTTTTTTTCTCCAGCCTTATTGGTTAGTCCTGGGGAGCGTCAGAGATGATGTTTTCTTGCTTTTTGTATCTTCCTCACTCCTGATCCTGAGAAAGGGGCCATGCTTGTGTTGATTGGCAGTTGCTGCTTGAGAAGGGATATTTTATAAAGAATATTGTTAAATGAATCCTACTTTAGAAACTGAAAATGAGAGTAAAGATCCCTCTCAGTGTGTTTTATATAAAAACATGTACCATCAGAGTAAATGAATTTAAGACAACTTGTTCTTGTCAATATCACAAAAGCATGGCAATGCTTAGTTTTGGCAACAGGGAAACTTTCTCTTTAAATAGGACAGAAAGCCAGATCATGACATTTCTAACAGCTACAAATCAGGCAGTATCATGTGTCCCAATCTAAAAAGAGCCAATAGTAACTCACCTGTTTGCTTCCATCTGAGACGAAATGAGCTCACAGGAAGCAAATTCCCCCTCTGCTTTCATCTCAGAAAGGAAACTAGGGAGATACAGGTCCTGTTACAGAAGCTGATGTCAGGGGCAAGAACTTGAGCCATCAGTGGTTCTTGTCATGAGTAGGTGCCACTGTGTCTAGTAGGCCCTCCCTGCTACAATGGAACTTCCAGAACATTGGTGTCTCATCAATAAGAGTCATTATCATGAATGGCCTGGCTGCCATGGGCCCAGCATTCAGAGCTGATCTGCAGCAAGTCAGAGATCTTCACTCCCAGCCGGCTTTGATTCAAGGCCAAGGTCAATGTCAGCCATCCAATGGCTCCTTGAGGAGGATGGCCAGCGGATCCACTGTATTGTAGTATATCAGAACAAGGGTGAAACAAATGCGTGCATGCCAGCATGTGTTTCATAGAAATCTCATTTGCTTAGCTGCTATTGCAGATGCCAGCACAGTCAGTCCTAGCAAGGAGGTAAAATAATCTTCCTGGTGGCCGTTCTGAAGAGTAACAGAGCAGAGCCCATCTCTTATGGAACAGAGACAGGATTGCTACCAACACAGATATTTAGAACAGGAGTAGGAAGTCTGTGGTTCTTTTCAAACTGTGAAGAAAGCTACCAACTCCCCTATATTCTTAGTGTAAATATTGTACTAATAAAGCAGACCCTGCAATAAAACTATAAAGACTATAGGGTACGCAATAACAATGCCGCTGTCATTGTCAACAAAAATCAACAGCAATTCTTAATCATTGTCTAATGTCACACACCAAGAAATAATATACATTATTTTTTAATTAATTTATTTTACATCCCAGCCTCAGTTTCCCTTCCCTCCTCTCCTTCCAGCCCCTCCCCATAACTCCCTCTCTATCTCCACCCTTCAATCCACTCCTCCATTTCTGTTCAGGAAAGGACAGGTCTTCCATGGGTATCAACAAAACCTGGCACCATGTATTAAGGCTGGGCAAGGTGATCTAGTATGAGGAGCAGGATCTCGAAATCCAGCAAAGAGTCAGAGACAGTCCCTGCTTCCCCTGTTAGTACTACCATAAAAGGCCAAGCTACACAACTGTAACACATATGTAGAGTGCCTGGGTCAGTCTACTACAGGCTCCCTGGTTGTTGGTTCAGTCTCTGTGAGCTTCTATGAACCCAGATTAGTTGATTCTATGCGTTTTCTTTTAAGGTCCTTGATCCCTCCAGCTATATAATCCTTCTTCTCTCAATTCAATGGGATTCCCAAAGCTCTGCCTAATGTTTGACTGTGGTTCTGTATCTGTTTCTATCAGTTGCTGGATGAAGCCTCTGGGGTGACAGTTGGGCTAGGCACCATTCTATGAGTATAGCACAATATCATTAGGCATCATTACATTGACATTTTCCCCCTCCAGGTGTGTTTGTTTCTATCTTAGGTCTCTGAGTCATCCAGCCTGTGGGTCCTGGTGCTACAGGAAGTGTCAGGAGTGGGCTTACTCTCATGGCATGGGTTTAAGGCTAGAACAGTCATTCGTTGGCCACTCCCTCAATCTCTAGGCCACCCTTAGCCCAGCACATCCCATAGGCAGGACAGACTGTAGGTCAAAGGTTATGTGGCTGGGTTGGTGTTCCAGTCCCTCCACTTAAAGTCTTGGCTGCTCATATGAGTTGGCCAAGCTACATAACCACTATGCTAGGAGCCTCAGCTGGGGTTATTCTTGTAGATTCCTGAGAGATGCTCTTGTGTCAGGATTCTACCTGACCCTTTCCAGAAGTCTTGTTCATACTCTCCCCCTCCACCCACCCCCAATCTTACTGCTCACGTTCCCATACCCACCCACCTTCAGTCCACTCATGAAATCTTTTCTATTTCCCCTTCCTAGGGAGAGCTGGGTAACCCCCTACCCCCATGAATCCTTCTCATTAATAGTCTCTCTCTGGGGCTGTGGAATGTAGCATGGTTATCCTTTACTTTATGGCTAATATTCACTTATAAAATAGTACATATTTTTGTCATTCTGAGTTTAATTTACCTCACTCAGGATGATCTTTTCTAGTTCCATTAGTTTGCCTGCAAATTTTCTGATGTCTTTGTTTTTAGCAACTGAGTAACACTCCATTGTGTAAATATACCACATTTTCTTTTCCATTCCTTGGTTGAGGGACATCTAGGTTGTTTCTAGGTTCTGGCTATTACAAATAAAGCTGCTTTTCATTTCCCTGATGGCTAAGGATGATGAGCATTTCCTTAAGTGCCTTTCGGGAATTTTAGATTCCTCTGTTGAGAGTTTTCTGTTTATGTCTGTATTCCATTTTTTATTGGATTATTTGTTCTTTTTATGACCAGTTTCTTGAGTTGTTGGCATATTTTGGAGATCAGCCCTCTGTCTGATGTGGGGTTGGTGAAGATCTTTTCCCATTCTGTAGGCTGTTGTTTTGCCTTGTTGACCATGTCCTTTGCTTTACAGAAGCTTTTTAGTTTCAGGAGGTCCCATTTATTAATTGTTTCTCTCCCTTGTCTGTGCTGCTGTGACTATATTTAGGAAGTAATCTCCTGTGTCAATGTGTTAAGGTATACTTCCCACTTTCTTTTCTATAAGGTTCAGTATGGTTGGTTTTATGTTGAGGTCTTTGATCCATTTGGACTTGATTTTTGATATGGTGATAGATATGGGTTTATTTTCATTCTTCTACATGTTGATATCCAGTTATGCCAGCACCATTTGTTGAATATGCTTTCTTTTTTCCATTTTATAGTTTTTGTTTCTATGTCAAAAATAAGGTGTTTGTAGGTTTGTGGATTGATATCTGGGTCTTAAATTTGATTCCATTGGTCCTCTTGTCTGTTTTTATGCCAATACCAGGCTGTTTACATTACTGTAACTCTATAGTAGAGTCTGGAGTCAGAGATTGTGATGCCTCCAGAATATCCTTTATTGAACAGCCTAGTGTGGCTCTGGAGGAGAGATCTAACCCCTGCACAGAATAAACAAAGGTAAAAGAATTAGTGGTAGGCAGGTCCAAGAGGGCTTTGAGAGAGGGCTGTAGCCTTTACAGCTGGCATGCTTACAAGGATCCTTTCTGCTCTTGCATACAGGATACAAAAGTTAGAGAGTTGAACACCTAGAGAGCAATAGTCCAGTCAAGCAATGAGATGGCAGCCAGGGTGATGCTGTTGGAGGTGGAAGCATGTAATGGGAATGCAGATGTAATCTTTACACACCACTGACAGGACTTAGAACAGATTAAATGTGAGCTAAGACAGATGCAGATGAGTTCCCCGAGCAACTTAACCTATGGCTGTTGAAGATATTAATGGAAAGTAATCTTAATTGTTTATGAATATTATTTATTGGCAATGATTAAGTGGAAGTGTTTTTGAAGAAGAAACGAAGCAGAAATATTAAAAAAAAATAAAGCTGCTATGTACACAATTGAGCAAGTGTCCCTATTGTGTGAGTGTGCATCCTTTGGGTATATTCACAAGAGTGCTATAGCTGGGTCTGGTGATAAATTGATTTCTGAGTTTTCTGAGAAACCACCACATTGATTTCCAAAATAGCTGTTCAAGTTTGCACTCCCACCACCAATGGAGGAGTGTCCCCCTTGCTCCACATCCTCTCCAGCATGAGCTGTCACTTTTGTGGTTTTGATCCTAGCCTTTCTGACAGGTGTAAGATGGAATAGCAGAGTCATTTTGATTTGTGTTTCCCTGATGGCTAAGGATGTTGCATTACAGTATCTGTGAAGGGTCAAGGTGTAGTCCACAAGAGGTTTGCAATTTGACTGCAGCACTGCCACGGGGAATTGGAGGAGGAAGTGTAATGTTTTCTAGATTTCTTCTCTTTCCATCATTTTTATTTTACTCAAGTCAGTAGCTCTGCCTCTTTACTCTTTTTAATAATTCTGTGTCTTATGTGCTTGTCTCTATCTACTGAAGTGGGAAGAATTGGAAAGAGTTAAATTAGTACTTTTCATGTTCATTTCTCAGAATTACCTTCTGCATTCCCCAAGAGGAAGCTGGATTCCCAAGCAGATGTGTGCAGAGGGGAACCTGTGCATCACGTTCTGAGCAAGCAACATCATGCCTCGTGTCAGATTAGAGAAGACAGATTAGAAGGAGCAACTTCAGAAGTAGATTTTGTGGCAAGAAATAATAGCAGCCAGGTGGAACAGGCCAATCCAGAGCCAGTTACCACTACACAGAGCATGAAACATTAAAAAGAAACAAAACAGAAAACTCGAGTTCTTTCTGCACTCTGTCACTACTAAGTGCTTGATCAAAGAGTAGTTTTTAGAGTTTGGAAGTTTTGAAAATGGTACAGATGCTTGGTCTACTGTAATAGAGGGCTATGTAACCCAAAGCTATATAGATCTAAGAAAAAGCCAGAATCATACTACTAAGAAAAATAAGGTTTATTCAGATATGTAACTCCCCACCTCCTTTCTTATTTCCTGTAGTTAGAATTGACCTGTTTTAGGCTGTTTATCCATTTGAGTCAGGAATTAACCCACTGTTTTGTTCTTGGGGACTTTTTTGTTTCTTATAACATCCTGGAGAGTAAGAATAAACCCTTTCCAAAGGGAGCAAAGGAAGAGGCTCAAAAGGTTTACAAAGACCTCAGATTGCTTGCATGTTAGATCACCAGCTGGGACTCTAGCCTGGATCTGTCCACCTCCAGAGCCACCACATTTTTCATGGTGCCCTGCCTTGCCTCTATGGAAATGCCCTCCAGAAGGAGGTGGCATGGTGGGAGTACACACCTTTAATACCATTGGGAGATAGATGTGAGTTCAAGGTCAGCCTGGTCTACATAGCAAATTCTAGACCGGCCAGGGCTACATAGTGATATTCTGTCAAAAAAATTAAATAGAGGCTGAAGAGATTGCTGAGTGGTTAAGAGCTCATACTGCTCTTACAGAAGAGCTGAATCTGGTGCCCAGCACCCCTGCCAAGTGATTCACAGTTGCCTGTGTCTCTAGGTCTAGGAAATCTAACACCTCTGACTTCTGAGGACACATAGACATAGAATAAATAAACACATATATTTCAAAAAGAGAGCGTAGCAGGTAAGATCTTGTAAAGAAAAAGAACCAGGCTAAGTGATGTCCCAAGCCCAAAGAGTTCTGTGGTGCCTTGAAAAAGATCCTGGCTTGGTTTTTCCTAAGCATGGAAGCCTGATGTCTGTGCTGGCACTGGAGCGAGTTCCATGGTTGTGTAGAACCTAAGACCCCATTCCACAATCCCAAAAGGCCCTGCAGCTAGACCCCTGGGCAATTTTTCGCTACCCTAAATTTCAGGCACATTGTACTCACCACCTTGAAGCTGGTTTTCCCCACTTCCTTGACTCTGGTCTTTAAAGGAGTGGTTTCAAATAAGGCCCAAACTGGATCAGTGTCCAGGCACTGAATGATGTCTCTTATACCAAGACTTCTCAAGGATGACCAAGCAGAAGTCTGATGAATTCCTGTCTTTAAATCTGACAACAATCACTCTGGGTAGAATTTCAGCATCTGGAATGGCTTGTTTTAACTAAAATGTTGAACCAATACCGCGACAGCCACTGTTCCTCAACAACACAGATTTACCCCTAGCTCTGCATACTGGGTATGACATCATTTGCTCCCAATTTGAGCAATGGTGGGAATGGGTTTACACAACTTTGTCTTTCATTTCTACCCCCCATGTGTGATTATGAATGATTGGTGAAGCAGAAAGAAGACAAAAAAATTCATAAGCTGGGCCCACCCTGTGATGTCAACAGTAATTTAACGAACGTGGGCATGGGAGCCAACAGGAAACCCTTACCCCATCCTCAGGCTGTCACACCAATGGGGACATGTCCTATTTCTTCCCTGCAGGGTGACTTTCAAACACGCCTCATGTAAACAAAGAAAACCCTTTCAACAGACATGCAGGCCACTTTTTAAGATGGAAAAAAATGGCTTTCAGAGCCCTGGAAGTTTTAGTTAATTGTGGCTCTAACTGGGAGACATTCACGTCTCTGTGCTGGTCTCCAGGGTTAGGAAAAATAACTGGGGTGGAGAGACACAGTGCTATTTTGGCTTAGGAAAATGTATGGGCCCAGGTGACATTATATACACAGCCACGGGACAACTTCTTTGTGTCACGGTTCTCATTTATCAGGTCATTGTCTTCCGCTAGGGGTCATTAAGAAAATGTCTTCTTCACAGAACCAGTAATCGAGCAGGAGCTGATGCCCTAAAATGAAATGACACAGCTAAGGGAACATCCTCTCAGCTGCATTGGAACCTTCCTGTAGCGTCCCATTTTCCTCACTTCCACAGAGACCTGTGGTTAAAAATAGATAGAAATAAAAAGTATTGTTTTGGGTTCGAGGTGGTCAGTTACATTCTGAATACATTCTGAATGAAGCAGCCCAGTTCAAATGCTGCCTGGAGATACTTAGGCAAGTTAACAAGCAGATTAAGTTTTCAACTGTGTAGATAGGATCATTTTCATTTTATTTAAGAGAAGCTTTAACCGGAAATTAGAGTTAGTAATGATTTGAATACTTCTCTCAGCTAGCCTAGCATGCAGAGTGTGTCCAGTCAGGCAAGGTTGTGCACCTTGCATCAAGTTGGAAGTAAGTGGGGGGAGGGGGTTGTGAGAGCAACCTACAGCTGCTCAAGGAGCATTGATTCATAGCAAGATGGTGTAGAATAGAACGGCCCTGGTTCATTTGCCAGACATCAGAGTTCACTGCTACTGTGGGTCTCTCACAATGTTCATCTCTACACGTTCACTTGGCAGCTAGGTAGAAAGATCACTTTTACAATGGGCAACACGGAAAGCATTGAAACTCACGGTCTTAGAGAATTCAGGTGTGACCAAAACATGCTGTCATCGCATGTGACTGGAACAACTAAGATTCTACTCCCACCTCAAATCATGAGCATGTCACTTTTCTTTTAACTTCTCCGTTACCTGAAGTTTGAAAGTGGTCATATTTCTCTCTCTGAAACCACTGTATTTCCCTTGACACTCATTTCTCACAGAGACTGTGATGAGCCGTGAGCGAGGGAATAAGGCCATACTTTAAAGTTCAGTACGTGTCAGCAGAGCCCAGTTTTAGGAAAGGTGATATTTCATACATTGTTTTAAAATTAATAACTCTGACAAATGGCCACCTCATAGTTTTCTGTTATCATGGCTCACCTTAACACCAATGTTTGACATTAGGTGCCTCTCCAGAGAGGAAGAAAATCGTTTGGAAATTAGGTGCATAAAGGTTATTAAGCTAATATTTAAAATTCTGGTCCTGCACATTTTACTTCACTCCTAATTAAATGCCGTGGGTAGAAATGTATGATCCCAAGTCTGTGCACATGCTTAAGTCAGAGTCCACCTGGAGGACAAAAGGGGCTGAGCAGCCCTTGCGTCTTTTGCATCCTTCCTCCTGGGACTGTTCCTCATAGCTAATACTAACAACCATCGCATTAGCCAAAGCAGAAGACTGACTTTCCCTTCCTCGCGCCCTCCTCCTTCCTTCCCTTCTTCTATCTTTTCCTTTCTTCATTTCATGTGCATGTGTGCGTGTCTGTGTGTGTTTCCATGTTAGCACACATGTGGAAGTCAGTGAACAGCCTTAGGTAACATAGCCTACTTCCCTCCCTGTCCGAGACACGCTGTTTTATTGACAGATGCTATGCCACTAACTCGTCTGCACGCTTCTAGGATTCTCATCAAGCTCTAGTCTTTGAAGGCAGACTTTGAGAAAATTATTTATATGTATGTGTATGATGTATGTGTAAGCGAACAGCTATAGCATGCATGTAGAGGTCAGAGGACAGCTTTGTGCAGTCAGTTTTTTCCTTTCACACTTAGAACTCAGGCCACCAGGCTTTCTCAGTGACACCTCATTGAGCCATTTGTCTGGCCCAGGACAGACTTTTTTAAATCATAAAATGTTAAAAGTTTTCCCCTTCCTGTGAGTCTTTTTATGACTTACCTCATTCTCCAAATAACTAAGCATCTTCGAGGCGCAGGTTAATAACACTCGATGACGTTCAGGAGTCGTACCTCGAGCATCAATTACGTCAGCAGTGCTCAGCCTGTGGTTCATTGCGTAAGACCATCAGGAAACAGATGTTTGCATGATGAATTATAACGGTAGCAAACTTACAGTTATGAAGTAGCAATGAAAATAACTTTATGGTTGGGGTCACCATAAAGGAACCGTATTAAAGGGTCGTGGCATTAGGAAGACTGAGAACCACTGATGTAAATGAAGGTGAACTAAAGTATCACTAATGCTCTGTAATACATCTTATTATGTTCTTAAACCTACTAATGTCACTACATTGTTTCAATGAGCAACTGAAGTTTTATTGGTAAACCTGAGTGAGCGTAGGTCAGTCTTGAATATACTGTTGCTACAGACTTTCTTGACAGATAGTAAGGATGCTTGATCTGACAGAGTCATGACTTTTAGCATCTATCTGAAATTCAGTTGCTACACAGTGGTTTTAACAATGAGGTGTGTGTGTTTACTCGTGCCACAGGTATATTGTCTTCTCTCTCCTTGGGCCTTTGTCCAGTGATCACCACATGGCAACTTCCATTCTGCCATTTGATCAACTAGAAAATTTCTTCCCAGTATCTTCATAAAATCCAACCACGAGTTTCATAAGAATATCTGGGATCACTTGCTCATGGATGAACCAAAGACCGAAGGCAATGGGATGGAACTTTAATTCTCTATGGCCCAGTCACATTCCCTCTATCTGATTTGCTAAGGTACAGTAGGAGTAGGATCCCAAAGAACACCAGGGGGCCATAAATAGTAAAGGCTGGAGCTATGCCTCAGTGTATCAAGTGTTTTCTGCCCAAGTGTGAGCACTGGAGTTTGGGTTCCCAGCACTCACATAATGCCCAGTGGGTGTGCAGGGGAGGGCAGAGGAGGGATCCCTCTGGCTGTCTAGGCTAGCTTAGCAGCGAGTTCTGTACTAAATTGAGAGACCTTGTCTCAATGCAAGGGAGGAAAGCCATGAAGGATGGCACCAGTACCAACCTCCGGCTCCACATGTACATAGCGCATTCAGACACATCTGCATACCCCACTCACACATGCCTGTTCACATTTGAACATGTATACACACATGCACAGCCACATGCAAGCACACACCCAAAGAGGTGAAAGTTTTATTTTGTTTCCGTGTGTCTGTCTGTCTATGTCTGTGAGTGGGCATGTGTGTCACAGTGTACGTTTAGAAGTCAGAGGACAACTTTACATGAGTTCAGGGATTGAACTCAGGTCACCAGGCCTTCACCTACTAAACCATCTCTCTGTCTCCTGTTTGATGTCTTGAGACAAGTTCTCATTTTGTAACCCCGGGCTGACGGGTTCTTCAACCCCAGCCTCCCAGGTTCTGACATTACACCATGTCCATCTGACAGTGCTAAAGCTTTGTGCTGGTTTTAGGTAAAGCAAATCAGAGATGGTTACAGAAGTTTGGTTTCTGCTACTCAGAACTCTGATTCTTTAAAGAAGCCAGTTCTCTGCCTCACCACGTGAGCTAGCCGTCTAACAGATCCGTGGTAAGCTGGGTAAAACACTCCCTTAATTGTGTTGAGCATCTGAATTGTGCTCATGGCTTTGCACAGTGTCTGTAATATTTCATTAAATGATTTTCACCACTCTGGGCAATAAACAGGTGATGTGACTTCTCAGAGTGCAGGTGCTATTTTTAATCCTTAGTGCTCCCTGGAGAGCTTCCAAATAATAATAGCATCTTTAAAAGCCTCAGATTCCCCAAGGAGCAATAAAATTGTGCTGAGTATTGTCCATGATAAATAACACATCTCCTTTCTCTTCCCTTCCATATTTTTTTTTAACCAGAGAAAGCTGCAGCTTTCCTGACATCATTTGAGGTTGATTGCTGAGTGAAGGTCAATACTTCCTTGCTTTGCATTGCTACGTGTTTCTATGCAATCCCACTGAAATAATGAGACTAGGTCTGATTCTTGATACTATTAAAAATCAAGGGCAGTTAAAACATGAGTGCACCAGACAAGGGGTGGTGTAACTTAAAACGATACTTTCAGAAAGAGAGACATCCACTATCGTTTCGGCCAGTGGCATTCTGGGTAACCAAAAGAACCGGTGCTTGCAGAATCCTGTCGGCACAGGAGCCAAGGAGAGCTGTAGTCAGCATGAATGGTAGTTTCCACCCGAAGCCAGGGTGCACAATCCCAGGGGGAGGCAAGAGATGTAAGGCTCCAAAGGGCTAATGTGACAGGAAGATTACAGAGATGATGGAGGTGTCTTGTCATTTCAGAGGGCATGTTTTCTGAGGTCATGGGAACCCGAGAAACATAGAGGGTTTAACGGAGACTGGAGAAGAGTCGTCTCTTAGGATTAGGCAGGCTCATGGTATACTAGGCTCAGCTGGGTCATTGTGACCTTCCTTACTTTCTCTGCCTACAGAGCAAAATCATATCACCTTTGGAAGAAGAAAACATTTTGGGCATGTGCTGTTTCCATAAACAATGAATTTGTCATAGTAGGCATTCAATGAAAGAGAGAAAATAGATTAAAATCCGTGGTAGAAAGAGAGTCAAAGGCGTTAGACATCAAAATGATTCAGATGTTGGCATCAGAAGACACAAGCTCTCACATGTATCATTAGTTTGTTTAAGAAACAGAATTTCATCAGAGAGCTAGTCTATCAACCCGAACAAATGGACGTCTTAAAACTATAATAAATAAAATTTTAAAAAATCAGTAGATAGTTGGAAATAGGTTAGGCATATAGAAACAGAGGACCAGTGGTGTGGAAGGGGTGTCAGTAAAAGGTACCTGGGTTTAAAGCTCAGAACTGAAAAGGAAGCAAAGATAAAGATGACTCCATAATGCACATAAGAGGTAGCCCCAAGGCTATCTATCTTCATTTATTTGTCTATCTATCTAGCTATCTGTATATTTTTCTATCTATCTATCTATCTATCTATCTATCTATCTATCTATCTATCTATAATCTCTCTATCACCTATCTATCTTTCTATCTATCTATCTATAAACTATTGATCCATTGATATAAATATAGTAAGACTACTAAAAAACAAAGACAAAGGAATGTTAAAATCATCCAAAAGGGGGGAAAAGACAAATTTTCAAAGAAACACTATTTGAATTTGTACATTTTAAACAAAACCATGGAGGCTAGAAAATAGTTTAATCACCCAGAGCATCAAACTTTACCATTCTTGAATTTTATACCTAGTGAACATATCCCTTAGAAAAGATGTATTGATGAATGTTAAAATAAGATAATTAATGGCCAGCATTTCTACACTGAAATTCTCAATGGAACTCTCAGTGAGAGGCAGATGTCTCAGATGGAGTCAGGGAGATGCTGGGAGGCAAGAAGAGCTCTCAAGAGATAATGTTTGTCAGTGTGAATAAATAGTTTAAAACAATCAAAGCAGCATTTAGCAAAATTTAAATCCCTACCAAACAAATTAAGATGGGCTACTTTAAGCATCTCATAAGTTAAGCAGAGTAACTGAAGTGGATTAAAATGATCAAAAAATTTTAAATCCATTAGTTCAGATGTTAAACATAGTCCTAAGCCATTGGTCACAGTGGGAGAATGTAAAGAATCATGCACTTGTTCTGTAATTCCTTTGATAAAGTAAACAAATAGAGGGCATCTTGTCTTGAAAGTAGTATTTTAGATGTTATATAACAAATCCGACAAGAATTATAATATTCTTACTTATGAGTTGTTTTTGTTATATGGGAATTTTCTGTCCATCCTAAGGAGTTGATAGAGTCAGGAACTGAATGCTAATGCCTGTGGATGTTATGAAACTGTGACCAGATATGGAAGGAATGAAATGTGATCAATGGGAAATCTTCCTTCTAACAAGGCTTGTTCTCAAATAATCAGTAGTAACAAATTAACAGAAAGAGAATGTTGAGGAGAACTAATAGGTTAAATGAATCTTAAAAGGTCTATCAACAGATTATAATGAGCAGAGCTAATAAGAAACTATTTTAAAACACTTGTAAACAAACAATGTCAGTTGAGATATATGGAAATCTAAATGCTTACCAAGTTTTAAGCAGTATTTCAAAAATAATTTACATGCTTCATGGTAACATTTTAACTTATATGATTAATAAACCTACTTGGCTTTTAGAGATAAATACTGAGATAGTTGTAAGAACTATGATGTGTAGCATTTGTATTAAAATAGTGTGGGTAAAAGAAAAGTTTACAGGAATAAACTAGAGCAAAGTTGGAATGAGGTAATAATCATTAGGACAGGGAATGGCCTTGGACATCTCATTCACTATTAACTTTTTTTCTGTATATATGGGAAATCCCCCTAACAAAACCTTAAATAAAAACATAGGTCAGGCATGGTGGCCCACTCCTTTAATCCTAGCACCTGGGATGCAGAGACAGGAGGACCTCTGTGAGCATGAGGTTAGGTTGGTCTACAAAGTGAGTTTCAGGTCAGCCAGATTTATATAGTAATCGCCTGTCTCAATAAAATAAAATAAATGTAGTAAAATAAGGTAAAATGAAAGTAGAATTACACTAAAGGGCAGCAATAATAATGCATAGCAGAGTACGGTACACAAAGTTAAAATGATGTCAGACTCTTACTCAGAGAGGGTCAATCTTTTCATTGTTGTAGATTCTAGTAAGTCAAGAGAATGCCTTTATTCCTGAGGTACCCACTTAGAGAATATGTAATTAACAAGCTGATAGGGAAAATAAAGTGATAAAATGTATTAGATTAATAGAAGATAAAAGTTATTAAGAAACAAAGAACCAAGAAAAAATCAAGCTGTTGGCTAGAATACCAATGCAACAGTAATTACATTAACGTGAGAGGAATTTAATATTTCAATTTAAAACCAAAGATTGCCGTAGTAGATTATAAAAGCAAGACTGATGATATGATGTAAATATTAAATCACATAGAGATTAATAGTATATAAAATACCATGCAAGCACCAACAAAGGGAGACAGATATGGCTGCCTATAAGCAGACAAATTTGATGACTTCAAAATATTGGAAAGAAATTGATTACACCAAAAGGAGAAATATGTCTTCATTCTTAGGATCTTATCATTCTACTTTCAATAACTTCTAACATGAAGGAAAATGTCAGTAGACATGGAGAAGATTAAAATTCTATATTTAGCAATTAATCTAACTGTAATTTGTGGAAAACCAACCACATCTATTAAGTGAAAAGTATACATACATAAATATGTATTGCATAGACCATTTGCATCGATAAATTTTAAATTTTAAAGAATATGTAATTAGCAACTGATAGGGAAAATAAAGTGATAAAATGTATTTGATTAATAGAAGATAAAAGAGTTACTAAGAAACAAAGAACCAAGAAAAAAAAATAAAGAAAAAAAATCAAGCTGTTGACTTGAATACCAATTTAACAGTAATTACATTAATGTGAGAGGAATTTAATATTTCAATTTAAAACCAAAGATTGCCATAGTAGATCATAAAAACAGGACTAATGATATGATGTAAATATTAAATCTTTTTCTGATAAATTTTGAAGCCTTAAACCAGAGTCTATGTCCTTTTCATTTAGTTATATACTACCTAATTTTTGAGAATTTTATACATATATGCTATGTATTTGATCATGCTCATCCCTCTTTTTCTTCCTCCTCCAAGTTCTTCCAGACTCCCTGTAAGCCCCCCAACATTACACTCCACCTTTCTCTTTGTGACCCACTAAGTCAAATAAGAGTTGCCTGGATAGCAATGAACATAGCGGGCCTTCCACTGGAGCACAGGCAACCTATTAGAATGTCGTTGGAATCTTGGAAATAACTGGCATCCCTTCTTCCAATAGCAGTCAATTGCCAGTACTTTTCGGCTAGGACTGGGACCCTGTGGGATTCTCCCCATCCATGCTGGAATGTTGACCTGCTTAATATTATGCAAATCTTATCCAGGCAGCCACAGTGGTTGTGAGTTCATGAACCTGGCTCTTTCATTTTCAAGAAGACACGATTTTACAGCAATCTTCCCCGACTTGTTGCTGTTACAGTCCCTCTGTCCCTTCTTCCCAGTGGTCCATGAGCCTAAGGTGGAGGTTCTGATATAGTTGTTGCATCTGCGGCCTGAGCATTCCACTAACACTTATGGGAGAGTCTATGTTCTGATCACAACAATATTGAGGTGAAAATATCTAAAAAGTGATCAGAGAATCCCACCTAAGAGGTGCTATGTCCCCTGAAAGGCATTTCAATTCGAGGTAGCAGTATTGATGACTGCTGACAGTGGAGTACATTAGACCTTACGGATGGAAGGTGAAACAGGACTTACAGAGAAATGCATGGCCTGAAATTTTTAAAAGAAGGGCTGTAAATCAGTGTGCAACAAGACTCAAAAAAGAAGTAACATGGCAAATTCAAATGAAGTAAAGAAAATAAAGAGAAGTGCAAGAGTCATTGTACTAGGAAGTAATAAAAGGTAGCAGTCATTTCATTGAAAAGACTAATAAAGCTAGCCAACCACTGAAGAACAATTAAGAAGAAGGTTCTGAAACAAGTTGCCAGTATCAGAAACGAAAAAAAAAAAACACTAAAAAGACATTACCACAATTTTATCCTAATAAACTTGAAATTTTTAATAAAATAGTTTTAGTTCTAAATGCAGTTAAATTAGCATAATATATTCTAGACAATCTGAATTATTCTGTGTAAAAAAGACTACAGCTGTAGATCGACTCACAAAGCAGACACTAGTTAAATTTAAAGCCAGACTCTTCCACCCGGGATGAAATGATGCCAATCATATACAGACATACATTATTACCCAGGATTCACTTGACCTCCAAAGATAAAAAAGAGTATTAAACAAAATAAAATCCACTGTCTACTTTCTCATGAGGATCAGTGGAAAAATTCTAGATAAAGCATTAATAAATAAATCAGACTGGGTTATATATTTTATTTCAGGAACGCAAGTGAACTCTGTGGAAACCTGTTAATACAGTTGACTATATTGCCAGATTAAACGTGAAAAACCACAGGAGCATTTGCTGATGAAGAAAAATGATGGTATTTAGCATTCACTCGGGATCAAATCTCATTGTGAAATGAAGGGCCCGTTGACTCTCCTTTAGCAGACAAACGGTGTCTACAAAAAGGCACAGCGAAACTCACATTCAGGATGGAGATACTAACAGCTCTTGGGCCAAGGCCATGAGTAGTTATATTTATTACATGCACTCTCATTTAACCTTGTAGGAGTCTTAGCCAGTGGAATATAATCTTGTGCTGTACACAAATCTGTATGGGGGAACGGCATGATTAGGCTATCTGGAGTGTGATGCACGTGCTGTCTTTATTTGATCACGTCTAAAAGTTGGCAAGGTCTTAGGACACCTGCCGTCGGTTTGTCCTGCTGACCTGGAATCACCTTGAGTCAGACTGAGTTGTGACCACATTGCATTGAAAATTGCTTGTTTACAAACAAGGCATTCACTAGACCTTTCGTGGATCAGAAACTCTTCCCAGTCTGGAGCCACGCTCCCGAGTAAAGCACCTGCCAGGCAAGTGTGAGGACCTGAGCTTGCCTCAGAACCCTTGTAAATGTGATGCAGTGGAGTGTGCTTGTAATCCCTGTGCTATAGAGAGAGGGGAGGGAGGCAGACAGGAGAATCCCCAAGAGATCATAGACTGCCTAGCCTGGCATATGTCTGGTGAACAACCAAGGGACCTTGTCTCAAATGAGGTGGAGAGTCAGGACCAAGCCCTGAGATTGCCCTTGGACTTCCATGCATGCCGTGTCACGCATGCCACTGCTCTCACACACAGGAATGGACACACACATTTGCACACCACAATGCACCCCCATCTCTATTGCAACAATTTCAATTTCACTATAACAGTTAAAGCATCAATAGTGATATTACATGGTTAATTTTTGTTGAATTGGCAATATTCAGATAAAGCTGAGCCCTTTTGCAGTACTGGTGGCTTGTATGTGAATGTATACCGTCATGTGCAAAATGAAAGTCTGATGTGAAGAACTCAGCTGCCATGGGTCTTGTCCTTCACAAGCCTGGCATACCAAACACAGATTTTATTGAGCTTATTTTTGATAGCTCAATTTTTTGTTCTATTTTTTGTTATAAATCGACCCATGTTCTTAGGTTCCAAACGATAACTCAATATCAAGCTAGCAATACATTCCTACACTTTCACCACAGAGCCATTCATTAGATAGCAATGCTGGGATTTTCGTCTCATCCTTTTGATTTACACATTTATATGCACTTTTCTATATTTATTGCAAAATAATATTTTTATGTAATCTTCTAGAATTTAGACATCTTGAAACCAAGGGTTGATAAAAATTTCCTATAAAATCTTACATCATCCTTCAGAATACCAAAGTCTTATATACGTTTAAAATCTGTATTTTTTTAAAAAAAATGATAGGTTTTGAAAGAGTGTACTGTATCACTTAAGTGAGTCTTCTAGATTATAGAACAGGAAAGCCCTTCAGCTGACTGGGTAGTACAAGTCAGAGACTTACTCAAGAAATCCACCTTAGGTTTTATGTGTACAGTGCCTGTTAGGGCCCGTCTTAGGTACATTAGGTACGGTATACATTCACATACATTGCCATGACAAAACACCAAGGCAACTTATAAAAATGAAAGGCATTTAATCATTTAATCAGGGTTTTTAGTTTCAGAGGGTGAAGTCCCTGAGTTTCCTAGCAGCGAGCATGGCAGCAGGCAGGCATGGCATTAGAGAAGTAGCTGAGAGCTTCTATCTGATTCAGAAACTGGATACAGAGGGAGGAAGGGAGGGAGGGATGGAGGGAGGGAGAGAGAGAGGGAGGGAGGGGGGAATCAGGATCCAAATTTGTGGACCTACAGGGGCCATTCTCATCCAGACCACCACGGTACCCTTACCCAGTCTGCTGCCATTGAATTTCTTTCTGACAGAGTTTCAGCTTGCCTGTTCTCATCACATGCATAGCATGTGACGAAGTCTAATGCCGTGTGGTTAGACCGTGATAATTGCTACCCTGTTCCATTGTTGGCTAAATTACAATGATTGCAGTAGCTTTTTGACTGGTCCCCTTTATTCCACTTTTTTTCCATGGCCACACATTGTCTGTGGTGTAACTTGAGGAAGTTTCCCGGAATGTAAACTTGGTATTTTCATTGTGCTGTAAACCATTTATTTCTGCCACTGGAAACCATAATGGAGCCTTGTCTTCCTGGATTCTTCTTGGCTCTTGTTTCCCTGGCTTCCTCATTCCGGCTACTTGTCTTTTCCCTGAAATTTGGTTCTCCCATGGAAGCAGAGAACACTGCATATTTTATATCCATTGATCATAGGACTATATGCTCTTCTAATTAATCCCCTCTTCAGATTTCCACCCAAATGACTTATACTCCCTCCAGTGGGTAAGGCCCCTTTCTGCCGTCCTTTATTGGCACCTGTCACTACCGTGTTATTGCTTCACTGCGGTCTGTCTCCAGACTGTCAGCTGACTCCAGACCAAGTGCGTTAATGCCTATCTGAAATTCTAGAATAATATGTATATATTTCTAAATGGAAAGGATGGAGATTGCTGTGGCTAAAGACTTTATAATCTATGATGAATTATAAAAAACAACTCCAGAGGAAAGCCAGAGGCAGAGTCTGAGGAAACATGAAGGACTGGTTTAGCGGAGGAGATGAATGACAGGTTAGAAGTTCTTCAAGCCACAGGGGTAGATGTGAATTTCAGCATAGATTTGGCTGCTAGTACATGTGTTTCTACAAGCAGTTCCTATGTAGAGTCTTGGTGGAGGCCGGCAAACATGGCAGCTATGCATCTGCTGTCCTAAAAGCCATCTGGAACTGGAGTAATATTAAAGACAGATAGCTGTTGAATTCAGGAAACCTGTTTGACTTAACTCAGTGCCATCTGCCTGTGGTGCCCACCTTGGCAAAAGAGGTTATACATTTCTTAGTGCACCTGTTCGCCCCTGTTTACGTCATCGGTCCTTCTGGCACAAATTGTAATCCCATTGCTAGGTCTCCAAACTTTCCCTCTGGCTGAAACAGGAAGCTGAAGAAGACAGTTCTGCATGAAGATATAGCCTTGTCTTCAATGTCTCATGACTCAGGCTCAAGTGGCCAGAAGAATGGACATCCAACCTTCCTATCTTCCTATCTCTGCTATATTACTGCCACTAAACTGTGCTCTGTCCCTCCGCAGATTTTAGGCTACCAAACTTCACATGATAAAAGACCACCAGCATAAAATTGAAACATTGTAGTCATTTTCCATGAGGAAAGGGAGACATTTTGTCAAACTCAGTCCAATTACTAATGATAAAATATGCCAGTGTCACCTTCAATAATTACTGGAGAGCAAGACTTAGTTAAGTAATGGTACATCTATTTCATTTTTAGCTTATTTCATTAAAAATTAATTTCTGCTAAACAGTTCTCGGTTCTGGGGAAATTTGCCAAGAATCGTGTCTTTAGACTAGAGCAGAAGTCGTGTAGGATGCACATATGTCTCCAAAGTTCTCATACATCTCAATGTATGGATTTTATGTCTCAGTAGAGATGTTTGCCCTGCACCGCTCTGCGTTCCAGGTAATCCTTATCTCTATTGATTGATATAGGAATACTGGAAAACCTACGCAAGCTGAAAGCAAGTAGAAGGTTTAAAGGAGTTTCAGGTGAAACAGGACTGGCCCTCCTCCACCCCATAGCTGTATGTTTTTGAGTTTGTAATAACTCAGTGTAATGTAAATAGTTTATTCAAGAGTATGAGAAGGAATCTAGTCTAAATTAACGTTTTTTAAAAAAATGGTTTCACTGTGAAACAAAAGACATCGAAATTTCAGTGTGAAGCTATATGCATTTATTCAACAGTTGAGCATTCTAGGCAGGAAAGTGGATTAGACATTACCCCTGCTTTCAATTGGTGTACCTGAGACTCTCTGTCAATCCTCTCTCTCTCTGTCTCTCTCTCTCTCTCTCTGTCTCTGTCTCTCTCTCTCTCACACACACACACACACAACACCACACCACAACCAACAACACAACAACAAAATCCATGAGATAACTCTTTGCCCCAGGAGGGATGAAAGAGGGAGTGGGCAGGGTTTACCGTAGATAAACTGCAGCGAGACGTGTTTTCCAAGTGATTGACATCCTGCATGACCTTCTTAGAACATGATTTCTAAACTGAGACTTCTGTGCCCAACATTCCAGTATGATAAAGGAACTGGCTCAGGATCGTCTGTGTTGTTCCTAGTTTTAAAAAAATCTGAAGTTGTTAAGTAATATGTGGTCTTTCTGTGGCAGCATTTTAAGGCATGTGGAGAAGAGAAGAGATGGTGCTATCCTTTTATTGGGGGATGAATACTTGCAAGAGTAATTTTCATATGTACATAAAGGTTCACATTCATGTGTGTGGAGACCAGTTGTGGACATTCAATGTCTTCCCCAGTGTTCTCCACCTATTTTGAGGCAAGGTCTCTCACAGAACCTGGCCCACCCATTAAGCTAAACTGACTGGCCAGTGAGCTCTCGGAATCCTGGGGTCTGTGTATTCCTGGCCAGTGCTGGGTTCCAAGTGTTCACCGTCATGCTGGCTTTTATAGGGGTTCTGGGCAGCCAAATTCTAGCCTCATACTCGTTCATCAAGCAGTTTACCAGCTGAGCCACCCCTTCCAGCCCCATCCCTTTTGAAATAATCTTTAATTACTCTTTTCGGTTTTAGTTTGTGTTGGCCTGAGTTCATCACTTTCATTTTACTGTCTTTGTCTATAAAACGATGTGCTTCACAAGACAGTTTGTGATATCCATCTTGGTATTTGATCTGACCAAGATATTAAAAATGATCTGGTTCATGACATAGGGTATATTTAACAGTAGTAAGTAAGCCAAGCTCTGTTGGAGCCCTGTCTGACCATGATCTCCTGTGGAAACTCTTCTTACACCCACAAGACTGGCACTCCCAGCAATGCTTCCTGGTGTGGTGTTTTAACACTAAAGTAATCATGGCTTTTTTTTGTAGGATATTACAGCCTAAAGTGACTTATGTGTTTTTTTAAAAAAAAAAATCAGGAAAATTCACTGAAAACCAGTCTTTCTCTCTCTCTCTCTCTCTCTCTCTCTCTCTCTCTCTCTCCCTCCCTCCCTCTCTCCCTCCCTCCCTCTCTCCCTCCCTCCCTCCAAAGTGAATATCAGCATTCTCTCTGTTGTAAGTTTTTTTCTCATTGCTTCTTTCTTGGTCACCTCCATACATATACTTTTCATTATGGTCTCTGTCAGTATCAGCCATACCTACCCTGATGCACACTTGTGTCTGTTTAGAACAAGTGTGCATAAATCCTCACCGTGCTTGGGAGAAGTGAATCTTTTTTCTTCCAGGACTTTTCA
>JAQHUG010000115.1:3244138-3274154 GCA_028555095.1 Dicrostonyx torquatus
GAGAGAGAGAGAGAGAGAGAGAGAGAGAGAGAGAGAGAGAACATGTTCTGATATAGTCCTCAAATCCTTTAATTGAGCTTCTTGGGTATGTTTTCTTGCCTATGATTGTGACTTTTACTGAATGAAGCTCATATGTGAGTTTGTAATGTCTGTGTTTAAATATGGAAACATGACTTTAGGCTCCTAATAATTGTTTACGAATACTCTAGTTGTATCAGGGTAGAGTCTTGTGATCACCGGTTAGGGTGTTAGTCTGTTTCTTAGCAGGAAAACGATTCTTGCACATGATTGTTGAGTAGGGTGTTAGTCCATTTGACTACTATAAATTCTTGGCTATTCTACTTGCATTAGCACGGGAGAAATGCTGTTGTCTTTGAGTGATGTTTTGGCCCTTTCGAAGCCCTGAGTTTAAGTCTTCCCTGTTTTTAGTTGATATGTTGAGATTGTGTGTGTGTGTGTATGTGTGTGTGTGTGTGTGTGTGTGTGACTTGAGAAAGCATCTCCCTGAAGCTAGAGAAGTTTTCTTCTTAATTGTGGGGTTAAGAAAAAATACTATGCAATGTTTTATACCTGTAAAATAACAAGGCTACTTATGGCTCAGCTGGTAAATGCGCATGTCAGCAAGCCTGACAACCAGAGTTCTAGGCCCTCCCTGGTGGAAAGCAAAGCAACTCCTGAAAGTCCTCTGACTTCAACATGTGCACTGTGGTGCACACACACGCGCACACACAGACGCACGCACACACACACACACACACACACGCACATACACACACATTGCTGTTGAGTCAATTGTTTTCCTTAATTGCCTTTCAGTTCCTGTAGCAGCCATTGTACTGAATGAATGGGTATTCCGTGAGACTCTTCCACTTAGCTTTCTTTTGTTTCTTTTCTCATTTAAGATTATTTGTCATATTAGTATATGATAAATGTTTTTCAGTATGATAAAAACAGACTATTACATTGTCAGTATATCCCAGCTCCTTTACATCAGGGCACACACTAAATTCAAAAATAATGCAGGGTCTTCCCCTCCCTCATGTAAATGCTTCTGCTTCATTGGAAGACTTGAATGTTCACCCTAGAGTAATGGAGGTCAATGCACCAGGGCTTGGGTGAACTGTTCACAGAGATAGCACTTACACGGCACTGCTGTGTCTCTCCCACTACTCCCGCTGTTTTCATAGGCGGTTGCTGCTAAGATTTCTCCCCCAGATGTGTGAGGCTGCAATCTATTCCTTTCCCCTCCTGACACATTTCTCTGTGAACATGGAAGCATCTTCATGTTTTCCTACTTAGACCTTCTCTCTGCTTTTCATTTACATCAGTGATCTGATCTGCCACATGGACAACTGCTAGGTTTGCTTTAATGTTTTTGTGAGAGTCAAAGAAATAATTTTAATTATTTAAACAATAACAACAAGAAAAAGCCATTTAGTTTTAGACTGAAACTGAGAGTTTACAGTAAGAAGATAAAATGGATTTGATAAATGAATAAGATACAAACTCCACTACCCAATTATCTGTCATCAGTAATGCATTACGTTGGAAGTATGTTCTTGGAGAACTGATGGAAACCATTTTGAAACCACATCAGGGCTCAGTGGTTAATAGCTCAGTGGTTGGTTATTGATGTCTGTCCTTAGTATATAAATCAGCAGTGAAGGCACACTTGCAATATACCTGCTTTCTTTGCTTCCTTTTTGTTCTTAAAATCCAGTCTTTAGTTTATTTTAAACTTGTTACTGAACTTCAGGTCCATGATTCACTATCCTAGATTCTTTGAGTTCCAATAGAAATTAGGGTGCAGAAACTGTAAAGGAAAATGAACTTATTTTTGTCCAAAACCAATGAAGAAATCTAATTTCTTACCACAGAACCTTCAGGAATATGTACCATGACTGTGATTTTATAGAAAACCACGAGAAAAAAATCCAGAAGACAAGTGGGCTTGCCTCTGAGAGGTTAACCAATCCTTTCCAGAAGCAGGAAGAGGCTCAAGCCATGGTTCATTATTCAGGACCATGCCTTCTTCTTATGCCTTCTCAGCATAGAAGATCTGTTATATTGGTACAAGTAAGAACTGCTGCTATTTATCAGAAAGATAGTTTTTTTTCTGATATCATCAAATTCATAGCTAACCCCTTTCAGAAAAACAAATGAATGGCCTAATTTAGAAATCAAAGAATAGGGTCTAGAGAGATGGCTCAGTGGTTAAGAGCACTGGCTACTCTCCCAAAAGGACCTGGGTTCAGTTCTGAACACCCACATGACAGCTTACAACTGTCTGTAATTCCAGTTCCAGGGGATCTGACACCTTCATACAGATACTATGCAAGCAAAGTATCAATGCATATAAAATCAGAATAAATAAATCATTTAAAAAACCACACCATTGCTGTTCCCTCGTAATTGATTATGATCTCTAATTGCCTTCATTTCAACTGATACAAATATTCAGATTCTTACATCCTCTTGGCAAAGTTTATCTTGCCAACTTATTGAATTCCAAATTGAGAAATGGATTATACATGTTTTGATATTCTTAGTTTTAGGGTTTGGAACTCAATTTTAGATAGATGGGTGGATAGATGGATGGATGATAGACAGGTGATAGATAAATAGATAGATAGATAGATGATAGATGATAGATAGATAGATAGATAGATGGATGGATGGATAGATAGATCTACCAATTGTAATTTGAAACAGTTAAAGTAGAAAAACTTCTTTGTCCCTCCAGAGCCTGTTAAACACACTTTTTAAGATAACATCTTTCCTTAGTCTTTGTTTATGAAGTCTGGTCAGGAAATGGCCATAAAAAGCTTCAAATCTCAATTGAATAATGTGTTTTTAAAAGTAGCTGCCAAGTGTAAATACCACTGATATACATTCATGCATCCGATAGTATATAAATAACTGAGGAAAGCATAGCAAAGGTCAATCAATTATGTATAGGTCAGAAGGCTTTCCATCTGGATTGAGTCATTTTAACCAATGACATCATGTGTCCTTTAGAGGCTATTGTGAAATGTGGCATGAGTCATTGCGGAATGGCTTCTGCTCTGGATCACCAGGATGGCCCTGGTGAGGCTCAATAAATAAGCATACTATACTTGGTGGGAGAAGATTTACATAATTAAGGGGCAGTGATGAACGGTTTTTATTACACACACACATACACACACACACACACACACACACACACACACATCTTTTGGCTCCATCAACTAATTTCTAGCTTCCTGACTCTCTTAAATTGATTTTTTTAAGAATGTGAAGACAGAAGGAGTTGGAGGTGAGCTGTGTGCCCTTCCAGGTACTGTGATGGCTGTTTTCCCATAAAAATCTTCAGCAGGGAATCCACAGTAATGAAGTCTTGTGCCTTGTCACCTTGTCATGTTTTCTCAGTTCATCCTTGCTCTTCTGCATGGGGCTTGCACGACCAATAGCCTAGCAACATGTTGCGGGAGGTGGGAATGGGTGGCAGCTGACACAGGAGGGACTACACTGGCTTATATAGAGATCAAGTGATAAAAGGGACTGCCAGGTCCCCTCAGGATTAGAGAGGGGAGCATTACTTGACAGACTTTAATAAAACTTCCCTCTACCCCTTCAACAAAGTTGTTGCCTTTTTAAACCATAGGAAGAAAGCCTAGAATGGAGGGAACCTCAGTCTCAGTCTCTATCCTGTTTCCCAGGTATTTATCAGAGTTCCTGGAAGGAGTAAGGCCTGGGTGTCCCCAGCAACCCTGGACGGAAATAGTCCTTGCCTCCAGGGACCTTAGAGTCAACCTGAAAGACAAACGTCACCAACAGGTCAGCACAGAACACGATGCAGCTGCCATCCTATGAAGTGGCCACAGTCCAGGGACCATGGATATTCGTGGAACTCATTTGTGACACACAGCCCCTGGATTTTTGGTCTGAGCTGTGAATTATGTCTGAGAAACATGCCTACACTTGTTCTCATTCTCAAGAACTAGTCAGGGACCTCTCAGCTTTTGAGATGGTTACTGTGGGAGAAGCAGAATTTTATCTGTACTTCCTCTGAGTGTTCTCTGGCTGGCCTGGAGAACAAAATTGACATGATGGATTAACAGGAGGAAAGTGTATGCATTTATTTAATATGGTTTCTCCTAACGATGAGCTCTTATAAGGAGACAATGGCCTAAAGAACCAGCAGAGCCTTTATGAGTTTGTAGTTCATAGAACAAAGAAATAGTCTACAAAAAGTAATTAAATTATGTGAGAAGACTAAACATCGATTTTCAAAGAAACCATATTTTAATGGGATCTCTTTGCACAGAATTCTCATGCTTGTCAACTACCTCCTACACACACACACACACACACACACACACACACACACACACACACACACTGGGTCCTTCTGTTTCTGTACAGGGAGGACATCTCCCATGTGTGGGCTCTGTCTCCTGATTTCAGGAAGGAGGGGGAAGCATCATTGTATCCTTGCACCTGTCTTTAGCTCAGAATAGTGCTTATGCCGCTGTGGCGTGCTATGAAGCAACATATTCTGTTGCCCTTCGCTGTTCTGTTTTGGACCTTTAGGGACAATGTGACTGTCCTCCCTCTGGAGCAGAACGTGTTACCCTGCCCAATTCCCAAGGTCCTAACTGCATCAGTGAAACTGCATGCACCCTTAGCGGTTGTTCTTTGGTTCTGTCTCCCCGAGCATCAGAACAGAGGTCTGAAAGATAAATGAATAGGCCAGAAGCCCGTGTTACCTCTGGTATCCCATGCTGAATCGCACCGTCTTGCTTATTTCTCCCCATTTCCACCTTGAGTTGAGGTCATGATCTGTGGTCATGGATCAGTGTGATATAGATAGACAAATCTAGACTCTTATCTACATATTCAAGAAGACTTCTTTGTTTATTGAGATGAAAGAGCCCTTTATGCTTATTACAGAAGATCAAGGTCTCTCTCCCAGGACGTTTGGCCCCATCGCTAGCACTTTCAAGTCTTTTAGGCTGGGTATCGTAAGACTTGCCTAGAATCCCAGGACACAGGAGGCTGGGCAGAAGGACAGCCATATTTCAAAGCTAGTTTTGGTTGCATCAATCAAGCTAAATAATAAGTCATTGTCTCAAACAAAACAAAAAAAAACAACAGCAAAAAAAAAAAGCCCAAACCCCTAAACTCTTTAGCTAGATATTCATGTGTGAGCATGAACAGCATTTGGGCATCGGTAGATGTGCTTTTTTGTTCTTGTTTCAATAGTAAGAAGCTGAGTAATGTCAAACAAGATAGTTTTTAATCTCTGGACTTCTTCTTTATTAATTGTTTTAGTTCTTTTTCCTCACAGCTGTCTCTTTGTGTAGGTCCTCAATGCCTTATGCAGTACCTACCATAATAGTCGACCTAAGTTTATCCAGCCTGGGGAGCAGTGTCACTAGCAACAGATAGTAAACGTGGAAAGGAATGAAAACATTCATAGCATCAAGCAACTCCGAAGACTTCTATCTGGGGTGTGTTTTATTTGCTGCTTAGATGATTTGAGCCTCAATTCAAAGCCTTTGGATTGCTCTTGAGGATCCTAACACTTGTTCCCCTTCTATTCAGTATCAATTTTCTTATTTTAAAAAAAACAGACAATAAACTGCACATGTGGTAAAAATATCAAAAGCCTTTGTAAACAAAGCGATAAAAATAGAACATACTATGTATTGGGAGCATGCTCCGCTGTGAATTGGAGAAAACACAACCCACAGTAACTTTCTTCAGAACTGTTGTGAGGAACCCAGCTGGTGATGTGGTACTGGCTCTCTTGGTCCATGTGAGCTATTTTTATCTTCACGGTTGTAGTGGATGCTGAAGCGGGCACTTAGAAGTACCTTTGCTAAAAGCTTAGCTCTCCACTCGGGTTCACAAATAACTAAAGGAAGGAAGAAAGCCCAACATCTCTGCCTTCATGTGTGGATAGAGACACAGAGATGATTGATTGTCTATAACCTCTCCTTTCAAGACACATTGAATTCTAGGAAGAGCAGAGGTCACAGGACAGATTCCACCATTCAAGAGAGGACAGATATGCATGAGGGCCAGGCTGGACCATAAATAATTGACATCCTAACAAGTTTCTGGGTTACTTTACAAAACCGATGGCTAGTTCACCATAGTGAGAGGGACAGCATACACTGAAGAGACTGTCTAGGTGTGCTGGCTCACCATGCTTTGGGTAGATTCAAAGCTCATTTGTGTCAGTGTGCTGACGACAGACTTGGGATTGTTGGAACCTCTAGCTCTTCCTCTCCCTAGTGTGGCCACACTGGGTCTCTATTTTCTAATTTGCACCATTTCTTATTTTTTAACTGGTTTGTTAGGAGCAAGTGGCCAAGCCTAATCTGTTGATGCTGCTGGATTTTAACACACAGAATTGGATGGGTAAGGAAGGAATGTATCTGGGAGGAGTTGGAGATGAGAAAATATGATTAAAAAACATAAGAAAAAATTAAAGATATGTGTATATATGTATGTATATATACCCCGTATCATGTTTGTGTTGAGAAAGCAAAGAATAAACAACAGAACCTATTTGCTAGATGAGTATGCGTTTCTAATTAGTCAAAAACGCCCCCAGCAGACCTTTACTTATATCTCATTTTACAAAAACGGTCTGCAAGGAGTGCTGGCGTGGGAAGGGATTCTAAACAGAATGTGGTAAGCCAATCAATATTTGTCAAACATTTAGTAAATTTGATAATACTCCATCTGGGTTTTTTTGTTTGTTTGTGTGTCTGTGTAGGCTATGTGTGTCTGTACATATACATATACATGTATATATGTGACATGTGTTTGTGTGACTCTGCATATATGTGGATAGGCCAGAGGTTGACATCAGATATGTTCCTTGTTTGCTCTGTTCACTGGCTGATCAACAAGCTGTGTCTGCCCCGGAGGGTACTGTAGTTTCTCCCATTCTGAAACCCTTTTCTTTCATGATACTGCAGATAGCTCTTCGTGTTATTAAAACACTCCAGCACTAAACACTTCTTAATGGCTGCATAATCTTCTGCCTTATAATGACATTAAAATTAATTGAAACAATCCTCTTACGTTTGACAAGATCTCCAGGTTTTATTATAATAAGTACATTGGATAAGATTATAAATACGTCCTTTCTCTGACATCTTTTGACTTTTCCCTTTTGATTCCAATTCGTAAAAACACCTACAAGGAACAGTAGTGTGGGTAAATAAGGAGCTGTCCAGGGACTTCACACGCTAAGTCCTGAGAAAAGACTTTTTCCATAACTCAGGAACTTGGACTGTATCTAACAGATGCAAAACATCTTATTGATTTGGTAAAACTAGAGAAGCAGTTGATAAATTCAGAGATAGACAGAAGGAAGTGATCTTTTCCCTTTCCTTTCCTTTATTTATTTTGTCGAATCAGAAGCTAAAGTGATACCTTCGGCAAGTTAAGTTAAGGGATCTAGAACTTTTCAGACATGTTAATTTTCAGAGTCTTTTCTACTTGGATATGTAGTTTTATTATTTTTTTTCTACACAGATTGTCAGGTGGGAGTGGAGGCAGTGGTCCCATCATTCATCTGTCAGAACGCGGTTTAGGCATGTCATAGTTGAATGTTTGGTTCATATCCCCTCTAGATGATTTCAGCTTCCAGTGGGGCGAAGGCAAAAGGCTGATATGATATGAACACCGCTTGATGCCTTGGTTTGGAGAAGGAATTAATTGCTCCTGGTTTTCCTTGAAACCAACAGTGGCTTTGCAAGGCAGACTCAAAACAGAAGGTTTGAAACTCGCTGAGTACATTAACTCACCTTGTAAAAGGGTTTTAAATGTCCACGCTTCCTCACACATGCAGGCACATGGAGAAGCTGCCCTGTATGTACTTCAGGTATACACTATATGGGTTTTTTTAATGTTTCAAAATAAGGTTAATTTTATGGTGAATGTTTTATGGCTGGATTTCTGTTATGTGTCAGACAAATTCAGGGCGATGGGGATGGATGGGGGCAAGGATGAAGGAGCAGTACTGGCCTTTTGGAAAATCATTCATCCTGTTGCTTCACCTGCAGGTGCCTTTCAGGTCGCAGCTCCATTCAACTACCAGTTCTACTGCAGAGGATTGTCTTAAAAAAAAGAAAGAAAGAAAGAAAGAAAGAAAGAAAGAAAGAAAGAAAGAAAGAAAGAAAGAAAGAAAGAAAAAAGATTGTGGGCAGCTATTTTACTAGCAGTGAGATCATCCAGCAGAGGGGGCTTGCGGGCAGACAGAGGTGGTGGAAATCCTTCGGTTTCCAAGCTTGTTTTCCTGAGTTGACTTCTAGGCAACCTCTCCAGTCCCTCTCCTGGGAGCCCTTCTGTTTCCTGGCAGTAGTCAAGGGCTGGGAGAGTTCACTAGTCTTAGAGGTCTGCATTTTCCTTTCGATTCACGATTCACATCCCTAGGGCACAACAGGAAGAATAAACAATGGCTTCTTAGTTCCTCAGTTAAGGATTAGCAACTATGTGAATTGCCCCATGGGAAAAGGAAAACTCTGCATCCTGGACCTAAAAGGACCCTCAGCTGGGCTGTGGTGGGCTCTGCCCTGTCAGGGTCTCAGCTTCTATGAGACTCTTTGGTTTATGAGACTTCCCTGTGGTTTTTGCCACTTCTAAATTTGAGGTGCAGGATTAACACCTACTGTGTCTCAGGGGTAACTTATTGTGAAGGTGTAGAAGGATGTGGGATTAGGATGGAAGTTGGGCATCTACCTGGTTTAGATGAGCATTCTAGGTACCTGAAGGTCCAAGAGAACGTGTCCCCTGTCACCCAGGAACCCTGACTAATGATAGCAACATGCTGGTTAAACCCACAGAGGCTCTTTCTTCAATTGGTACTTTAGGGTCTATTGAAATTGGAACTTTGTCCCTTGTTTGGGAAGGAGAGTACTTGGTTTTCAATAATATATAAATACAAAATTTAGGCATACTAAGAGAAAATTCTCTCTCTCTCACTCTCTCTCTCTCTCTCCGTGTGTGTGTGTGTGTGTGTGTGTGTGTGTGTGTGCATGTATGTGATATCCACATATTGCCTGCCCATGACCTGCCCAATGCCTGAATGGGGCAAGTGGTCTTGGGCTGGACTGGAGAATGCTCGCAGGTATACAGGGTGGCTTGTCACTTGGAAGTCAAGCTTTGAGGAACATGGCAAGGAGACCGTTTTGATATCTGTATGTTGTTAGGTAGGTATGGGAGAAAGACTTGTCTACAGCATTTTAGTACCTTGCTAAAGCACAATTACAGGCTTGCAATATAATTAATTAAAATACTTTTACCTCATTTCGGATACCAAATAACACATATCTTTCTTCATATTCTCTAAAACACAAAAGCAAAAAACCTGATTTTCAAGGAAAGTTTTAGAAATTTCTTCGTCCATTTTGCTAGAGATAGAAAGTCATCCTTAAGTGGAGAAGGGACTCTTGGATCTCAGAAAAAGCAAGCAACACTTCTACTCTCTGAGACAACTGCTGAAGAGCTTCCCTTAGCTCAACCACCAGCTCCCATCCCACTAAGCTGATTCCCTCATTTAGATTACTCTGGGGAAATCAAAACAAGCAGAGACAGCTGCCTCATCGCCTTCAGCCCATTGCCGAGGCTACCTGTGTTCATAACTAGGCCCTGCCTGTCTCGCTGGTCCTCTGCACACTGGGTAAAGCATGGTGGTGGATCATAGCACCCACAGGTGGAAGTCCAGTCTCTCAGGCCCGGTCTCAGATCATCCAAGATGTGACCTTTCTCTGCATCACTGTTTCACCTGCTGCTCTCCTGCTGCCTCCCTGTTCTCTTGCTGTTCTGCAGAGAGGCCACACTTTCCCCTCCACCAGAAACTTTGTATCCACTGTTACTTCTCTCTGTCTTTCCCTATAGGTGAGTCTTTGCCTCCTCCACACTCAGGGTTCCGCTCAGCCTTTATCCTCTGAGAGAAATCTCTTTCCTACCTTTCCTACCATAGTGGTCTTCTTCCCTTAACCTTCTGTGTCTCCTTAACCAGCTTTTCTTTTCTTTACAGGGCTGGGCACTCCCTAGCATCATATCACAAATTCACATCCATCTGATTATTGTCTTAGTAAAATTCTCACAAAAAGAGGGATCTTAGCTGTCTTGTTTGCCTCTTTCTCAGTACCTGAAACATTGTGTCCCATCAGTGTTTACTGTCCAAGCATTTAGCTTGATGATTGATTACTGGTTATATCAAGCGTACAGACTGCCATGGCTAAGGTCCTTGCACTTGGCATCGCTTTGCTGTTGCTGCTGACGACTCAGTCCCTCATCACCTGTCTGTGCTTGAAAGGTTGGGAAACAGGTGTCTTGTGTACAGTGTCTCAGGATGTCATCTGGCTTTTAATTTGCTATAAACACAGCATTTCCATATCAATTCTTTGTGATTTTCTCATTAGCCCATAACAATTAAAATACACCATTCCTTTGACATGCTTAGAGTATTTATAATGTCATATCGAAGTCTTCATTAATTAAATATCTTGATTAATAGAACCTTATTCCAGGACAATATCGTTCAGTTACAAATCATCTCCACTAAAGAGCATCATAGCATATGGGGGACATTTGTGACAACAATTGAGCAACCAGATGTGCACACTGACATGCAGAAAGTCAAAGCTGTCACTTTATGTGACCGTTTGGTGCCAGTGACACTGAGAATGGAGCATAGTTGATAGGATAAAAAGAAAGACAGTCAGACGTGGCTATTGGAAACACAGCTCAAATGTCAGGCTGGCATCTAGATTCTTTCAAACACTAATTGGATTTTTTTTTAAAAAAAAGAGCCTTACAGAAAGAGTATCATACAATCCTTTGAGATATAAAATCATGCTTGGAGATTTTAGTTTGAGAAACACTGAAGTATAAGGCAAAGTTCTGACTTTCTAAATTACAAGGACTTCCTTGATTTGATCTCAGGGTGAGCTACAGCGAGAGCCACTAAGACAGGGACAGACAGAAATAAGACAGAGGCATGAGAGGGATGCTCTATGATACAGGAATTGATGTGGATAAAGCAACTGGGTTGTCAGGTTTTAATCTGACAATAGCTATGATAAGGCTGGAGAGACAGCTCAGTGTTCAGGAGCATCTACGGATCTCACGGCAAGCAACCGTGTCAGGCAGCTCATAACTGCCTGTAACGGCAACTGCAGGGGAATCTGGCACCCTGATCTCTGCAGGCACCCACGCTCAGGTGCACGTCTCCCCCACACAGTAAAAGAGAAAAAACAATACTGAGAGAAGCGGCAGATGTACCATCAGAAACACATGAGAAGCGCATTCCCTAACTTTATTCTAAAGAGCTAAAGTGGACAGGCTACCCTCAGTTGGGGATTGTTGAGGTTATTTGTATGAAATCTTGCTATTGATTTAAGAGGGTATGATTATGTCTACACTGCCTATTAAAATAGGTAAATTATAAGGCAAGAATCAATACATGAATGTTTGTCAGGGTGTGTTGAACTTTATATGTTTAGAGAAAAATACCTAAATTTTGGAAATCTGTGCATAAATTAAAGTAGTTGATATTACAGTTCAGTTTGACAGTGATAGGAATAAATATAAAAGAGATTAAACTTCTCTGTTAAGAGATAAAGGTTTGGTAGCTGTAGAGATGGCCCAGTGGTTAAGAGGAATGGGGTTCAGTTCCCAGTACCAGTCAGGTTCCTGCTGTTCCAGGCTATCTGGTCCTCTTTTCTGGCTTCTGTAGGCACCCACACACAAATGTACACATGCATAATCAGAAATTAATAAAAATAACAATTTTAAGAGATATGAAGACTTTGAACTTGGTTGGGGACAGTTATATCTTCCCTCTTTAAGATAATGACATGGTGGGATCCAGTGGAAACTGACACATCACATAACCATTTGAAATAAAGTAATTAATGTCAAACAAAATGTGCTTCAAAACAAAACCATCGTTTCAGATAAAGATAATGTTAATGATGAAAGGACAGCCACAGGGAGTGTCTGTCAGTTTTGAATTGACTTGTACTACTTGGGAGCATCCTTTCGGAAGTCTATGAAGTGAAAATTGACAGAATCACAAAAGGGTAGAGAATGTATATAGCCACACTATGAGAATTTGACATATTTTTCTCTCCAACACAGATAAAAGAATTTGAAAGGATAAAGAAGAGTAAATTACACAGGTGATTAGCTGCTTCAAATTGACATGTGTATAATTTTATTTTAATTTCGTAATGGAAAATATGCATCATATAGAAGCCCTTAATATTGATGAGTAAAAATTGTATTGTCTACATTTCTTAATCTCCGATGGAAAAAGTTGAGTGTCTAGAAACTGAGAGCAAAATTCCATACACCTAGATCCTCAGAATCATACCTTAAATGAGGCTCAAGTAATAAAAAATGCTTACAGAAATTGGTAAATACTTTAACACATATGTGATGAATTTGAAGATGGACATAGCAGATGAGTTTACAGAAATGGTAAGAAATAGTGAAGATTGGAGATTTGTGAGGTAAGCATGCAACTGAAAAGGAATGATTAATGGAACAGAGTACATCCAGAGACAGCAGGTGGAAAGGATGAGAGAAATGTTAGGAAAATGAAGAGTATGTTGCTCAAGTCTATAATCCTAAGACTAAGAAACTGTAGGCAAGAGCGCTATTAACTTGAGGCCAGTGTCGCATACATAGTGAGAGAGACCCTGTCCTCAAAAATGAGACACACACCCAGTTGTCAGAATCAACGTCAACAAAACAGAAGACGATCTTTTGAAAGACCAAACATTGAAAAATGTTACGAGACATTTAATAAACAACTCCTTCTCTGTGTGTGTCAGTTTGTGTGTGTGTTTCTTTTTATCTCTGTGCATCTATGTGTATGTATGAGAAAGAGAGAATAAATAATATTAGAAATAGAAGAGAACCTAAATATAGGCATTATAAAAATAAATAAAAACTCAAAAGAGTATATTTACATGAGTAACTTCTTTACAGTACTACATGTGAAAACATGCCAATAATCATCAATATGATGACATTCTAACCTTGTGTCTCGGGTAGAGATTGAGAGCTCAGAGGCTTAGGATGTCAGGCTTTCTAGAAGGGATATTCATTCACCCAGTGTCTATGGAGCACTGCCTTGTGATGGGAATGATGCTGGTATTAACATCTTGTCAAGAACGAGATAGACTTTGAAGAAATTATTACAAAATAGGCAGTTATAAAACCATAGAATGCAAGTTAGCTGAACGTATGTAACAAGGAGCCTATCATATAGGACAAAGGGTAGATTAACACCCGTTATTCAAAAGACAACGGTTGGGACACAATCAGAAAGAGAGTCCTGTGAGGAGAATTCTTAGTTCTTGTGAGAACACTCCAAGAAAACAGGAGTTTTGGTGCCTCGGTTTCTTATACACCTCCCAAGATCATACATTCATATCAACATCACAATATAAGACGTTCCAAAATATAAAGGTTCCACAGGCTTTAAAAGTTTAAACATTAGGGCTAGAAAGATGGCTCAGCAGTGAAAGAGTACCGACTGCTCTTCCAGAAGACGTGAGTTCAATCCTCAGCACACTCATGGAAGGCCACAGCTGTCTGTAACTCAAGTTCCAAGGGATCTGGTACCCTCACACAGACATGCAGGCAGACAAAACACCAATGCACGTAAAAATAAATAAATAAATCTTTAAAAAATTTCAAGTTCAAAGTCTCTTTAAAATATTTTAAATATTTGCTCAGCTGTCAGCTCCTGTAATAAAAAAATAAGTTACTTTCTTACCTCAGGAGGGATGAACCAGGGCACAGTCACAATTGAACAAAGCAAAACCAAACCCAGCCATGTAAACAACTCAGTGTGCAATGTCTGGGATTCACTCATGATCTTGGGGCTTCTCCAAAGGATCCCGGTCCTAGCTTGGTGCTGCCTGTCACAGCTCTAGAGGCGGTGGGACCCAGGAGAATGGAAAACAGAACTGATAGATGAAGCAGACTATAAATGAAGTCTCATGCAATAGCCAGCTTTATTCAGAACCCCAGATAATTTCCACCCTGAGGGCTAAGACAGGTCACCTGAAGTCCTCGTGAGTTCAAGGTGCTCACAATCAGAAGGACGAGCATGATGTGGCAAAGCATGACTTTTGAGAAAGACATAAACCTTTAATTAAAGAACAATAGCGAACAATAATGAGTTAATTGGAAAAAAACTGCCCACTGCAGCTAGGAGGAACATGAAAACACATACCAAGAATAATTTTGTGTTTCAAAGAAACTGAGGTCACAAGTCCTGTTTTCTTGGAGTGTTCTCACGGGCACCAAGAACTCTCCTCACAGGACTCTGTTCCCAGACTGTGGTCTGACAGATGGCATTTAAGCAGTGACCTAAACGACTCGAGTTTTCCAGGTAAGGAGATGGTGGTACAAGGTCCAAAGTGAGAAGACAAGGAAAGTCTGTATGGAAGAGATGGAGGACCATGGTAAGGATGTGGGCGAAAATGTTAATAGCTGTGTACACACTTTCAGCAATTGCCATGGAATATGAATTTCTCGAAGTCAAATACAGATGCACACATCTCTGTGAAGTGCAAACACATCTCTCTCAATAATAGCATTGGGTAAATGCTTAGAATCCTTATCTGCAGAGAAACCACACACAAGCATGGATGGGAAGAAAGTCCATGACTGCTGCTTTAGAAGAGAAAGCGAGACTGTGAGGGTCACTTACGTTTTAAGTTTTAATTCCTGCACCTAAGAGATCCATAGTACCACAGGCCTCTAACCTGTAAGCCCCTTGCCCAAGGACAGCTACTTCTTGAGATTCTGGAGGCTGTTGTCCATATTAGAAAACAGACCACATGTTTGCACTTCCCTAAAGAAGTTTGGTTGACCCAACTGCACCAGACATGCTATATCACACGTATGTGGGAGGTACATAGTCAGGAAGTATGTCGGGATATATGGTTACCACTGATTGGATGAAGGGAGAAAGTATATAACCTTATGGATTTTCCCCCATAAACACCTGTCCAGCATAGGCAGTGGCCATTTTCTGGAATGGACCTGACCAGAGTCCATCATCCTGGTCATCCTGGCCAGTATCTGATTAAAGTTTGCTTCAAATTTGGCTCTAAAAATTGTGGTAGTGGTCTGATCGTCACATGATGGTCTGAACCAGACCTCTGCATCCATCCAATGGAAATGACAAGAGAGCCAGCTGCAGGCAGGAGGTTGCCACTTCTTTTAGCACTGTTTCAACCTGGAATGGAATCTTTGATGGCAAAATAGCAGGGAAGAAAGCTTAGAAGTGAGCAGAGTGATTTCGCTCTATGGAGAGCTGTGTAAACACTGCTAGTCAACAGTTCAGGAAGTGGGAGGTGAAGCTTCATGAGCTCGTGGCTGTGGGCAGCAGTGTCTGACACAGAACCTGCTGGAGCTGCAGATATGGGACACGCTACCAGTGCAAACACACACAGGTTTTCAGTGACTCGGTGACAAAAGGAAGACAAAGCCAAGACTATATATTTCAATATTTGTATGATGACTACCTGTTGAAATATTAACATAGGCTGGGCTGCATAAAACATCATTAAATTGGTCTGTTTTTACACTTAAATGTGTTTATTGGAAAGATTAAAATTACATAGATGAATCTCCTTTCTATTGTTCATTGCTGGCTGGAAGACATTTATAGCAAGCTAGCTTTTACCATAATATCTGAGTCCATATTTTGTTGTATTTTATACATGTATCATAAGTCAGTACACATAGAAAATAAAAATATAGCCAACTAGTTTGACATTGGAGGAAGTTTGTGAGGTGATTTTAGAACATATTTTTCAGAGTGCTGTTCTCACTATAGGGAAATATGGGCATTTCTGAGACCCCTGTGCAATATCCTAAGGAACTTACTGTTAGGTTGATTTGGTCATATATGGTACATGTGGATACAGACATTATGTAACCAAAATACAGTTCTTGTATCTGTTTTTGGCTATCTAACTTGTAGATTGGAGTTTGAAAACCATTATAAAACAGGAGTAAGGAGCCTGTTTTCTGAAAGTCTAGACAAAGAACACTTTGTTATCAACTTGTGGGTATTTTGACATGGCATAAGGAAGCTCATATTTCAAATTTGCTACATTGCACTATTGATAATATATTTAGATAATAGTCTTTCTTGAATTTTATTCTATAAAATTGACTTATTTTTCTTTTGAATGGACTAGTTACCATTGGACTTAGAGTTTAACACGCATGAGCTTGTGATTTACAGGGCAATTTTTTTTCATCAAAACCTAGGCAGAACCATTTATTTTAAAACCAATATTTATTTTACAATGGGAAGACGGAGCAGATTAAAGGAACATAAAACCGTGATAAATCACCCAGTCTTGATCCCATAGTAAATCCCTTAAATGGCTCTTAAAGTCATGGCAATAAAGTTGCCTCCAACTAGGTTTGGGTGGTTTTCTAGCATATGGCATTGTCATGTAGATTAAAATTTAATTAATGAAGAATTTGTAGAAATTCAGACATGGTCTGTACATACATTCTCAAAAAACATGTACTGTGTTCACTCCTTAGCCAGGGGTATGAGTTTTGCTTATGTTCTGAGAGGAATCCAGTCTTGAGATTCTCAGCTTTCAAGTCAAAGGCCCAAGACATGAAGTATCTCTGGTCAGTCTAACTTAGAAATCAGTTTTACATGAAATGTTTAACAAAATATACATTTATATTTATTTTACGTGACTATAGAGTATTTCCAAAGAAATACATTTTTATAACAATTACTTGGTTTTATTTGGGTCTCATTTATGACTTGAGCTATAATAATTTCTATAGTTAAAATAATGGAGTTATGTTTCTCTAACAGTGTGCTTTAATGCTCTTCTAATGCTCCTGAGGTTACATCGCAGGGAAACTCTGGGCCAAATATAAAACACTACATAGAAACAGTCTTTGAAAGGGATTGTCCCGCTGTGGGTCTAAGGAACTGTACAGAGCGTCCTGTTGTGGAGTGGATGTCTCGAGCCTCTCTGTAGCAATGCCACTCAAGGTCAGGCTGGCAGACCTTCCCTCTGAAGGGCCAAAGAGGAAAAATCACAGGCTTTCAGCTATAGTTACAGTGGCTAGTGCCATGATTGGGTTACTCTATGAATGAATGCGTGTGCTAGCCTCGGTAGCATGTGCCATGCTTGGGTTACGCCACGAATGAATGCATGTGCTAGCCTCGGTAGCATGTGCCATGCTTGGGTTACGCCNTGCTTGGGTTACGCCACGAATGAATGCATGTGCTAGCCTCGGTAGCATGTGCCATGCTTGGGTTACGCCACGAATGAATGCATGTGCTAGCCTCGATAGCATGTGCCATGCTTGGGTCACCCCATGACCCAATGCGTGTGCTAGCCTCGGTAGCATGTGCCAGGCTTGGGTTATGCCACGAATGAATGCATGTGCTAGCCTCGGTAGCATATGTCATGCGTGGGTTACGCCATGAATGAATGCATGTGCTAGCCTGGATAGCATGTGCCATGCTTGGGTCACCCCATGACCCAATGCGTGTGCTAGCCTCGGTAGCATGTGCCAGGCTTGGGTTACGCCATGAATGAATGCATGTGCTAGCCTCGGTGTTACGCTATGAATGAATGCATGTGCTAGCCTCGGTGTTACGCCATGAATGAATGCATGTGCTAGCCTGGATAGCATGTGCCATGCTTGGGTTACGCCATGAATGAATGCATGTGCTAGCCTCAGTAGCATGTGCCATGCTTGGGTTACGCTATGAATGAATGCATGTGCTAGCCTCAGTAGCATGTGCCATATGTGGGTCACCCATGAACCAATGCGTGTGCTAGCCTGTGCAGCAGTACTTCTGTGTGGAAACATTCCCTGATGAAATAAGCAGAGGTTGTGGCAAAGAGCTATCTGCAGGACTGTCTCTATGGCGTTATTCAGCAATATGGAAAGCTGCTTAGGGGCCTTTACTAATTAAAAGAGACACAACCAAGGAGCATTTAGGGTGTGATCTTAAATACATGTATCAGGTTATATCATGTGAAATTACTGATAACTGCTTCTTGTCTGCAAAATGAAGATTTTTCTATTATGAGCCCAAGGTATGTGTGTGTGTCCAAAAAAGAGGCTGAAAAATTATTAACCTATACCTCTTTCAAGTGGAAAGAATACATTTTTTGTTCTACGCTTTGTTACATATTCATTTTTCACAATGAATCTATTTTAATTTGCAAAGATAAAATGATAAATTTTAGGGGAAAAAAAAACTTTGCCCTTAAATTGTGGCTAATCTCTGGTAGACTGGGAGGGAGTTTATGTGTAGTTCTCTTTGCTAGAGGAGATGGGCCTCCTGGGAGGAACTTGGAGCGCTGTTTTCTATTGGCAGGGCCATTCCTGTTATGGCAATGGCTTCAGGATGCTGTTGCCAATGTACAGTATGTGCTCCCTCCCACTGGTGAATCCATCTCTCCTGATGCCATTTAACGTTCAGTTCATTAAATGAACTCCTTACACATCAGAGAGCTCCTGATTGGAACTGGGTTTACTGTAGAAGATGTCTAGGATGGGAGTGAGATTGGGCTTAGTGTGGAGGATGTGTGCAGGCTGGGAATGAATGTATGGGTCATGCTGACATCTGTACAACACTGCAAATCATAGGCTGCTGTGGACATATTTGGATTTTTACATGTTGGTCTTGTGAACTTGTTTAATTAAGTCCATCTCTTGGGAAATGCATTCTATGCTATGTTCTGAGAGCATCAAGGCCAAAGGGGCCAAAACTCAGGGAGGAAAAATGCATATAAGGTATCCACAACTTCTGCCTATCCTCAGGGTGGGGGGGACCTGCCACTTCCCACTCCCCTGCCCCTCTCCCCACCCCGATACAGAGTCCCTGCTTCTGCACAGTAGGAAGCAGAAGGTCCTCCAGTTTGAGGTGTTGGCTCTTTTCATTTCCCAGTTCTACAAGTTTTTGAGTTTTCTCCCTCCCATTGTTGCTTGCTCTGTTTTCTTCATTGCTTCTTGTCACCTGCCAGACGCACAGTGGAGATAGAATGTAACACAACAGATAGGTTTTGTTTTTTACTTTTTATTTTCTTGGCTTTTAAATTTCTCCTGGATTCCTCACTGGGATGACGTTGATTTCTAGTGGCTTTGAGAGGTTGGAGTTCCATTTTCCCAGAATCATGGACTGGCATTTGTGTGTGACTGTGGGACATGTCCCTAAAGCTGGCTGCTGCTCACATTGACAACCAATGGGAAATGCGCCGTCAGTCCCTTCACTGAAGAGGGTCAGATATTCTGTAAACCTGCATGCTTGGCTCATCGTATTTGGACGTGGCCTTTCACTGAATTTTACTATAAACATTCAACTGCATATTCAGAAATGATTTCTGCCACTTTTGGAGTACAAGTTAGAATAAGCGTATCTCTGCTGGGGTCAACAAAGTGGTCCCGCGGTTTACACTACTTTGTTAGAGTGATACTGGTTTCTCAGCAGCAGGAGTTACTGCCTAAATAGAACTGCATATCAGAGATTATTGCTACCCCAAACTCTTGTGTCAGCTCCTTTTTCATGAATCAACAGAATCTGGAGTTTGTATTTCCTATGGACTGTTTGTACAATTTCCGTTTTTAGTAAGGAAGAGAAAACTCCCAATTCAACATACATTCTCATGTCAGCTTAGGGGCTGATGGGGAATGTTATATATAATATACACTTATATAAAATTTTATAAATTTTATATATATTAAATATAAAATTATATATGATTATTATATAAATATAATAAATAATATAATAATAAATATATAACAAATTATTTATTTTTATATTTAATATATATTTATTTAAAGAAATCCCTAAAGCAATTGATAAGGCTACTGATGGACGTGCATATCTCACACATCTCAAGGTAGCTTTTGGTGTAAAGATTGAAAAGTCTTCAATTCACAAAGTGTTGATTGCATCACTTTGATCAGCGGCATAATTTTTAAAAAGTCAAGTGGATGCATTTTGTTCTCATCAATGAAGTATATCAAGAATTGTAAAGTACGTGGAACGCTGTGAAGAAAAACAACATTTCATTTTTCTTTGTATTTAGAAAGAAAATGAAAATTGTTTTCTTTCCCCTTGAGTTCACGCTATAAAAGTTTATAAATATGTTGAGTGAGTTTAGGTGTTTATGTGAACAGAACTCATTTTATAAATCTGGCTGCACAAAGAAGGCAATTAATTTTTCGAAAATTGTCAGCCACAAGACATGCTGAGCCCAGAACAAAATGATTCATTTTCTGTATGGGCAATAACGTATGGTATAAAAATTAGGAGACTGTCACACAGAAAAGAGAAAATGAGTGTGGATCAATAATTTAATTTAGCTCTGACCTGGCTAAGTTCTATAACATGGTTCATAATTTTTCAATGAATAGACTCTTAACATTTTACATATAGCATCTTGGTTTCATATTGATCCAGTCTAATGTACTCTTCATTTCACAGAAGGAGTAGCGCTCAAATTGGTAACAAACTCAGTGTCAGCCTGCACGCCAGCATAATGTGGCAACCTGTTCATATGATTTTCTCTCTTTTCAGAACTCCATTTTTCTGGCTACCCTTTAAAAACCAGAGGAGACACAAGCAGGGAGGGCAGGAGGACAAGTGTGTGGAGGTCGCTTGAGTGTGTAGACTTCCAGCCTCTCTACGTTAATTAATTGCTTACTGAAAAGCAGAGCCCTGCACACACTCTACAGTGTACCTTTATCCTGGTGAAAAGTATTAACTTTTAATGGAACTAAGTGGCTGTTTGGATAAGGGACCCTGACTATTAATCAGGAGGTGAGTGATTGACTGGTGTTCATGTTTATTAATTATTCATGAAAGCTCAATTACAGGGCTCACAGCAGTCCATCACTCATTTCCCGAGCACTTGATATGTGTTCTGTGTCATTCCCTGATGTCCAGTGTGGGCAAGAGCAGCAGCTCTGTCCTCAGGAAGCCTACAGAGCAGTGAACACAAGAGACAGAGTCAGGGTATGCCTAGATACTAAGAGACCAGCATTTCAAAGGACTGCTTTGAGTTGCTCCTGGAGAAAATGTAGAAAATGACTTTTTTTTTTTGCCCAGATTTCCTGGTTGTATGGAAATTGAATCTGTCCCATTCTAACTGCCGTCCAAGAAAATATTTTGTGTAAACTATGGAGTCATAGTCTTAGAAGCTACCTCTAAGTCCTGGAGAGGAGTACGTTCTTGCGGGGGAGCGGAAGGAGGGGGAGGGCGGTGGTATTGGCATTTCTGGACGCTAGTTTGAAGCTTATTCAGTAACAAACTGCAAATTATTCCTGATTCCTCTGTTCATTATCATTCTATATCTTGGTGCATAATCATAACATTTAGCGTACCCATTAATCTTAACAGTTATCATAATTTTCCACTTTGTGTGAACTTTCTATTATTAGAAATGGGCTGTTTGTTGCTGTTAGTCTCCGCACTCCGATAGGATAATTGTGTTCATTGTTGTTTTTCTAGCGCCATCATAAAACCAGGAATCAAACGGGTGCACGGACATTTTTCTCATTCCTAAAGAGGTTAGGGAAGGACAAATGAGTTACAGTTCTATATTGTTTCATAGCAGCTGTAGCGGCTCTTTAGGATTTTTTTTCCTTCCGGTTAGCAAGCTTGCTTCTGTAACTTTATTTCTTACTGTCTGTAAGAGTGTGCCCAGACCCTCGAGATGTCTATTTCCTCCCAGTGGCCTGGGTCTTCAAGAATGAGGCAGTGTCCCCTATGGAAGTGGGACGGCGACAGGCCTTCTCAGAGGTGCTTTAGGACACAAAGCCCATGGTCTTTGCCACCAGGCCATGTGGGCTCCCTCGCTCGGGCAGCCTTCCCTTGGATGAGATCTTTAAGCTTTCTTTTCCCCCTGCCTTCTGTTTCCTCCATGAATTTAACTCTCTCACATTTACCAATTCCTCAATCCTGCATCAGAGCTCTAGGAGGGGCAGTTTATAACGTTTAGATCTGCCGGAAGGAGTTCTTCGGAGGGAGGGTGCTTCACTGAAATTTGGCACTCTAGTCTTTTTATTTTATTTTCATTAAAACAATATTGTGAAGAAATTGCGAATGAAAAGTATCGCACTGCAGTACTCATGGCATAGTATGGACACTCCAGGGAAGGTCGCACACAGAGTGGATGGATGAATGCAGAGAGAGAGAGAGAGAGAGAGAGCGCTCAAGTGCACATGAAGTTGGTTACATGGAGTTGGTTGGGAAGGGAGGTGGAGAAGATCTGGGGGGATTGGGGGAATGGTAGTGAATATAATCAAAATACATTGCATGAAATTATAAAAGAACTAACAAAAAATTTTTATTAAAAAAAATCACATTTCTGGATTAGCCAGATCCAAAATCTATTCCTCTTAATAAATTTCTCTATGGTTAAAATAACCATTCTGAAGTGGTAGAGATTTCACATTGGATTTTATGCTTTAGTTCTATCTTTTATGCATGTTTCATCCACCATCCACACATAAAAGGGAAAAATCCATGACTGAGTTAAAATTAGGGAAACAATTAGCTTCATATCCTCTTTCAGGCTTCAGGTATTATATCTGAGTTCTGTCTAGTCTTTAAGATGAAGACAGTAATACCGGTACATAAATACTGTGAGAAGTAGACCATTGCCTGGGAAGCGCTTGGCTCCACACACATTGCAGCCTCTGCATGGCCCTCTCCCCACTGATCTTCCCTGCTCATGTCTGTCCGTCCTGTGTGTCTGGAGCCTCAATTCATGTGTTGGTCTATGGGCTGTTTGTAGATATCCATCAGTGGCCAATGGAGGCAGAGTTATTGCAACTTTTTCCAAGTTCTCAGCTTGACAATTTTACATCTAGACCCTCATTTCTTCCAGCCTCCTAGAATTTTCCTTTTCAATAATGCTGTATAGAAAGCATCTTCAATGCTCTCCTTCCTCCGTTGCTCTTCTCTTAGATCTCTGTTTTCCTAGGTACAGAGAAGCTTGGGTTTCTCACACATCATTTCCCAAGGACATCTTCATTTCATTCTGGCCAAGATCTCTCTCCACAGGCTTCTTGCAGATTGCTGCAGCTGCAGTCGGTGTTTACAGTCTGATGACGAGTTGGAGATTAAGACTTGTCATCACTATTTAATTAACCTCAAATTAAGCAGCTTCTGGTCCTCTTTCCGTGTCCCTCCACAAGCCCATCCACTGCTATCGCCGAGCTGGAAGTCCTCACGGATCTGGGCTGCACCGCTGCAGCTGAGCCGCCTTAGCGGCTACTCTGAAAAGGAGCAATCGATTCCTGCTGGTGCCCAGCGGTGGACACTCAGTATCCATCCAAAGGAAACAAGAAGCGAGGGCAAGAAAGGCTAGCAGTTTCCCAGCTCTGGAAGCAGCATCCAGCCTGTGGATTGCAAAGGAGAGGCGCACAAGAATATTTCAGAGATGGGACAAAGTGAATAGAAGTATGTAAAACCTGTTTGGTTTGCAGAAGTAGGCTTCCCATGAGGAGTTAACAAAGTCTGATACTTCACGTCCAGGCAAGACCAATGCCAATGTAGGCTGGCTTTTCTTTGCTTTATATCTAAAAGTTACTTATGAGTGAATACATATGATATCTGTCTTTCTGGGTCTGGGTTACCTCACTCAATATGATGCTTTCTAAATCCATCCATTTGCCCACAAATTTCAAGATGTTGTTTTTGTTGTTGTTTTTGTTTTTTTTCTGCTGTGTGGTACTTCATTGTGTAGATGTACCACATTTTCCTTATCCTTCTTCAGTTGAAGGGCATTTAGGTTGTTTCCAGGTTCTGGTTATGACAAACAATGCTGCTATGAACATAGCTGAGCATATGTCCTTGTGGTACAACTGAGCATCATTTGGGTATATACTCAAAAAGTGTTATTGCTGGATCTTGAGGTAGGTTGTTTCCTAATTTTCTGAGAAAATGCCATGCTGATATCCAAAGGAGCTGTACCAGTTTGCACTCCCACCAGCAGGAGTGTTCTCTTTATCCCACATCCTCCCCAGCATAAGCTGTCATCAGTGGATGCTGATAAGGCTCTGGGCAATCTCTCCAGGGGCAGTCTGGGTCAAGGCTCTCTTCTCTAAATATTTTAGTGCCACCAATATACATTTGATAATTATGTATGTGCTTCATACTGTATTTCTATTAAAATAATTTTAAATTTTGCTTATATATGTCAAATTTTTAAATTCATATACATAACATATATATGTAATGAACTATTACACATACAAATTAATACTTAAAGTTAATAACATTGTAAATATGCTCTCATTTCTTTTCTTTTGGCTAAGGTAAAGTATGAATGTTTATGTCAAAAACTATATGTAGTTTTTTAAATTACATAATATCTCTTTATGTTGACATACCTTCATTGTTTAATCTAATTTCCTACATTGAAAACTTAAGTTATTATCATTTAAGAAATTATTGTAATGTTTATTTGTAGGGGATGAAGTATGAAATTTCCTAGTGGATCCTTAAAACCACAGATAATACCAAGTTCTTTATCTACTGTTTAATCACATATATGATTAAGTTTAATTTGTAAATTAGGCATAGTAAGAGATTTGCAAAATAATAAAATACAATGATTATAGTCATATACTACAATAAAAGTTCTGGCAAACACACTCTTTCTCAAAAGATTTTACTGTACTAATTCATCCTTCCTATGATATGAGATGATTCATTGTCTCTATAATAAAATGCTAAAATGAGATAAATAGCATGGACATAGTAATATAGCATTAAGCTACCACTTAAGGTTTTCTTGAGGAGAAGCATTGCAATACTACAGCATTTGATCTGATAATTAAGGTTCCTATGCAGATGTAGCAGACACATTGCAGATACATGGCACAATATTGTTAGTATCTCAGGTGGGATTGAGTGTGATGATACTACATGTGTTCAAGGTGTTCAGAAAAGCACATAATTTAACACTTGTTTACTTCTAGAACGTTCTAGTTAATATTTGTGGTAAATGGGGTTCACCAAACAGATAAGCCATAGAAGTCAAAAGCTTGAATGAGGGGTAACTGATGTACAAACCACCCCTGAACACATTTGTTGAAATATATTTGGGCTTATCCTTAATTCTGTTCTTAGAATTTATTTTGCAAGCTAACTGTTTGAAGTCTGCACTTTTTGTAGGTAGAATGACCACATAGCAATGGTAGAATCGTTGCTTGTAGGTGGATGCTAGAGAGATAATCACAAAGCAGAAACTACTAACTGTTAAGAACATCTTTGTTTTCTCTAGTGGAAAAAGGTGACACACCCAGACTGAAGGACTATTGGAAAGTTTAGGGAATGAAATGTTAGTAGAGAAATGAGCAGAGTTAAAAGAAATGGAGAAGATGATGCAGCAAGGGTGGGGAGCCTGTGTGGGCGAGCTGAGAGTGTTGTTCTCTACACTGGGTGACAGCCCTAGTGAGGGACTCGGAAGAAGGGCTATAAAACTTGGACCTTTCCGCAAACCTCCAACTGTGCAATGGGATGGGGTCAGGGGTGGGAGATGAGTACCCCAAACTCTGTCCTCTATCCTCTGATGCTCCCCACTGTATCTTAGCTCAACAGAAGGAAAGAGTGGGCATGGAGTTCATGACGGGATGTGAAATCTGGGTGCTGTGAGACATGTAGTTGACATAGGACAATCACTTAAATCATCGAGTTCAAGTCCAGCCTGGGCACATGGTGAAAGCTCTGTCTCAAAAACAAAGGGAAATTTCTATAGAGAAAAAAATGTAAAATGGGCATTAAGCGGGAGTGGAAGAAACCAAGTATGAGCTCTGAAATTACCCTCTGGTCTAAGGCACTTACCCTGTGCGGCTTTGGTTTGTGGACTTGTAAAGCATATGCGTAATGATGCTGTTTTGGGAATTGCAACAGAAGTAAGCAGAGAACACTTAGCACAATGATGTCTCCTCGCTTGTATTCATCCCTGGTTTACCAGTGGACCAATGTCAACTTCACACCGTGCAGCCCACTTACTGCTCCTTAAGTGAGTCATCGGGCAAAGCAGAGGAGCTCTGTACTCTTGCAGATCTGCACACCATGGTAAGATGGCCACTTGTGCTCCAAATCATGCATATAAAACTCTTATATTCCGGTTAAAAAATCCATATGATTTTTCTCAGAGTTGGATAATTGGCCACATGCTGTTGGCGATGCTCAAAAATGGTCGTTTAAGTATCCTTTTATTATTTTTGGGCTTCTACTGGGAAATTTAAATAGCCACTGCCAATTTGATTTCTATACGGTCTTTGTTTTTGTTTTTAATGCTGGAATTGAACAGAGTTTAATAAAATAACTGGGTTGTCAACTTTATCAAACTCTACCGGGCATAAACCCATAAAAGCACGCCTTAGCCCCTAAGCAAATACTGCGATATAAGTTAGGGACTTTCACGAGTATTCCCTGGGAAGTACAGTTGGATTCACATAGAGTTCATTTCCAAGCAGCTTTGGAAAAGATTTTAGGCTTTCATTTTCCTTTGTTTTCTTTCCCTTACACTAAAAACAAGTGTCAGCATTCAGAAGTCAGGGACTCTGAGTGCCCTCCCTCAGTTACCAGGCAGAGTAACGAGGAACACAGTGTGTGAATGAATGGCGCCCACCTTCCTGCCCGTTCCACTGGTTTCTCCTCCTGGATTCTCACACACCCTCAGCTCTCCATCGTCTACAAATGTACAAATTCCAGAAACATGTACTCTATAGGTCTTAAACTGCGCATTGTTCTAAGTGCTGTGATGAGATCTCTACGTCACTTAAGAAAGCAAACGTCTATTTGTGCCGTGTATCCATATTTTGTGTGATAGCTCCCGAGGAGTCACTTAGGAGATGTCTCAAGTAACCTCTTACAGTCACCTGAAATCATAAGACAGGTGATGTGTCGTTGCACCTATGACAGGAGAAAGCCATAAAATGGTTCTCTGTCAAGTGAGAAAGGAATCTAGGAGAAACCATAGTGTATGTGAATTGTTCTGTCTTAAGTTTCAGGCATACACTAGTATTTTGATTTGATTTTTTTTTGATTTTTTTTTCTTTTGGTTTTTTGAGACAGGGTTTCTTGTAGCTTTAGAGCCTGTCCTGGAACTAGCGCTTGTAGACCAGGCTGGTCTCGAACTCACAGAGATCCGCCTGCCTCTGCCTCCCGAGTGCTGGGATTAAAGGCGTGCGCCACCACCGCCCGGCTTACACTAGTATTTTGAAACATGTCCAAAGGCCAGACTACTGTATATCAAATGCTTGAATGTTCTTAAGTTACCGAGCTCTTCTAGGAATACAATTATCAGATTAATAAAGAGTTGACTACGATCAACATGCTGTATTTACTAATCATCATAAAATTCCAGTTACCGGTTAAGCTTTTACAGATGACGTCATTTCGTCTTCTCCAGCCCTATAGACAGGTGGCCATGTCTTCTAGTGAGGACACAGAGGCTCTAGATGGCATCACGTGTCATGTACGTTGTGTTGTGAGTGCAGGGTGGAAACACACATTTGCCTCCTGTCTGAGTTCTTAGCTGCTGTGCCCTCCCAGTTCTTTCTTAGTGTTTCTGTAGTTAATTGGAATCATAAGGGAATTGCTGAGAAGAAACAAGAATCCAGACAAGCCTGTTCTGAGTAGTGAGACACAGGTTATTCCCAGAAGTTACCTGTCGATTGCAAACAAGTTCCTTGATTTATTTCTGGAAAACACTGTGTGTGTGTGTGTGTGTGTGTGTGTGTGTGTGTACCTGCTTGTTTCTGTATTTGGGTACCCATCCTCTATGCTTGTGGAAGCCAGACTTCATCCTTGGGTGTCGTTTCTCGGGAATCACTGAGTTATGCTCATTTACACTAGGGCCTCATCAACTGGGTGAGGCTAGATAGCAATAAGCCCCATCAATCCACCTATCTTCATCTCCATGGCACTGAGATTACAAGTTCACACTTCCATGGCTGACTTTCTTGATGTGGGTTCTGGGGATCAAACCTACATCCCCGTGTTGGCACAGCAGACACTTTCCCAGTAACTATTTCCCCCAGCCCTTTACTTCCTGAAAACACCTTCTTAATAAACACCTTCTTAATAGATCTCAATATCAAATTCACAGTGATAGCTGAGCTAAATGAGTTTTACAATCAATGTAGCAAGAAGTTTACCAAGCACTCCGTTAACATTGATAGGTTTTGATTTTTAACAACCAAGTGTTATTCAAGAATGTACTTTATACCAGCTGCATCGTGTGTTGAGAGGCATCTTTAATTGTGTCTTTATTGACTATGAAAGGATGCAAAATGGAGTCCACGATTTTAATTAACCGTCCCTCCTCTGGCATTTCACTGCTGACTTTAGAAGCCATAGCTGATGGCAGTCACCTGTCAGAATTGTTCTCTTAAGAATGCAAGATGGAGAAATGCTAGGGTTGCCTTTGTAATTGAAAAGGAGAGCCTGGGAAGAAACGGAAACACATTGTTTTAGCTTCTGCACAGTGGCTATGCCTTAATCTCCAGCTATCTTCACCAGTGATTGCAACCCTGCAGTTACTAGCCTGTTTCTCTAGCAGTGGTCTGGCCACTCAGGCCACAGCCTGATGAGAATTCTCCTGCAATCACTGGTCCTGCCACTGCCACTAAAGGCAGCTTTAATCAAATCTACATCCTTATATTTACAGATAAGGTCTACCAACTAGTTAACCCTCTGTCCTTGCTGGCATGCACAGAAGACCTGTTCTTATGCTTTGCTAGACCACAAAAAGCTGTACCAGTCCAAACCCCACCCTACTACTTTCTGTGTCTCTCTATCTCTCTTGGATAACTTCTTGTGCTCTATGATCCTGCCAACTAGTTGCTAACTCAACCTCTTGACCCAAGGTTGACTTTATTTAATTAATGCAATCACAGTGTGATCACGTATCTCCCAACATTTCCCCCTTTGCATCTAAATAAAAAAGAAAGCTTTTAACTCTAATACAGTAAAATTATATAGAAGAGGAACAATTATCAGGTATTGTCTAAGTAAAAAGAAAGGTTTTAACTTTTGCAAAATACAACTATGTACAATAAGAAAAAAATATCAAACTAAAGATTGCATTCAAATCTTCACTCCATTTGTATTTAGTGAATTCAAAGAAGCTACTCTATTATCTATCCTATCTTGGTGAGTCCAGAGTTTTGTACCTAATTCATTTTTTGTTTGAACTTGTGTTACCACCCCAAGACTATCTTCTTACCTCAAAACATTTTCCTAGATAAACATTTTAAACTTTTATGTCTCTCAAACTTATCCCTTTATATCTCTTTGGAGAGTTTCTTTTTTGAGTTTGGTAACAAGGAAAACTGTAACTATAATGATTTCATCTTTAATTCCATCAGAGACCCAAAAGGGATATAATATTACCTTAGTAAACAGGAAGTGCAGAGCAAGCTACTTCCAAAACTATAGAAATGACAGAGACATCTGGATGCCTGGACAGTCACCCAAGGGTTCTCTGCAACCATCTTTGGCCTATAGGCCTAGAATATCTGACAAACTTTTCTGTGAAGCAAGAATTTTGAAGAACTGTCCCACCTTGTCTTGGCAAAGTTTGGCTGTCTTTTTCCTTTGTGTCCTCTTGTCCAGTTCGTACAGCATACTGTTGGCTGTCAAGGCAAAAGCAGTTTCTTGCCAAAATGATGAGCTTTGCCACAATGAAAACAAACTCTATTTGAACTTTCTTTGATGCCCATCATCCTTTATGAATGGATTGGTGCTGCCAGGAGAAGTCATGTCTCACTGTTATGAAAAACCTTAGATTATTAAGCATCTTAAATGCTATATTCTGTAGGTCTCTGAATCATTTGAAAATCACCCATCTATCTAAAATATATCTGTTTAACCTTGAAAACATACCTATCATGACTATAAGTTTGATTGATATAGATGACTAACTACTAACCTGCTTTTCTT
>JAQHUG010000115.1:3275542-3297003 GCA_028555095.1 Dicrostonyx torquatus
GTAGCACATCTTTACATAGTTAAATGAATGCAGCATAAACAAATGTAACACATGCTTACATAGTTAAAGTAATATTCCACAACCACAACCCTAACATATCAAGGCAGGTTTATTTCAGCAATTCCTTTCAAAGCCCCATGTCTCTCGGCAGCTGTAATTTGCTCATCAGCATTCAAAAAATTCAAAGTCAACAAAGCACTCAACAGGATCCAGATTCCCTGTGTATTTCCCATTTTTACATGGTTTATTTTTTAAAATTACTTTTTACTCTTTCTTTAAAGATATTATTTAATATTTAAAAACTATTTATTGTTTTCTATGACTATCTGTACCCATTTTCTTTTCTTAAGCACCTCCACTCACTGTAACTTGTTAACTGCACACCTGTAGCATTCTCTGACCATATGAGTCAAATTTTAAGTTGTTAAGTGACAGCTAATCCCTCCATTGGCTGGCTCTGGCAGTTGGCTCCACCCCCAGCCTTAAGAGCCCAGCCTTAAGCCCATGGGCCTGGCCAAGAACTGAACTAGGAGCTGTGTTTAACCCAGAACTGCCTTTAATGATCCCAGATGCAGGAAGTTGGTGCCCTCACTGTGACCGGCGTTTTTTTACTTAGTGTGCAGTTTCTACTTAGCATGCTGGCTGCTCAAGTGTTCTGTTGCACAGCAGTGCCTCCTAAAAGAGCTGTACCCTTTCCTTCCCTTCCCCTCCTTTCCCTTCCCCTTCCTTCCTTCCTTCCTTCCTTCCTTCCTTCCTTCCTTCCTTCCTTCCTTCCTTCCTTTCTTTCTTTCTTTCTTTCTTTCCTTCTTCAGCTTTCTCAGGTCCTATGTGGAAATTCGGCCCCCACATTGGGCATCAGAAATAGCTAATGAGCAACATGTTAACGTAGATAAGCTGAGCTTCTAGCATTTGTAGGTTAAACCTTTGAGCAGCTAACAGGCCAATTTAAACTTAAAAGAAAAATGAAAGAAGAAATCACAGACTTAGACTCATGTAATACTTTATAATGCGAAAACAATGGCTTTCTCTTAGAAGCAGGCACCTCTGAGATACTGTTTCACTTTACATGAAGTAGCTTCTGAGGGTTTTCCATCAGTCCAAAGAGGTAAAGACATGAAGGTCAAAGCTAATGGGTCCCCATCTCACACCAGGCTGCTTTGCCAAGCACCTGGGGCTCACTTTTGTTTCTCCATTACGATAAAAGCCAGAGAGAACACTCTGTGCTTTAAACAGTTTCTGTACCAGGTACCCACATGGAAGGATGAGCTGAGGAGGCCAATTTATCCAGCAAATGTGCCCCTGCAAGTCAGGAATAATTACCTCCCTTGACATCTGAGGAACCTCTACCGCATCCTGGTGGATTATCTGTGGATAGTCATTCCAAGTCATTCTCAGAGACTCCACCATAGCACGTGAGCTTATTTATTTATTTCCACTTTGAGAACTTCACCTCCGCAGAATTCCTTTTAAGGCTGGCATCCTGCATAATGAATGGCAATGCAAGCCGTGTTTTATTAGCAGGTATCTCCCTGCTGCAGGCACCGCCTGGAGAAGTTCGCCTCTGCCTGGTATGCAAGCCTCATTTATTTTCCTGTGCTTTCTCCTGTGGGCAGATGCTGGCCAGTTGCATTATTAAATTACCATTATTGCATTGTAATGTCCCAGCATGATCAGGGCCCGAGTTGGGAAAGTTAGTGTTGCCTGGGAATGGGTTTCCCCCTTTCTCAAACTGCCCCAAGTGGACATGTGTGCCTTGCTGGGTCTACGGCACACAGGCGTCTCTGAAGGCAAAGGGGAGTATGACCAGTTGAGGTATCACTGCTAAGTTCAGAGAATGAAGAATTAATTGTTAAGTGGACTGTTCTAGTCTGGAATGTACTGGACAGTTCATAGTGTTTATGTATTTTAGTTTTTGGGGGGTGGGAGGCATTTGACATTCAAAACTATTTGACATTTTCACAGTTATAATGTTATTTAAAAGCTATGCCACTAATATACTTACATATAATTTATTTAGTTTACACAAGCTTTCAAAGGCTATCTATTCTCAGTAGAAATTTTTTAATTAAAAATATTTGATTATCTCTCCAAGCCTCCTTAAATTTACTCTTTAGTTCTCTGCTGCCCCCTTGGTAACTGGCATAGCATTATATATAATGAAGAAAATCATTATTGTAATATTTAAAATATTTTTGCATTCATCCTCATATCACCAGTGCCAACAAATGCCATTGGGGCTGGGGCCTGTACCATCCACTCTCCTGGAAGGAAGGAATGTGTCACCACCACACCCATATCATGTGCCATGGTGTGCCATGGCCATACTGCAGTAGGTTTTAGCACACTGAAATTTTACTTATCTCTCAGAAATGTCCTTTGGTTTTCAATCTCAGAGGGACTGTAATGCTGGAAATCAAATCCAGGTCTTACACAAGGCAAACAAACCCTCAATGACTGTGCTACATGCCAACTTCAAGTCTTTGTGTTTGTTACAGTGTTTATTTTGATATTTCTCTTGATATAAAAAGAACCCAGTTCCTGTATGTTTTTGTATATATTTAGGTACTAAATAAGCATCTCAATGAACGAATGAGTTATTGAATGAACATGTAGTTATATTGTCTTCCCCCAAAACATTTGTGTGTGACATTGTACAAACAATTTCACTAACAAAATAATAAAACTGATACCTGACTCGCCTGCCTTTCTTGTTCGGTCTCTGACTTGGGAGCCTCTATGCAGTGACTGCCCTCCTCTGTCACATGCGGCCCAGATTGGCTGTGGACTCAGCCAAGGACAACCTTAAACTTCTAAACCTCAGGCTTCCACCGCTGCAGTTCTGGAACTGCATCCATGCACAGCCACACACAGTGGCTTCATGCAGTGCTGGGGATGGACTCCAGTGCTTCGACATGTTAGGCATGCATTCTACCGCCTCGCTTCCAGCTCCTGCCTCACCAATAGTTTCCTCATTGCCATCAAGCCATCATGGCGTCATGCCTGTCCTTGCTTGAAAACCTCCAGGGGCTTCTTCTTGCCCTTGTTGTCAATGTGGGCAGATGCTCTCTGTCCCTGACCAAAGTCCTTCCTGCACCTAGATTACCCTTCTACTCAGAGATGCTGTGATCACTTGGCCCTGCAGTCCACCCTTGTCCTGAGTCTTAACCTGCCGAGGGTTTCATCTTAGAACTCTTTTCATCCTTCCTGAGGTGACTGTGTCTCGTGTTAGTCTCACGAGGAGCCCTTTACTCTATACAGCTGCCACAGGCATTGCTGCCACCAGCCAAGATAGTGCTTTCTCTTTGTATGCCTTTGAGATAGCTCATCAATAAAACAGAGTGGCATGTAGCCACTTACCATTTTTGCCAAGTCAGATGAAGTATTAATAGAATTTAGATGGAGATGTCCCACAAGGGTAAGCTTCTCTTCCATAGATTTATCTTGATTCTTTTAATGTTGATGGTCTCTACGCTCATCCTCAGACACCCGTGTTTATTGTAGGCAGGCAAATGCTGTGCTAAGTGGTTGACATACTTTACCCATTTGCTCTCCATGTCCACTTTATAGTGGATTCTGTTACTTTCACCTGTTTTATTGACAAAGGCATGTTCAGTGGTCCTGAGAAGCACAGACCTTCTGAGTGGCAGCTGGGTTCATTTTAGGCTTTGTGACCCTGATTGTCTGTAAGAACTATACAGCTATTGACTAGCAATTAGTGGATTTATGCCCAGTAAGTACTTTGAGTATTTTAAAACAGCCCTTTTTGTTTGCTGAGTGTCTCCCATTTATCCCTCCACCCTGCCCTGTGCTGTGCTGCAGAGTTTCTCTGCTGGACGCCCAGGTATTACCTTCAATTTCTTCCTCACAGTGACCACACCTATGTAGATAACCTGCCGATTACCCCGTCCGGATGCTTTGCATGTCATTTGTTTCTTGCCTCCCTTTTATCAAACAAGTACAACAGCAAAGCCATCAAAACCGACTATGCTTTTGCCCTTCCCATTTTGTATCAAGCATTTACATCTTTCACCTTTGTTTCGAGGCTTTCTAATGGAATTGACTGATGAAATTGAAGGACGCCGTATTTCATGCCATTCTGAAAATAAGAAGCATAGCACATTCGCTGACAAAGGACGAGTTTCCAAGAAATTTGACTTAGAACCATTTTCCGATGACTTTAAGAGAGTGGGCTCTGTGTCTAAGCGAGATGTCTTAGCCACCAGACCCATGACTGATAGAATATCCTGCTTGGAAACAACCTACTGGGTTTTACTTATATAAGTTTGTATACAAGGAAAGTCATATGTTATTTCATAAAAAGGACAAAGATTTTTAGACAGAAGCACAAAAATAAACGGTGCTGTGCAGATCAACAGGTATTCCAGAAATATTGCTGAATATGTGCTTTCTCAGTGAATTTTAGAAAGATTAAACAAGAACAGAAACAAAAAGGAATTTATTTATTTAGTTGATTGGTTGATTCTGCCAGAGGACCAAATGGCACCAGGGCTCAGTGCCTGGGGTTTGGGGAACGCTGGTGTAGCCGGGTTTGATACCAGCTGTGCTCTCACCTGGAACACCTTCCTCCTCTTGTTGTCTTTCCAGGTCTTCTTCATCCACTTCTTCCCCACTTTCTCAATCAAATTTATTCCTTGACTGTTGTACTCGTGTATACAGCACATTCTGAATTCTCTTCCTTTTCACCCTGTCATTTCCTCTTTACCACTCTAGTTGGGAATGTGGACCTGGGAAAGCAGAGCCTAAAAATGAGGCAGACTAAAACTGCATGCAATAGCCAACTTCATTCAGGGCACCAGACCATTGTTCTCTGAGAGTTAAGAATCACACGAGCAAGGTCACAAGTCACAAGGGCAAACCGTATTGGTGCAACCATGTTTTTCCATAGAGGCACATGCATGACAGCAGCTGAAGCAAGCTCACTTCTTTCTGCTGCACGTGGGAGGAGCACAGAAATGCATTCCAAGAACAGTTCTGTGTTTTTGAAGGAACTGAGGTCCAAAGTACCTTGTTTCCTTGAAGTTTTCTCATAAGCACTCAGAATCCCCCTTGAGCAATTTCATTCTTGGGCTGTGTTCCAGCAATTTCCCAGTGTGGGTAACCAAAGATGCTATGCGTTCCATGCTGGACCCTGCCCTAAAGCTGGGTTGTTTCATTGTTTCATAACCCTTCTCCCACTCCTCTGGGTCTTATTTTTTCTGCTCCCCTCTTCTTGATGTCCCCCAAGCTTTAGAGTGGGTGATTAATTAAATGTCTTGTTCAGGAGCGAGCTTTCTTTCTCCTTGAACCTGCTCTTTACTCTCCCAGCCTACACAGTGCCTTTCAGGATTCCTGGCATTGCCTACCTCATGCATTGTCTCTCATTATGAATGTCTTCAACCGTCGTTTCAATCATTCATCTCAAAATTGTGTTTAAGTTTCTGTCTGTACACTGAGGGAGGGAAGACATTGCCACTTATCCTTCTAAAACTCCATGTCAAAGAAGAACTCATTAAATGCGAAACTGAATGAATTTGAGCCAAACAAGATCAATACTTTTTCCTCAGTGAGAGATATAATTCACAGAAATAGTAGTTTTTAAATGTATATTTAGGAGGCACAGATTATATATATCCTTACTTTTTGTCTTCATGAAAATTACATTTTGAAAATTGTTATTGATAACTGATACATTCAATATATTATATAAAGTATGTGTATACTATATATATAATTTCCATAAATAGTAACATACATGATATACATAACACACAATGATATACATCCTTAACATATACAATAAGTAATGCATATTTTATATAGCAGTGACAAAGTGCTGGGTAAAGTTATATGGTATAGGAAAAGTAGACTAGTATGTATATTTCTAAGGCACTTTTGTCTCTCTCTCTGAGTTGTTCATGAATCTTTCTCTAGTGAGGTAACATCTGGGGACAGGTCTGCATGAAGTGAGGGAGGGGTTCCTGGGAAGACCGGGGTGAGTCCTCCAGCAAGTAGCACCAGCAAGACCAGAGGATCTGAACTGACAGCCTGCTCATCAGAAGCCAAAGTGGGGAGGAGAAGGAAACAGTGGAGTGGGTAGCCGATAGGGCGGCGTCATGTAGGGCCTTGTCAGTCATTTTTTGACTGCGACAGAAACCACTGGAAGCCTAGAGGGAACTTGAAGGCGTGATATGATTTATAATTTTAAATTTTTACTTTAGTTTTGTGTATAAAAGGGACTGAAAGAGGCAAGAGGAGAGGTAAACCATCAGTACTCACTGATTATATGCCTGAGAAGTGAGCCTGGCTTTAAGGCCTGTGGTCCAAGCTATCCCATGAGAAGGGCAAGGCTGTCCACAGGTCTTAAGGGAGAGTCACTATCAATTATGTCTTCTAATGTTTTTATTCATGTACAATGCATGCAAAGTAGCATTTATCATGGGCATTTGTTTTCATTCTACTATTCTACTTAAGATTTACAATTAGTTCAGTTTATTCTTTTTTAGTAAGTCTTTTAAGGTAGCACTTAGTGACTAATTAGTCAGTAGCATTCAGAGTTCTACCTGGGGCAAGAATGTGTTCCTATGACAAATTTATTTATTCACCTTCTCAAAAGCAATTAAGTTTCTGTATTTGCTCTCCAATGTCTGAAATAGTGTCGGCCTTCCAGATGACTACCGAGGAGGTAGGATATTTTTGCGGGCCCCAAATTTTGTATTGCCTTATTTTTAATGCCCTCATCTCCACTTCATATTACAAACTTTGTCACACTGATGTGTGCCATTACAGCTGTCGTCACCATGGGGAGAAAATGACTAATTGAAGCTGCTTATTGACATGATAGAGCAGGTTGTGACACTTGGCAAGAATGCTGGAGCGATGGACTCCAGCTGATGTTATGTAAAAATATTCAGCCATGAAATATGCACTTACGAGTGGTTTTCTGAAGATGTGTGCAGAATGCAAATAATCTGTATTCTAAGGAAATGTGCAAATTAAAGACGTGTCTGGCGAGTTAGGGTATAGAACAGTGAGGCCGCTGTGCGGGGAGGGTCACAGAATGGGCTGGAACTTGTAGCAATGATACTAAGGATCACTTATAATTATTATTAAAGGCTATGTTCACTAGCAAAAAAAAAAAAACGATCTTGCCCTCATCCTACTAAAGAATGAAGGCATCAGTTATTGGGAAATGGATGATGAACCTGTGCTAATTTAAGAGTCTTTCAGTAGCAAGTATGTTGGCAGCATGAAAGGGAACATGCATTTTTATGTTGCCTTTGGAAATCCAGTGTCCTGTAAATGTTGAAATACATACATGCTTTGACCCACCTGTTGCATCTTGTTGTCATTTGCCTTAGAAATATTGGCATGTATGTTCACAAGAATCTGTAGACAACAAATATTTATCATGGTCTTGAATTTGCGAAGAAATGATTTAAGACAGCATAAGTGTCCAAGCAGTAGGGGATTCAGTGAATAAGTGGTTTTCTATCCGTGCTTTATAGTCTCTGTGGAACAGCTAAGCTATCACAAAGAACATCTCCGTGACACTATGGAGAACGGATTACAGATACTATTATCTGTGATCACAGATTTTAGAAACATATGGGGCATGCTTACATATGTGTAGTTGAAGACTGTATTTTGGATCATAACAACATTCTGTATTTTTATTTCTTCATACACATATTACCTATTTGAAAACTGTAAGGTAAGCAACTATCAGCACTGATATGTCTTGGCTTTACAAAGATCTTTTTTTCCTTCCAGGCTGTGTTTTATTCTGAGAATGGTCATCAGTATGAGATTGCATATCTTCTGTTAGAATACCTTTTATTAGGATATCCTTACATTTTTATTGAGGTGGAACTTCCCTTCCTTCATTAATGTATGAATGCAGAATACAGTTCAGCACTTTGCTCCCCAATCCCCATGCCTGATGTCCTGAATAGCTCTTTAAAAAGCTTGTTTGAAATAATGGCAAAATAATCAAATCCACTGTCTGTGACCTTCTAATAGGTAATCTCATGAAAATGCTAAGAATCAAAAACTCTTTTCAACAACAAACAAAAATTAAATGCTAATAATGATATGTATTATCAACATTTTAAAAATCCTATAAAACCCCCAACTACATCAACAGCAGTGGTTTTAACACAGCCCAAAGCTGTGCCACTCTTTTCTATTGTGTGTGGTACCACAAGGCCCCGAGAACAATATTTAAAGTTCTGTTAATCATCATTACAGGAAGAGCTGTGTGGTTATGTTCATAAATCCTATTGCTCATATTGTGTTTTTAGTTAGGGGATGGCAAAAGAGTCAGAAGAAAAAATGCACTCCTTCAAAAGATAAATAACAACTTGTGCATTTCCCCCTCTGCTGCTGCAAAAGCAGCTCATTACGCACGGATCTGTCCTAAAGCACACGGAGGTGTGTGAACCATGTAGCGTAATCAGAGCTTATTTTCCCGGGGTGGAGACTAAAGTTTATGTTTCTTCTAAGCTGCTCCTTCCATTCCACCACTGCTGTCTAAGGGAGAGGGAAATTTACAAGCTGCTGCTAGCTCCAGAACGGGGAAGGTGAAGTTTACAAGTTGCCATTTGACAACCCCAACACAGAGTTTTGTTGGTTTGTCTTCCTGGTCCTCCACCAGGTGTAGTAAAATTCATAAGGTTAGTGAAATTTCCTTCATTTTAATACTAGGTTTTACAGGTGGTGGGGCGTCCACAAATGGCTCATGAACATATCTATAGAGAGTGCTTTCAGGTACATTGAATTTATAATCATCGTTAAGAACATGCAGAGGTCCTTATTCCCGGCCGTGTGTCCCCATGGTCCCACTCTGGCTCTCTGAGTCTCTGGAGTACTTTATGTGTGTCTGGCGGGGTCTCATGTGGAAGTGATCCACTTACTGTATGGAGCTTATCTCACTGCATGGCCTCTTCTTCCATGGACCTCCTGCTTCTCTTCCATTCTCTCCTCTGAACATGGAGAGTAGTTACTGCATGCACAGTAAATTTAATGGATGGTTCATAACTTTAAGACATAATTTTAGTTCTTATCTTGTATTGTTACCAAACTATTTTATTGGCATAGTATTTTCTTGTTTTTAGAATTTCAGGCTATCTGTGCCCCATTTCACTGACTGTATTATTTTCAGCTCCTTGAGAGGAGAGAGCATGCTCTAAAACTTCTTACGTTCCCATTGAGGCATGCATGCAGCTGTATAATTGAGACCAAATGACTGCCTAGCCACTAAGAGAACAGAAGGAAGAAAGGGGGAAAGTAACAGGTAACCCTGTCACAGCTGATCTGCAAAGACACCTCCTATCAAGTCCCCGTCTTCCTGTGTGTGGTTTAAATGCATGTCTCCCAGCAAGAGAGGAAATCTTTCCACTACCCTTGACTTTTGACTGGCTTTCTTTTCTTTTCCTTCTTTCTCTCTTGAGATGGGATCTCACCATATAACTTTGATTGACTTGCCGGGACTGGAACTCACTATGTAGAGTGCTGTCCTGAAACTCACAAGAGATCTGTCTGCCTCTGTCTCCCGAGTGCTGGGATTAAAGGTGGGCCACCTTGCTTGGCCCTTTGACCTCCTGACAAGCTTAATCAATGGGAAATGGCTGAAAGGCCCTGTCTCAGTGTCTGAGACGACATCTCCATTGGGAGACTTCTGATCTCACTCTCCTAGTGCATGGAGCCCTCCTGTAAAGTGTGGCCATGGTGCAGGAAGTAGGTCACTTGGAAAAGAGCACAGAGACAAACAGAAGCAAGCCCAGTGGAGAAAGCCAACTTGGATCGATCTCTGAGTTCCGGCTACTCTATGCAACTGAGACCATGTAAGGCAGCAGGGAGTCAGCCTACAGAACCCCGCCCAGTTAGAAAGTGTGGGTCATGGCTCAGACACAGCATCTCCTCACTTCACGCTTGGAACATTTGTTTCCCTGGCTGGTGGCTACTGGAACTGTTCACGGGAGGTGGAGGGTGAGTCTTTAGGAAATGGGTCTGTCCGGCAGAAGTAGGCACTAGAGACAACAGCGCTTTGAAGGTTCTAAGCCCCTCGTTTCTCACTAGAGAAAGCTGTAACCCTTTACCCGCTGACAGAGACACTACAAGAATCTACGTCACGAACTTTACCACATACCCTTTATCTTTCATGTATGTGTCTTCCTAACATTTGCCACCTAGAAACAGACCTGCTCCTTTGTTCTGTCCTTCCTCTGAAACTGTAGTTCTCTCTTAAGAACTTTGCAAAGCCGAGTACAAGTCTAAAGTGTTGGCATTGCTCGCTGCTGGCTATTCCCAGCATGTATACACAATGCACACGTTAATAAAGGTTTGCTTTTCTGTAGTTAGTTTGTCATGTGTCAGTCTAGCTGACCGGGCCCCAGTTGACACATGTAGGATGGTAAAGGGAAAAGGATTTATCTCAGAGCAAGCACTTCTATGCAACAGTAGCTGCTGTTGTTAATTGTCATTATTAATGACAGTCAACAGGCATCCATTTTCTTTAAACACACATCAGGCCTGGGAGTATACAATTACTCTTAGCTAGTGGATAGGGAGGGTCCTTTGATGAATTCATATACTACCTTAATGTGAACAGAGGGAAGACAGGAGTTTTTCTTGCATATACTCCTTTTAAATCACAAGTTCAAAAATAACCCTAAATGCATATTGACATCCTTGGTGTGGGATATTCTGTCCCTCTTTGTCCTTATATACCATCACCTTTTGTATACATATATATATATATATGTATATCATATATATATATGATCTCTAAAAATTGCATGTGTCAAAGCCTAGTTTTGAAATTAGTCCATCTTGGAAAGATGATTGGATCATTAAGGTTCTTTCCTAAATATTGCATGAATTCACAAATGAGTTTATCATTTTATGTTATTATTGGAAGGTGATGGACATTTTCAGAAATGGGGCCATCCTACTGACGTAAGTGGGCCATGGGAGTGTCCTTAGCGATCATGTCTTGTCCCGACACTTGCCTGTCTCTCTTTGTTTCTTGGCTACCGTGAGGTGGGCTGCTGTGCCCTTCATTAAGATGCTGGACCCTTACCTTGGACCTAAAGCAACAGAACCAAGCAAAGATGAACCAAGACCTTGCTACCTTGAGCCAATCACCCCTTTAAAGCTGTTCCTTCAGGTGTCAGTCACAGTGATAAAGGACAGGCCCGTGCACGTTCATTTCCTCATCTAGCTTTTCCAGTTTACAGAGGAGGAAATGGATTCAAGGATATTGAGTTGCTAGCCTGTTTACTCAATAGGTGAATCAGAATTCAATTTCAAGTCTGATTCAGTTCCACAGTCCAGGTGGATATCTGTTTGACCTTGCTACCTTTGCCTTCACCACCAAACAGAAACCTAGTCCTCTTGAAGTCCCGGCCTCCAGGTGACATGGACTTGGGTGTGGGTTCTCTTCTTCTTCTGTTTATTCTTATTCTTGAAGCAAGAGCAGTGATACAGTGCACTCATGTAGTTGTGTGGGGAGTTGATTTGGAATGTGTGTGTCTGCACATGCATGCATTTAAAGTAAAGGTAGAGGCAACATTGAAGTCATTATTTGGAAGGTTTCATTTTTTGTAGACACCTTAATATAATTACTGTCAGCATTTTATAGTGATTTTTAAAAACCTACTGATCTAAGGAATGCATTTACTAGACTAAGATTATTCTTTTAAATTTGAATTGTTTCTTCATTTTCACTATTTTGCCTCCTGTAAAAAACTTAATGTCACCTCTTTCCCTCTATTTCAGACTTACTGGTTCACTCTGTGGCATCCATCAGACAGAAACCACTAGTGTTGGAGGTTTTTAGCAGGATATCACAAAATAAACCTTTAAAAACTGATTTTGAAAGACTCTGATATGAGACTTGTTTTGAAATTAGACTCCAGGACATGTCCTCTCTGTAGACTTTGAAGGGCTTGTCTATGTTCTCTCGAAGGCTAAAGAAACTGGCAGTGTTAGAAAAGGCGGTATTCTGTGGGTCAAACCAGTGCCCTGCAGGAAAGCCACTCTGTGTGTGACCTGGGCTTACTGAAGACACTGGACCTCTGATAGGATGTTTGCCTAGCTCAATGTCCTTTACAGTGGACTTGAATATGTTTTAAAGTCATGTGAAGGTAGAGAAAGAGAGATGGAGGGGGGAGGAGAGGGAGAGAGAAAGAGGGGGGAAGAGAAGGGGGATGAAAGGAGAGAGAGAGAAAGGAAGAGAAGGAGGGAGGGACAGAGAGAGAGAGAGAGGGAGAGAGCGGGGAGGAAGGGAGAGGGACAGAGAGAGAGAGAAGGTTAGAAAGAGAAAAACTCAAGTGATAACTTCAGTGCATTTGTGATAAATGAATAGCATGTGAAAGGTGTGGTTTTGAGACCTTCCGGGACCTCCTTTATGGGAAGATTGTTTGCTTCAGTAGTTTCCAATGAATAAATTGCCAGAAATTTTATTGTCCTCTTCATCTGAGGAGGGAGGCGAGTTGGGGTGGTTTTGACTGGGTCCTGAATCATTAAGAACAAACAGTGTCTTTGTAAAAACATAGAATCCATTCCTCTTCCCACTGCTTGCCATTCTTCAGCACAAGAACTGATGGTCTCTTTGTAAAACCAAGATTTCCTTAGCTATTCTGATGAATCATGTACAAGACAAATGTTTCATGTTGGTCTCCTGATCTTTTGGAAATGAAATATTCTGTTTCTTTTAAGATAAATATCTAACTTTCTCTAACAAATTTAAGTAGTGTCAAAATACAAAACAACAACAAATTTCATTTAAAGATCTACATTGGCTTTATATTGATTTAGAACTGTGGTAACATATCATTCCGTGTAGCAGCAGAAACATTCCAGTAAGCTAAGCTGAAGTCAGGTTATAGACAGGGGCATATTACTGATCAACGCTGAAGGATGAGCAAGTGGGCATTTCAGGTTTATTTCTTAGCGGGGGGCAGATAGATTGCTGGCCAACATCAGCTTGTGTCATGTGACCTGCCTGTTTGTTTTCCTCGGGATTCATGTGGCTTTGACTTCACTTCTGTTGATTTCTTGTAGAGTCTGATGGCAGTAGTTTAGATTTGGGACTGTGGAACTCTTCACTTTGGTTTTGAACCTGATGTAGATGTAGGAGCCAGCCATGATAAGCTAAATATGAACAGACCACCCAAAGGAAGTTGTTTACCTCCAACCATTATCACCTTCCAGAGTAGGACTGGAGGCCTGAGTCTCAGTAGTTTACCCTGAAGCAATACCTGGTTGCAGGAAGAACATAAACTGAGATTACCCGAGCACCACCCAAGAACAGACCATCTAAAGGAAATGCCTAATGTTCCAACCGCTGTAGATAGGATCACCTGCCAGCACACACTCACCAGGACACCCCTAGACAAATGCCAGCCAATCAGGGGCCCTGAGGCTTAGAAACCCCTCACTCCCACCTTTACTACTATAAACACCCAACTCTAACTGAGCTCAGGGCTCTCTGTTTATTCCAATACGTTGGGCATGTGGAGAGGCCGAATTTGCAAATTTACATTAAATAAAGTCTCTTTGTTTACATATGGGACTCAGTCTCCTTGGAACTTCATGGATCTGGGCATAACATAGGACCTAATGTAGGAACTTAGAACAGAGCAATGGTCCCCTATGATTTTATTCAATAGGGTTTTCATGGGAAATATTAATAAGTACAAAGTTTATATTTTTGTGTGTGTTCTCAGGACAGGAAAAAAAAAGAGAAGAGAAAGAGTGAGACAGGAGAAGGCCTAAGCTAGTCTGCAAAGCTGACCTTGGTATTAAATAAAGAGGGACTAGAGGTGAAAGGGCGAGAGCTGAATGGGGATCTCGACTCTCAGTGTGGTCTCTCTTGATTGGTTGCAGCCTCAAGTCTCTCTGCCCTCCTTCCCCTTGCTCTGAGATGCTGCCACACTCCTGCATGGCCCCTTGAGAGGTTAGGTCATGGATGCTCGTCATACCTCTGGAGTGCTTTTCTGTTTATACACTGACCCCACCAATAGCAGCCCTTGCCTTGTGTCTGTGTTTCCTATAGACTCTGGCTCCAGCTAGGTTTCTATTTTCACTCAATATTTCACATAGCTATGATACCATGTTTCTTGCTCACAGTCTAGAGCAGTGGTTCTCAACCTTCCTAACATTGTGATTCTTTAATACAGTTCCTCATGTTCTGGTGACCCCCCAACCATAAAATTATTTTCATTGCTACTTCATAGCTGTAATTTTTATACTGTTATGAATTGTAATATAAATATCTGATATGCAAGCACCCAGGGGTCAGGACCCACAGGCTGAGAGCCGCTGGCCTAGAGGCATTCCTATGACCTGGTTTGATCATGAAGGCCTGTAATACTTACTCCGAGTTTCTTGTCTACAGGGTTCTTGAGCAGTTGACACAGCTAAGTTCTTTAAAAATAGTGTCCTGTGGGCACTTTAGTAGAGTGGAGAAAGGGTTTTCTTCACATCCTTCCTCCCTCTGTTGTATGCAAATTTCATAACTTTCTCCCATTCTTTCTGTTAAACGTCTTTTACGAACAGCCGAGTAATGAGTTTCTGAGGCTTTCTGTCTAAGCATGGCCCTGGTCAGTCCCCACCAGGAACAGAAGTGTCCCTTAACATCGCCAGTTCTTCCGGGGAGATCGTGTCTGTCCCATCCTGCTATATAAAGTCTCCCAATTTACTTCCCTGTTATACTAGAGATTTTTCAAGAGTCATTTACTTCTTTCAGCGGTGGTTATCTGCTGGCCTAACGTTACTCCCTGGAGACTCTAGAAGACGGTGCCTGTGTATCTGCTGCCATCTTGGATGATTTAATTATCTTTTTCAATCCTTTATATATTCCTGTCATTCAAGGTGTCTATTCCCATATACGGAAGAATCCGTATATACCCAGCACTACTTCACAATGCTGAATTGTATGCTGTCAGCATATCAGAAATGTAAACATGTTTTCATTTCATAATGAGTGTACTCATTCACTATGGCAGCTGCCGTTAAAGTTGCCTGCCAGTAGAGAGAATGGAAAGACTAATTTCTTTGCTGAGAAGATGAGCAAAGGTGTGTGGCCATAATTAAAATCACATTCAGAAAGGAAGAGGATGTAGGAGTGGAAACATTTGGGTGCCTGAGCTTCTTGAGTGTGGCGGTCCTGTCCCACTAGGGCTTTCTCTGCCTTCCAGCTCTGTAAAGCGCCTTCACATTTTGGGGGTTAAGTGAAGGAGCGGAAAGGAGCGACTGAGTGAATAGCTTCCTATCACAGCTTGTCTTTGTTGCCTGGAATTTCCAGGCTTCGGCTCCAGTCAGAATTTCAGAATCTCCACTGGTCCTTTTTATTACGTACGAGACTTCTTTCTGCTGGTCTTTTTTTCTTTCTAACCTTTTGATTCCTGACATTTCCCTTCCCAGTTCTCCCTTTCTTTTCAGTGCTGCTGCCTTTGTGTGTTTCTGTCTGTTCTCCAGAGCTCTCGGCCTTTCTTTCATTCTACAGTCCTTCTTCCTGAGCTGTCCTTGGTGAGCCTGCTACTCCTTTGAGTTAAAGAGGGTATCCCATTGTGCTATTGTGAAAGAAAACTGATTAATTGACTAATGATATAATTTCCTCTGTGTCAGAGGGTCCTTGGGGACTAGCAGCTAAAGAAATGCATCGGTTTACAGTAGTATCTTCAGCACAGCCTAAACCTCAAAGCACTTGAGTTTTGTCCTGCTTTCTTTGATTTATTGAGTGTACAGTGAGCATAAATGGATGTCTATACTTTGCTTATTTTTTTCTACTTAAATACAAAGCACACAGCCTAGCATTGTATTTTTAGATCCTATGTTTTTAAAATGTTAAGAGAATCCTCTCCAATCCCTGAGCCTCAGGTCATTCTTCCGCTTCTTAATATTATTTGCGACCCAGGAGAAAATGTGAGCCACAACACAGCTGTACTGAACTCACAGAGATACAGATATGCATGACACTGGCAGGTGATTTATATGCTTACTCCTCTAGTTAGATGCGGTTTTTTTTTTGTTGTTGTTGACGCGTAGAGTAATACGATATAGTAATGGATTCTAATCTAAATATTTTGGGTTCCAACCTCAGCCATCAGGAAGAGTGGTGGCACGCCGCTATAATTGCAGTCCCTTAGAGAGGTGGAGTTAGGAAGAACAAGGGTTCAATGTCATCTTCATCTACACTGTGAGTTTAAGGCCAGACACAACTGCACAAGGCCCATCTCAAAGAACAGCAACATAAGACCTCAATTCCTGTTCTGACAAGATGGCTGGGCATGCAAAGTGCTTGTCACACAGACTTGCGGACCTGAGTTTGGTTGCTGGTAGATGGCGAGAACTATTACTGTGAAGTTGCCCTCTGAGCTCTGTGAGTGCTCTGTGGCACATATGCCCTCCCCAACATTACACACACACACACACACACACAAAGAGAGAGAGAGAATTAAAAATGTGAATTAAAATAAAACAGAACAACAAAAATGGAAACCTCAAAACAACATGAATGTAGGCTTGTGCAAATTATTTTATCCTCTAGAGCAGACGTTGGGTTCCTCATCTACAGCAAGCAGGCATTGTAAGTATCGATCACACGTAGTTACTGCAGGTTCAATAAGGTGATGGAGCACCCCTCATAGGAGGGCCTTGAAAGCTAAGTTGTTCTTAACTGCTAAGAAGCCTTAAAATTGAAGAACATTGAGAGAAGAGGACAGTGGTTCTCCAAACATCAGCATGAGGATTTGCTAGCACTCTCTCACAATTAGCTGTTGGCTCCCATTTTCTCTTTATACACCATTAAAAGCCTTTGCATTGTAGACAAAGATGTCATATGACTCCATGGCATTTAACTTGATATTTCTCAGATTTAATGACGCAATCGCACTATGTACCCAAGAACCTTAGCACTAATGTATGACCTCACATATTGCCAGCTCCTGCTTATGTTTTCTGCGGTTTCTCAAAGTTCTCTCTTCATTCATTATGTTTGTTTTCTTTCAGCAGCACCCCAGGCCAGCAGCCCCCCTCTCACTCAGTCCTGTTGTCTCTTCAGATGGTTTACACTTGATCCTTGCCAAAGGCAGAGCAGCAATGCTTTGAACCTCCTTAAGCTACAGTCATCTCCTGCCGTTTCCTTGTGATTAGTTAATCTGTAATTTTTAAAGATTCCAGTCCAGGGTCTCCTACAGGGTTCTTCAGTTTGCGGGCTAGTCAGTTGGTTCCTAATGACTAGATTCAGTCTAAACACTTTTGGTCAAAATACTAGCTAGGTGATGCCACCTGCCCGATGTTGTGGCACACCAGGACACCTCGTTCAGTTATGCCAGTATTGGCAGTGCAACTCATTCACCTGGTGAAGGAGAGAGTTTCAAGATTGCGCCATTCTTACAGCTTTGTTTTGTTGGTGGTGATGATGAGGTTTTCTACTAGCGTACATTTTGTTTACTTTGGGGTTTTGTTTTTAATTTTTGTTTTTGGGGGTTTTTTTTGGTTTGAAATTAGCTAAGTTATCTGTGGGTGTTCGTGTAAGCTGGGCTCTCGTTCATGAGGACTATTGTTGTCTGTGGGTGTTCATGTAAGCTGGGCTCTTTCCTGAGGCCTGTTGATCATTTCTACTGAGGGATGTTTTCCTACTTTTAGTGTGGTTATACAATTTTCCACTGATACTCTTTGGAATAACATAGAGCTTTATCTGTCTTCCATAGAATCAGATATTTCTCAGTGAGCTTTGACAAGCCCATACATAGACAACTGTCCTCCTATTAACTAAAGCAAAGTATTTTTCTATTGATGTTTGTGTCATAGCTTTTAAAAAACCACTTTGACCATTGTATTGAAATTTTAAAAGTCTGTGGAAAAACTCACACATTATAAGCATAGAGCTTTAAGAAATGATAATTCCTTTTTCCTTTTGGTACTCAAACTGGGATCCCCGTTTTTGCAGTTCTATCTTTTGCCATGTCTCCATCAATCTTTGCCTATCCCTTTGGCAGTTATCTCCATCACTCTTTAGACTTCCCCTGTTCATCAGCAATTGGGATCATCAATCATTCAAATTCCTGATTCCTTGAATGGAGAGTGGAGTTTAGGGAAACATATTTGGCCTTGAGGTGGGGGCCAAATCATGGCTTTTAGGACACAGATGTGTTTTCCTCAATATATACAATAAACAATTGATGTCTAGTATCAAAGGAGCCTCCCTGCGTTCCATGTGTGTATCCTTCACCCCACACTGAGAACCCAATGCGCTGATTCATTTCTTCTGTTCCACAGCACACAGAAAGTAGTTTAGAATTACTAGACCGCTGTCAACACCCAGCCTCCTAAGCAAAGCTCAAGATTTATTTGCCATGGTCTTGTTTAAATATTCCATTAAGGCTATATGTTCATGATATGGGATTCTGATGTTACTTGAATTTATTTTCTCCTCTATGGCTATTTACAGTATATTGTTGGATTTATTTATTTTCTTTCTTTTAAGCATGTTTAATGTTTTTATTTTAAAATTTGAATTATTCAAAAATTTGCATGCTTCGAAAGAAAGTCAAGTAAAAAAAATATCCTTAGTCTGTTACCATCTATAGCAAATCTTTACATTAATTTCTGTCTTATTCTTTTTTAAGAGATCAGTTTGTTTTTATTTTATATGTTTGTGTGAGTGCCTGCATGTAATTGGCATATACCATGTGCATGCCTGATGCCGATGGAGGTCTTAAGAACTTGTCAGATCTCATAACTGGAGTTATGGGTGGCTGTGAACTGCCATATGGGTGCTGGGAACTGAACTTGGGTCCTCTGCCCAGGCAGTCAGTGCTCTTAACTGCTGAGTCATCTCTCCAGCCCTATTTTAGTTTTTACATATTCAATTTTATTGATAGCAAATACACAGATACATATATTTCCTTACCCTTAGGTAGAATTTATCATGCCGTCTGTATTATTTTCTCAGCTTGATTTTTCTCTAGCAGCTATCCATCTTGGATTATAAAGACTCCTCATTCCTTATTGGAGCTAAAGCGTACTTGTCATGTGAATATACAAACAAAACAGACTGCAGGTGACACTGAAATTCTTCCCAGTGTTTTGTTGTTAGACGTACTGCCAGCATGAATAAAGTCACCTGTATCCTTCCATATGGCTGACGGGTTATGCTCAGGGTGAATCGCTATCACCGATGCGGCCACAGTTAGATGGGGAAAGTAGACAGATGTGAATGGACAGCGTGGTCAGCTGATGCTAATATTTCTTTCATGTCTGTTGTTTTCTTTGTGCTTTCACTAGTGGCCCATGAGAGGGCCGGTTGATCTGGAGGAGTTCACGGTCAAGCTTTTGAGCTGCTATAAATTTCGTTGGCAGGAAATAGTATATCTGATACTGGTGAATAACACTCCAAAATGTAGAACAAGGGTCTGTGTAGTGCCACTGCATACTGGAGCCAAATGCACAGAATTTTTATGAGCAGAAAAAAAAGAAAACAAGTGAAGGAATGAATGAATGAAGGGGAAGGGAGGCAAAAGAAAATGAAAAAAAATAATTTGGTGACATTCAATAATTTAAGTTGGAATTATTTAAGATCTATATTTTATGATCGGAAAATGTCCAGCACAGCAGTTCTGCCCATTAAAGTCATCGTAAACACAGGGACAGGCTTTGAAAATACCGTTGATGACTTTATGGGTAAACACAGGAAGGTAAAATTATAATGAATTCTGATTTCAACATAGATAAAACTCTGATAACTAAGGTGAATTATAATGCAGCAACTTTGAATCTTCAGTAGCTTCAGCTACCTTAGTGCTGTACATGCAAAAAGCCTTAAAATACATAAAAGCATGCAACTGAGATTGTAATACAGTCTGGAGTGTGGCGGATGCAGGATTAATCTTTATTAACTGTGACGTGGTACTTTATCCAAAATAATATTTTGTATTAACGTTTATTCCTACAAGCATTTCCCTTGTGCTCCATTGATGATGGACACAGGATAGTCCTTTTTATGTCATACATCATTCACCTTGCCCTAACTCTCTGGACCTGAGTCCCCATTAATCTGCCCATTGATCAAGTCGGATGAGCTTGGAGTAAGATATAGGGACAAAGATGGACTGGTGGCGAAAGTTTGGCCTCCTTGCAGGGGGGTGTTTGTAGCAGTGCTCTGAGATTCCTCTGGCTTGCCACTGGGCTTTTCTGGGCACTGAACAGATTGTCATTGGGTAGAGCAGCTGCTGGGAGCTAGGAAACTATCATGAGGCCTGCTGTTCACAGTGGGGAGTTGTTGACAGAGACCTTGCCTTTTTACATCTGATTTCTTTAATGGAGCTGCTTGCTGTGGGACAATGGTCTATACCCTGTCAATTGTATTTTTAATAAAATGCTGATTGGCCAGTAGGCAGGCAGGAAGTATAGGTGGCGAGACAATGTGGCCAGTGGAGGTAGTCCCAGAAAAAGATGAGGTCTTTGAACCAGGTTTCATCAGCCCCAGGTAGGGCAAGCAAAGGTAAGGAGCCAGAAAAGCTGCCTGAGCTGGCAGAGGAAGAATCCCAGGTTCTGCACGAAACTGGCTACTATAAGTGGTTCAATGTGCACATGGGATTTGGATTAATCTCCATGACAAACTGAGAGGGGAAACCCCTTGGATAGTCCAGTGGATGTATTTGTACACCAAAGCAAACTATTTATGAAAGGATTTCAGTCACCAGCTGCTCATGATGGACCTCTCCCTCAGCCATGCCATGTCATTTCTAAATAATCCTGTTCCTGTAACCAAGGAATCAGGGCCAGTTTTTAACATCTTATAAAGATGTATCTTTGGAAGAAAGCATCTCAAGTGTTTCTGAGTGCATTCATGATCATGGTATGCAGCTGGAAGTTCCTATTCCACAGGTCACTCCCAAGTAACAACAAAGAGGCATAATTAATTATAAATACTCAACCAATAGCTTAGGCTTGTTACTGGCTAACTCTTACATTTAAACTAACCAATATTTCTTGTCTAGGCTTTGCCACGTGGCTTGGTGCCTTTTCTCAATACGGCATGTTCATCTTGCTTATCTCCACATCTGCTTGCCACTCCTCTGACCCTGCCCTTCTAGCCTTCTCCTGCCTAACCTTATCTGGTTCAACCACTCGTCAGTCAGCTTCGTCATTAAACCAATCACAGCAACATGTATTCACACGATGTAAAGAAATATTCCACAATGGTAGCTGAGTCCTCTAGAGGGACATTGAGTCCCGAATGGAGTCCCTGTGAAAGACCCCCGCTCCCGGCATTCTGCAGCTTAGCCATAGAAACGCCATTTTACAAGGCTTGCACATACCCATAAGAGCTCAGATAAGAGACAGCCCTAAATGAGGAGTTAGCTCAGGGCCATTGCCGGGCAGGATATCTGTGGTCAGATATCTGGCCTGGGAAAGTACCGGCTGTTCTCCCAGACAAGAGCCAAGTA
>JAQHUG010000115.1:3307853-3322245 GCA_028555095.1 Dicrostonyx torquatus
GCCCAGAAAGCCGGCATTTTAACATAGTGTAGCTTTTACCTGCCTCAGCTGAAAACCGAAAAGCATGCGGTCAGCTTTTTATCAACACTATTTAAGTGTTCATGGCAGGACCTCTTAAAGAGCTGCAGGGTTTTGCAGCTAAAGCTGAGTCAGGAAGCCTCTCTCAGATGAGAGCACTTGCTTGTGTCTAGCAAGCAGAGCAGACCCAAGGAATTGCTGCTACCAAGAAAACATGCTTTGCTCCATTCTTTCCCAAGCTTTCTCAGGCTTTCTGTGGATGCAGTTATCTATGTTGTGCGCCATTCTGTAACCCCACAGCCGGCAAGGCTGGCTTGTTGGGTACCGGGCGGGACAGAAACCCCAACAAGCCGACCCTCGTGTTACATGGTATTGTGTTGGAAGGCTGTGATAAGGTCAGGCTACACATACACATGCGTGCACACCAGCAGTGCCTTGCTGTTCTATTCAAGAGCATGGACAAAGCTGCCATTGACAGAGCCCTGTGAAACCGTGACCTAAAAATCAATATTTACTCCTTCAAGTTGTATGTATCAGATCTTAAAGTAATAGTACTGAACAGAAATTAAGGAGAGAGACAGAGAAATGGAGCGAGGGAGGAATAGAGAGGAATCCATTCTATATGTTAGTAAATACAGTCAATATTAAAATTAGGAAGTCACTATTTTATAAGTATTATATTTAGTAATTGATCCATACTAGAATTGTCAGTAGATACTAAACCATGGGAGTTTGTGAGGTAGCAGGATGCTTGAATTATTTATTAATCTGAAAGGAAATTAAGCAGGCACATCCCCACAGAGCAGAGTAGTGTGGCAGATGACACCTTGTTTAAGGATCAAGGTTAGCATTATGACAGCAGCCAGGCTTCCCACTGTGGCTTCTTGGTATAGTATGACCAGAAAGATACAGCATTCCTTAGGGAGTAAGTACATCTTTCAAAAATGTGCAATGTGAACTTGGTGTTGAGGTAACACTCTGGCTTTTGTAAACATTTCACAAAGCCAAAGCCTAGCCTGTTCAAAAGGTGTGAACAGGACAAGGGGCCCAAAGAAACATGGCAGAAATCAAAGCAATGCTGGATGGAAGAGGCTGGTCATGCAGAACATTCCTGGGATTGAAGCAGGGCTCATATCTACTTACATGAATGAAATTCAGGCCCCTGTATTTCTCATTGCACATATAAAAGCAACCCTGTTTGTAGAAACTTTGCTGTCCACCGTAAACATCCAATTGATTTAGTACAAATCCATCTTTATTGTTGAGGTAGAATGAGGAGGGACAACAGGAAATACAACAGAGACAAGAGCAGGCCAGTGACCCTAGGGAAGGACACATGGGAACCTGTGGTGGGATTCTTCCTTCTTTCTTGAGGCTTTGCTTTTTAAAATAAAACACTCCTTCAAAATGCAAAAAGAAAGAAAAAAAGGAAAACAAAAGCTTTCCCATTGTGTTGTTTTACTGTTTGTCCCAGCCTCTCAGAGGTTTTTACTTAGACAATGCAGTTTCTGCCTCTAGTGTGCGTGTGTTCAGACAGTGCCCTCCATTCTGACTTTTGCACAAATGGCTCTCATGGCACTTGTGTATCTACCTTTTGATGAAAATTTTGTGTTCACTGCTATAAAGTTGGCTCTGGTGTCAAAAGTGGCAGGATTTATATGCCCTTCCTCCTGTGTACATGGGATGATCATGGGTATCTCTGGGACAGCCATGCACCCTTTTGCCATGGAGAAGAAGCGGTCACTGCTGGAGCAAGCTATGCATATAGTGTTGGCACACAGGAAAGAGCATCTGGTGTGTTCATCTAAGGCCTCTTAGAGCTAATATCTATTAGTATTTCATTTTCTCGAACTACCCCGTTTTCTGACTTGGTTAATTTAGACAGCGCTTAAGAAGCAATGCCATCTTTTGTCACCTTGAGTTTTAGTGCCAAAAAGCCAGATCCAATAAAAAATATCTTGGAAACCGTGCTGAATATTTGGTATAGTTGGTGGAAATAAACTGGGAAGTTGTCAAAACCAATGTGTTGTTTTCAGGGAAGGCCAGCCTTCGGGAGTCCATTCCTGACATTGACACGCTAACAGCAGGGAAGCTTCCCCAATTGTTACAGAACAAGTCCTTCTAGGGAAAGAACACATGGCATCCTATGCTCCTGGAGTTTCTACTTGACTTTGATTGCTTGTGCCGATCCCTTTGTAGCTCCTTAATTCTCTCTTGGGTTTTGACAGTCTCTTTATTGTGTTGACATACTTGAATTTCATTTTCTTGGAAAGCAAAGCACCTGCCCAATGGATCCCCAGCTGGACATGAAGTGGGCCAAACAGGAATGAGGGTAGCTCAGAGGTAGGGTTGTGTACAAGGGTGGCCCCGAGAGAGGTGGCTGTTGGGCTGAGCACATGATATCCTGTTTGAAAATAAAATAAGCTAATGTTTCCTAAGGCCACAGCCAAATCTTGCCCTCCAGAAGAAGCTGACAGAAGGAATGAGAGTTTCTTATAGTTCGCAGAGTACCTATGTTAGTTACATGTCCTCTTTCCACTGGGGTGACCAAATATTTGAAAAGAAGCAACTAAAGAAGGTGGGCTCTTTACCTCAGCGTGCAGTTAGAGAGAACAGAACCCCTCGTGGCACACAGCACATGGCAAGGCTAATGACATACCTAGTCATACGCTGTCTATAGTAGGGACACAGAATGAAAGCTGGTACTGAGCTTGCCTCCTCCTATTCAGTCCATGACCATGGCCCTTTAAATCGTGCTCCCTACACATTGCTGTGTCTTCCTACTTCAAGCAAACCTTTCTGGAAACACCCTCATAGATACCCAGATTTGTGTTTTTCTGGAGATCTGAAATCCACCCAAGTTGGCAATTAACCCCCCACAGTGGGGACTCAGTAAATATTGACTGACGAGCCTATAGAGCAGGCAGAAGGAAGGGTTCTTCTGTCTAGCTTGGTTTAGTTGAGACTGGTACAGCAAAAGGCAGAATAACAGGACGAAAGCATAAAAACATCATAAACCCTTTATGTGGTGCAGGAACCTTCGTAAAGAAGTGAAGACTTTAGGAGGTGCCTGAAGCTAAACCTATTATATTTGCTTTAGTAAAGAGTAAGAAAACATGGAAAGGCAGTATAAAAAAGCAAATAAACAAAAAAGGACAAGAAAGTGCAGTAAACCGAGTGAAACTTACCATCTTAGTCACTTCCTGTTTCTGTATCCAAATCCCCAAGGTTCGTTTAGTTCGCCATCTTGAATGTCCCCGCTCCCCAAGCATGCAACCCTACATGCTGGGCCTCTGCCAAGGGCCTCCAGGAGGAAGCATGCGCAAATGAGACAGAAGGGTCTCTGTAGCAAGATAGAGTACGGGAAAGACAGAGGCCAGGCTGATGTTTCTATATTAATTAGACTTCTGTGGGATCTAAGTAGGGTTAGTTAGAGAGCTGCATGACTCACCTCTTCAGATAGTGCTCCCAAGGACTTTGCTACCTTCCAGTAGACCCAAGAGGTCATCTCTCACACGACAGTACTATGAGCTGATGGAGAAAGTCATAGAGTCTTTTAGTACCTGCTGTTTCTCAAATTTCTCATCTTAAAGTATCCAGTATGACAATATAGCATATTTGGGAGTGAAATTTCCAGAAACTCATCAGAGGTACTATGAACCCATTTCAGAAAATGTGAATGGCATAAGTTTATATAAAGGTAAATATGAGCCCTACCCGGAAGTGTGGTTAAGCTTCTGTGGTCTGTCCTGTGTTTTATCCATAGCTGTTAAACCATGTGGTTTAACATAGCTGTATTTTAAATTCTGTACCATTATACTTAGCCTCAATGTCATGGACATTTCTTTATACTGTTGCAAAGTCCTCTTAATCATTATCTTAATGATTGAAGGCTGCTCTCAACGACAGAACTTGATAATCCCTTCACTATAGGGCACTTAAGTCTTGCTGGCATTTTGATGTCCTAAGCAGTGTTGTGTCAATGTTTATGAATCTATTTGTCTGATATCAACAAATGCCCATTTGTAAATATGCATGCCTTTCCCTTCTCGAGTGGAGGTCTGGGTGCTTCTTCATTTGGCATAAGAGATACTGAGAAGACTAGAAGGTGGAGTTGTTGACTTGGGGGTGACAGACGGGATGCTCTAATGTCCAGCCCTCTGAATGAGACTGTATGAAAACAATCTTCAATGATGTGGAGCAGAAGGTGGTCTATGATAGGCTGAAGACTGGGAGGGAGTGGGCAAGAGAGCAAGTGTGACTGTCACCGCCAAAGCTGAGAAAACTGCAAGACTCCCCAGTGACTTTCCCGGAACCTGTGAACACACCTGCTTCCTGTAGAGAAGAGAAGGCAAAGTGTTTATATCTACTATCGCTATAGTTTTGCAAAGGAGGATATGTTAATTTTAAAAAGAAAGCAAACAAACAAAGCCAAGACAGTTGAAACCACAGAATTTAAAACAAATAAATGGCTCTGTTAAAGCTCATCAAGATGCCTTAGCAAAACAAAAAAAAACAAAAAAAAAAAAACAAAAAAAAACCCATTGCTCTGAATTAGCCACATTCCAGAAACAGGCCTGAGGCCAGGACTGATAGTGAGGGAACAAAAACCAAATAATCTCTAAAATCCATTGTTTCAAGCTGGAAATTCATACAGTTTGCAACTGCATTTTGTGGAGAGTTGTGCTGTAATCCTGTGTCATGTCTGATTTGACAGCTCACTTGTAGCCTAGTGTCCCATTAATGTCTCAGGCTCCTTATTCGCTTATTTAACTTCATAAAGACCAATAGGATATTATTTGTTGAAGGGGTATTGACTTAATGCCTGGACATTTTTTTTTCTATTTGAAGCTCAGAAAGTGAGTGTAGCAAATTGTCATAAATTGCACTGTCTGAGAAAGTAAATGACATTTCATCAAAACTGAAGTCTGAGCAGGAGCCCATCATCTTGCAGCTTCTGAGAATGATTGCAAGAAATAGAAAATACAACTTAAAGTGGTCTACATGATGAAAAGTATTTTACTGGCTTATATACAAAGAAAAAATATACAGATTTGTATGACTTGAAGATCTGCTGAATCCAGAAGATGGAATGGACTACGCATTGTTTGTAGGCAGCGTCTCCTTCTAATGGCATCTAGTAACTTTCAACCTACTAGTTTACCAACCCCAGTGGGATAGTTTTCAACTTCTGATGATCCTACTGGATGTTCTGTGTTTGTCTTGGGTTTCATTGCTATGACCACCAACAAATGTGGGGTGGGGCATCCTTCTCTGAAGTCCTGGGAGAACACAATACCATCTGAACAATATGAACAAAGGCTGGCAGACTCTCTTTTTTTAAAAAAAAAAGAAAATTGGGTTTTTAGCCAAAGACAACAGGGACATTAGTGATGGACAGTTGCAACAATAAAGAACTACTACCAACTAGCAAGCAGTATCCCGTGAAACCAAGAAACACAGCCAGAAGAGCTGCCCTGACCTGCTTGGGAAGTCTATCAGGCCAGTGTATAAGACATCTTATACCGATCGCACCAGTATCATTGTTTAGTAGTAGACCCTGTCTTTGGCATCAAATAAATCCTGATACCACTAAGCAGAAATTAATAAGCTTTAATGAGATCCTCAACCTATTGATGTATAGCCATGCCTGTAGCTCATGCCACTGATGCATGAAGTCAAGTATCTTTTCCCACTGGGGATGTCATCATTTAAATGGCACTATTGATTTTGAGTTTTGGCATGGCTCCTTTAACCCTGGAAACTTCCAAGTTGCCTGAGGGGATGCAGTGGAAGACATAAGTAACTCCATGTTGTGCAGTCAAGTAGGAGACCCAAGCCAGCTTAATTATCTGCTCCAGGGCAGCTTGTCATAGGCAGAACTTCTGAGAAAGCTGGAGCAGATCCTTGTATGTTCTGTGTCCTGCGATCAATTCAGCTACTCATAGACAGTGCACACATTCTAGTCAGGTAAGAACTATTTACTGAAGCCCCTGTAATCAGAGCAAATTCAGGTTTGCAGGATAAACTTTTCAGGTCATCCATTTGGGTTGTTTCAGTTACTAATTGGTAGTTAACTATACCCAAACTTTGTGATTTAGACCCACGATGAATTATAATTTTTAATAATGAAGTCTTTTGGGTCAGGACTTTTGGGGACATAACTCTGCTCCTTTTGGTGTGGCTTGGGCTTTCACAGGCTCCCTGGAAGGTCACAGGGTCTCACTTGCATATCCTGTATGAGCAGTGCTGTCTCTATCCCTCATTCTGCGTCCCCCATGCATGTTTTATCACTGTCTAGCCTGGCCAAGCTTATTTGCATTACACCAGGTTATTTCCCTCTCTCGTTTCAGTGTGCAAGCTGTCAGGCTGGATGGGATTTAACTTATGGAAATTTGATTATAATTTTTATACTTCTCCTTACTTCCATGGAAATAGTCAAAAAATAGACCACTAAAATGAAACAATAAAACTTAGGCATTAAATGGAGCTGCAAAAAATATAGCAATGTAAGCATATTTTAGCCACTGTGTGCAATCCAGACGTCCCTAGAGCATCGCACATGTCCTTGTAGTTCCTGGCATTGAAAGACCACAGCCTCTGAAGCAGGTGACTCAGATTCCAGGCAGGACTTAGTTACCAACTTCCTATTTCTTTGAGACAGTTTTTGAATCATTGGGGCACAGTTCCTACATCCAAATCGAAGAGATTAGCAAAAATAAATAAATAAATGTTGGAGGAGGCCTCTACTTAGTTCCCAGCCACTTAGCCCCGAAACAATCACACAAAAACTGTATTAATTACATCACTGCTTGGCTCATTAGCTCTAGCATCTTATTGGCTAACTCTTACATATTAATTTAACCCATTTCTGTTATTCTGTGTATCACCATGTGGCAGTAGCTTACCGGGTAAAATTTCATCTGGCTCCAATGGGAATACATGACTTCTCTCTGACTCTGCCCTCTTTTCTCCCATCATTCAGCTTAGTTTTTCCCTGCCTAGCTCTGTTCCCCTATAGTTCTGCTATAGGCCCAAAGCAGTTCCTTTATTTATTCAAACATACAGAGGGAAATTCCACATCAAATAATTAAAATCCCTGGGATTCCATTTAGTGCAAATGTTCTCCTATTCTCTAAACAGACATTCAGGTTCATCAGTGAGTCTTATGACAGTGGATCTCAGCTTTCCTCATGCTGTGACCCTGGAATATGGTTCCTCAGGTGGTGGTGACCCCCAGCCATAACATTATTTTTGCTGCTACTTGATAACTATAATTTCGCTACTGTTATGAATCATAATGTAAATATTTTTGGAGATAGAGGTTTGCCAAAGAAGTCACAATGTTTTGTTGTTGAGAACTGCTGCTTCATGAGGACATGTTCTTTATTGTTTCCAAAGAAAAGAATATTTCCTATCAGAGTAGAAGTCCTTGCTTTCAAACTTCAAAAGCTCTTTGTTCTTTTCCATGAAGTTCTTGGTGTACTTCAGCTCTGACCCATTTCTTGGCATTTACTCCATTCTGGCCAGAACCCAGAACATATTTTTTTCCATAAAATAGAGTTCAGAATTTTCACTAAATTATTTGTTATTTGTGTAACACATGATTTCAAAGCAAAATATCAACTCACAAGAAAAGACATACATGCAAATAAACACACAACGATTGGAATAGAACTGTATGGCCAACCCAAGAGAGCAAAGAGGTAGGGGTGAGGATTTCTCCTGCCAGTGTGGACTAAAGGTGGTCCTGTGGAGCTCAGAGATTCTAAATGGCCAAATCTAAAAGAAGAGTAGTTACTAACTTCCATTAGCTACAAGGAAAAAAAAATAAGAGGATTTAAAAAGTAGAGGCACACAACTAAAAATGGCATAATGTGTAATATGTACAAATCTAACAAAAGTTGCTGGGAAATGATGGATTGCAGTTGTCTCTTAGATTCGCTCCAGCCTGCAACCGAGGGGTATTGCAAATAGACCTTCCACGGGCTGCTAGTGCACTTTAGTGTCAATGGCGTCTGCCTTTGGGAAGAGTGTTTTAGACACAGGATGGATACTGAGGAATCAGACTAGAGGAGCAGACAGTAGAGACTGAGTTCTTCTTGAGCTAATTAGAGAGACTTATTTAAAACAAGGGACAGAAGGTAGGACTTGATCGTGATGCTCTTCCTAACAAATGGTATTTGGGATCTGTCCATTTCTAGACATCTCTAGAATGTGCTTTCCTGTTCTATACTTGCATGAATACACTTCTTTTCTGCTCTGATGGCAATGGTTCCCATCTTCTTTTGCCACCCCCCCCCCCCGAGGCTTAGAAATCCTTTCCTTTGCTCAGATTCTGGATTACTGCCTATCATCACAAGTCGCCGTGATATTTTGCTAAGTACCATCGTCCCTATGAGTGTTGTTACATGAAACAATGTTTTCACCATCCTTGATCTCTTAGCCTTCTGATGATACTGACATATTAATTATGGAACAGCCAAGACGATTTCAGGCAAAAATAATGGCTTTTCAAGTACTTCTCATGAATATTGGACCACTTTTTAATTAGCATAGGCATCTTGCCAAGGTTTTTGAATCCTTATAATTTGGATGGCAAGTGTCCTGGGGAGGGATCATATTTGCTTGTATGCTCTACTTGGCTTTTAGCCCATTTTCAGCAATTCATAGATATTAACCCCCAAATAAGATAATCAAATTTGTCAAATAAACCCCAGATAATTGGGTCATACAGGCTTTATGTTACATCGGAGTATGCTTTAAAAATAATAAAATAGAATAAAAAGTAACTATCTATTAAGGAAAGACAGGCTTGTTTATACTTAATGGCTCATCAGTGCAACAGATATTTATTGAGCACCTACTGTGTGTCAGGTTGTAATTTAGGGAAGACAGGATATTATTCTTGTTGAGATTTTACTTTATTTGTGGGAAAAGACGAGTGTAAATATTTGCACCAATAAATGACTGTCATAATTCAGACATTGAATATACCCTTAAGTGAAAAGGCATTTTCAGGTGTCAGAGACTGTTGGAGAAGGGGACAATTGGGGCAGGCCTTTGGAAAAGGTGACATTTGAGCTATTAATTTAATGGACAAGAATAGCCCACCATGCAAAGGACTTGTGGGGAAAGCATTTGCAATTGGAGACAACTACAAATATAATAGGCACCCACAGCAAGGAACTTGAGCACAACAGGGTGGGAAAGTCAAGCCAGTGTTCACAGCATGGCACAGGAAAGGACCCAGAGGTAAGGCTAGAGACATCAGAGTCAATTCTGCAGGTTCTCGTAGACTGTGCGTTGGAGTCCGGAATGTCCCCTAGGTGTAACAGCTGACCAAAGAGCTTTTAGGCCAGTGCCTGTCACAGATTTACCTTTGCTTACAGGGTATATTAATCAGACTTCTTTAGAGAAACAGAGCTGATAGAATGAGTATGTATTACAGAGGGGACTGGTGTGCACAATGTGGAATGAACAGTCCAGCGATGGTTACCTTCACAGTGGAGCTGCTGAGACCTCTGCGGCTCCTCACGCTCCAAATGTTAGATACTTCATCAGTCCCAGTCATGATGAAGGCTTAGAGCATTCCTAGAGAGCCATGGGCCTTCATTCTAGCTTGGAGGGATGAAGAAACTGGATCCCGGGGTCAGCAATGCATGGATGCAGGCAGAGATGGCAAGTGTGTTGGAGAAGAGAGCCAGTTATTACTCCCAGCCACTCAGCCTCAAAATAATCACACAGAAACTATATCAATTAAATCACTGCTTGGCCCATTAGCTCTAACTTCTTACTGGCTAACTCTTACATATCAATTTAACCCATTTCTATTAATCTATGTATCGCCACGTGAGTGTGGCTTACTGGATAAAGTTCCATCTGGTTGTAGCAGGACTACATGGCTTCTCCCTGACTCCACCTGCTTTCTCCCAGCATTCAGTTTAGTTTTCTCCACCTAGCTCTGTTCCCTGAATAGGCCCAAGACAGTTTCTTTATTAACCAATGGTAATCACAGCATATCTCTCTGCATGCTATGAATATTATTGGTTAATAAAGGAACTACACAGGTGAACAAGAATCAAATGCTTTTCATCAGCCTTCCCTCTGTTTGGACTTCTGTGGCTGGAAGGTAACACCCACTCTTGGGGGGAGTTTTTTATTCCAAATAATAATGCTTCAAAGAAGTAACAGATCTGTCCAGTGCTTATCTCTTAATTAAGTTCCATGACCATCAGATGGGTCGATCAATGGATCACTTCTCTACACAGAAGGGTTTCACTACTATATTTTAGCCTTTTAATGGATGCTTAATTTATTAACAGACCAATGGACTCAACAGTTTACTTATTTATCTTTATCTGTATTGGCGTTTGGCCTGCATGCATATTTGTGTGAGGGTGTCCGATCTTGGAGTTGCAGATAGTTTTGGGCTGCTCTCTGTGGGTGGTGGGAATTGAACCTGGGTTTGGATCCTCTGGAAGAGCAGCCAGTACTCTTAAATGCTTATCTGTCTCTCCAGCCCAGCCTCAGATGTTTAAGTCTTGCCTATCTTGAATCATGGTTTGTTTTGAGAATGGGATGGATAGAGACCACAAAGGGAATGCAGTCTAAGGTCTGAGTTCCTGAGCTCTGCTCCTGGCCTGGGTCCTGTGGTTGTCAACTGGAAAATAGAAGAACAGTCCAACTGGATGGTTATTGTTGGGGGTGATTTTTCGCCTAAGACTTCGGTGAGAGATGCAGGATTCCCTAGAACACTGTATCCGTCCTAGCAGTTCTGCCAGCTCATGTTGAACTGTAGAGGATTCTTTTGTTGGCACTTGCATTTGCTTCAGAAGGGGCAGCTAACGTAGGTTTGGTTTCCTGCACAGAAAAAAAATCTTCAGAAGAGGATGCTTGGACTCCCCGAAGTGTTCTCTTAGAGGAGTGGCTATTGTTTCAGGATGCTGCTGCTTCTGCTGTTGCTGGCAATATCATTTAATTAGCATTTATTTAATTTAATTCTTTCTTTTTTTCGAAACAGGATTTCTCTGTGGCTTTGGAGCCTCTCCTGGAACTAGCTCTTGTAGACCAGGCTGGTCTCGAACTCACAAAGATCTGCCTGCCTTTGCCTCCCGAGTGCTGGGATTAAAGGCGTGCGCCACCACCGCCCAGCTTAATTTAATTCTTTTTAGATCCTCATAACATCTCTGTAAGTCAGCACCATCATCAGTGATATCTACAGACAAAGAGATCACTCTGAGAGTTTTGTTAACCTGCCCGTAAGTTACAGAGTGAGGACACAAGACATGTTTAATTAAAGCCAATCATTTCATAATTTTAAAAACGTAAGATTTTGATTTGGTATAGTTGGGAAGGGTGGACCTTGTTTAAGATATAAAGAATCCTATCTTCATACTGAAGAATATCATTTTTATCTAGGGGGGTCACAAGGTTCAATAGCTGTGTGATTCACCTCCATAGTAGTAAATGGTGCTTGCTGTTCAGCTTTCTGTTGGGTTTCCTCAATCTTGGAGGTTTATTTCTGCTACCATTGAGCAATGCTTTCTTAAGTCATATGCACGCATTGGCTAGGTAGTATTTTTTCCATTAGTATATTATAAAATTATTACTTTTCAATTCTTTTACCTTCAGAAGATTTAGGGATACTGACCACCCAAGGTTCCCGACTGGAGTTGTGAGTATGGAGGAATTTCACCATCTCTGCCACCCTAAGCAACTCATTTAGGACCCTGTGTATGCCGGGGCCATCAGATGGATGGAGGCAGCATCCTCCTGGACCATCAGATGGATGGAGGCAGCATCCTCCTGGACCATCAGATGGATGGAGGCACCGTTGGCCAGGATTATCAGACAGAGGCAGCTCGCATGGCTCGTGTATTTGCACAGTCTTCATGCAGAGAGAATGACAAACCTATCTGTAGAACAAGATCGGGCCTTTTGTGGGAGAACATACAGAGCAACAAAGGAAGCTGTTGAAAGAAACAGCTCTACAAAGCAAATCCCCAGCTCCCTGGGGCAGCAGCGAGTGCTTACTTTTACAAGACTGTTGCTAAATATTTTCCTGACAGGACAGAAAACAACTTGCCCAACTTTACATGCATCTCTTTGGAGAAAGCCATAGGTGGTTATCAGAAAAAGCATTCAAGGGGTTTAAATCTTTCTTCCTCTTAGTGAAATAATCTGGAGGGAAAATCGTATCTCTCTGCTTTTTGATTCATCCACTTTGGTTCCGCTTTACAGATTTTTTTATGAAGCTGTCTGGCCATGCGGTCTCTTTCTCATTTTCTCCCTGTTCCAGCCCGTCCAGAAAACCCAGACCTAGGGGAAGACAAAAGCCACATTGATTGGCATGCCACCCTACAGGTTTCTGGAAGCATCCAGGGACCTTGAGTTTCAGGCTCTTTTGTAGGACTGTCACATGCACAGGAAAGTAAACCAGTAGTCCTTGGTTTTGAAGATTTAGATCCTTTATTTGATGTGTGTGAGTGTTTCGCCTCCATGTATGTTTGTGCATTACATGCCTGCCTGGTGCATGCAGAAGTCAGAAGAGGGGGTTGGCTCCCCTTCAACTGGAGCTAATAGGTAGTTGTGAGCCACCATGTGGGTGCTGGGAACTGAAACAGGGTCCTCTGAAAAAGCAATGAGTGCTCTGAGCTTCTGAGCCATCTCTCCCACTGATCAGCCCACTGATCCTTGGTGTTCAAGGGGGAGCAGTTAGGTATGTTTGCATATGGATCAAAAGGCAGAAGTCCTGGCCCCATGTGAGTTGTTTCTAGTCTCTGGTTCTGTGCTACTCTCATTCAGATTCCTGAAAAGAGGTAAGGATATTTAGAGAAGTCATAAATTTGGGTATGCCTTCCTGGGCTATATAACTTAAGTTCTCAGGGTGGTCATTAAATCTGTATTCCCTTTCTACCATGTTGAATTAGGATTTCTTTCCAAAATCGATCATTATTTTGAGTTGTAAATTTCTGTGTTCAAAATCCTCAGAAACGTGGAAATATAGCTGGCCAACTTATCAAAATGTGTATTAGGGAGGAGGAGGAACAGAGAGAGAAAGAGCCATGGGGAGAATGATACCCCATCCATGCAGTGTCTGACTGCTCTTCCTTCAGTCTCCCATGAGGTGTGCATTTCTTGCACACATACGTGAAGCAGTACTGCACGGAGTGACAGGATTTATAGACCTGGACCGTGCATGTCAGAATAACTTGCTTTCTTCCTAATGAACGTTTCCTACAGAAATTGTTCATGAGAACCACGAGGTCTGAAAGCATTTCCCTACAGCAAGGACTTCATGCAACAAGCAACAAGGCATGCACTTACAGAACACTAAAGCCACCTTTCAGGGGCGTGTCACCCCGGGGGTCTGTATCAGGCAAAACATAACAGTGCATTTCAGCAGGATTTTGAAAGGTGTCCTTGGCCTCCTAGACCACAAAAGAAGTCTCTGCAATCAGTTGAACTCTCTACTTGCTTCGGTATACTCCATTAAACAAATGTAGAAGGGTATTTAAAGCCCTAACCTACACCTAAAATCTGTCACTATTTCTGGTTTATATGGACTCTTTTAAAAATTAGTATGAGGTCTAGAAGTATCATTATGCATCCAAGGAATTTTTAAAATGATATTTAGTGACACAAAAGTTGTGGCAAAACTCTGGCTCCATCAGACTTGAGGATAACAAGGTCCTTTTGCTGACAGCTCAACAGTCTAAAGCCTGCACAGAGGAGAGAATTCTCTGGGACAGACGTTTCCTAGAGCTTTTCCTAAGTAGTAGTAGTAGAAGTAGAATGTTCATTACAGTGCCTTCCTAATGGCTCTGGTTCCATTGTGAAGACAGTAGCAAAATATGCAAAATTGTTTTAATATCTTATTAAAATGATCCTAAAGTAATAATAGCAATGATATGAAGTAGAAGACATCCAAAAATAAGTGGGTAAGAGCAGGGAGTCAGGAGCACATGTGGAAGGAGTCCATGCAGGACTATTTGTGTTATTAAAGCTATGCTATCCAGACTGAGGTCATAACATCTCTTTAAGATAATATATTATGAGCTCATGGGCAAAGGTAGAAATTAAACCAAAACACGTGGACAGTGTTGAGAATATCATGAGAGTAAGCTAAGTAACTCTTTCCTACACCGTGTTCTTGGGGCAGGGGACTCTTGTTTTCTGTCACTTGTGGCTTAATTCATGAACAAATTCTTCGAGATGGACTCTTATCGTCTCATATCAACTGACTCTTGACATACGACAGAAACGTCCAGAAATTCTGGGTTGTACTCTTAATAACAGGCTTGGAATTAGAGGGGGACTGAGTCAGAGTCTCACTCAAAAACCAGCTTTATATAGTTATGAGTGTATATTT
>JAQHUG010000115.1:3333604-3397506 GCA_028555095.1 Dicrostonyx torquatus
CGCAGAGAGAGAGCTTTCCACATGGGCCTACCATTTTATACCTCTCTTGGGACCTGGTGGTCCAGCCCCATTAACTAATTAAGGGGCGGAATAATTAGCTAATTGCAGGGCGTGGCTATAAGCCGAAATGGTCAAGACCACACCCCTTCAGAAGTGCACAGTAGAAGAGGTCACTCTCATCTCGTAGCAAACAGGATGTGAGGACAGAGGAAGAGAAGAAGCTGGGGACCCAACATCCTTCTCAAAAACAAGCACCCAATGACTTAACTAGTTCCCAAGAGGCCTTATTTCTAAAGGTTCTATCAACCTTCACTCATACCACAGGCCAGAGACAAAGTCTTCAATGCATGGGCCATTAGTCAAGTCCCATTGACACATCACACACACACACACACACACACACACATATACATATACATATATATATATATATAATTTCAACCTACCTATAGGAATCTGTATATATTTGGCATTTGTTGTCTTGTTCCTAAGTTCACACACACTGAACCCTGCAGGTAACAGCTGAAGAGTGAGATTAATTTATGTATCAGGACAAAGAAGACAATAGAAGCTGTGGTAACAGGCAGATTGTGTGAAACTGGTAGGGTGTTCCCATTTGCTTATGAAGTTCACCATAAGTGCGAATTTTGAGAACTGAAGTTCCTTCATGTGTTCTTCCCTCATACTTATGCAGAATCATAAAGCAAAGTACTGAGGGCTCTTTCTGAGGGAAGGGTAGTAAGGAAGGAGCATCTTCCCTTCCGGTATTGGATATGAGCATGGGCATATCAGCTCCTGTCAATGAAAGATGTCCAAAAACCTCTAGAGTGGGGCGCTTGCTTACACTACTGATCCTTGTGTACACTGACACCGAAGGCAATCAGTGGAGCCCAGGAAATCTCTTCTTTCCAGAACTCCTTGCTTATCATCTGTAGAGGCCCCTGCCGTTTTAGAAGTTACACGTGGTCACCACATGGCTCTTTAGGAAAAGTTTTTAGATTTGAACTGAAGCCTTCATCTAAGTTTGGTCCTTTCCAAAGTCCCACCTTTTAGTATTTGCAATTCCAAGAGAAGGAGTCGTTTCTCTGTAGGTGTCTGGAAGAGCATCAGGCAAAGCAACCATTTCAGCAGCCAGGACCCAGCGGCAGAGAAATGGCCTGCACTCCCTGGCTCTTGGCCTCCTTCCTATTCTTGTCACTCAGGCACTCGCTGGCTGCATCTATGCTCTTGAGTCCAAGACACACTCTGTGACCCTGTCATCACCAAAGCCTCTCTGTCTCACTGCAGCTTGATTTGTTCTCTGTTCCTTGGAACTGAGGACACAATGTTCTTCGCACTGCAAGCTGGTTGTACATAAACAGCATTCCAGGAGGATCGAGATCGATTCCTCTTGTGGGTTAAGAAGGTAAAATAGATCGTATCTTCATGTGTAGCACATTTTAGCTTTTTAAAACGTAGAGCATTTATTTTAGTTGTATGTATGTGGCATGTCTACAGAGGTTCTGCTGTGAGCCAGCCCAATATGGCTGCTGAGAACTGAACTCTGGCCCTCTGGAAGAGCAGTGCACACTCTTTGGACCTGTTAAGGCTGTTTTTCAATCTCCAGTAGACATTCCATGTCTTTCCTGGTTTGATGTGATAATCTTTCTTGATAAAGGACCAATCTGAGGTTGGTTCCTCAGGACTTGGTAAATCTAGCAAATTTCTTCAGAATGATCCATTAGTTAAAATGTTTTAGTAGGGTGTGTCCTGAGATCATCAGCCTGAAATTTTGCTTTGAGAATAATTTCTAAAAGCAAGGTATTTTATTGCGTCTTAGACTCAAATTCTACTTACAAGGCGGTTTCAAAGAAGATGCACTTAAGGAGGTAATGGGATGGGTTTGGGGGATAACGTCAGTGCAAGAAGGTTTGCCTGGCATCCACTGGTCCAGTTTCCTTGGAGATCATTTCTTCCTCACTGAGGAACAGCTGATTACAGAGCAATGGAATGGTGACTGCATCCTACCCAATAATTGATCTGAATCTATCATTTACACCGAGGAAAAGCAAAGATGTGCCGTTAAGAGAAAGAGCTCTTAAGGCTCTCTGCTTCTTATTGGCCCCTTCAAAGTGTTGAATATTAGAAGGCACGAACAGCTAAGATGAGAATAGGGAGTGTCAGGCATGGAGCGGTAAGCATAATATACAGTGAGAGAGCAGAATCCATCAGGCAGGCACACTTTCTTGCTGGAGAGAGAAAGCATTGCAGCATAAAATGGGATAGCTTTGAAGGAATTCCAGGTGCTTATTTGTGGCCATTCAGCTGTGGGCCAGGGTTCCACAGGGCCCATGTTTGGTTTAGAGGTTAGGAAATACTGCTTTCCAAATGGAAATATATGCCTTGTAATCTCAAGGGAAGAGAACACGAGTGAAAAGGAACGCTTCTGGCAAGTCACTAATAATCCTGTTGTTCTGAGATCTGTGGCCATCGTGCTTGGGCAGCAGCTCATTGTCCTGAGCGCTCTAGGAACCATGTGTGGACCGCGAGCTGTGTGGTAGTCACACATGCAAGGCAGCTCATTGTTCTGACACCCTCCAACCCTCTATGTTTCTATTTCGAAACTTCTGCTTCCGTTAAGGCGTGTTACACCAAGCTGTACTGTAGCACGTGCCAACTTGTTGTTGAGAAGAGTCACGTAAGGAATGATTTATATGTAACTACTGCTGTCTCTACTTTTCCACTTCTAAGACTCTTCCCCTTTAAGTCAGGAAAGGCTGGGCTGTGCCATAATAACAAACTAATCCCTACATCCAGGGGGCAGAAGGCAAAGGCAAGTTTAGTTCTTGTTCGTGGTTCCTCTCTGTCATGTGTCAGGGTGGCTTTCCTTGCTGTCATTGTGAAAGCACCCAAGCTGATGAAGTGATCAACAGCCTGGAGACAGGAGAAAGTTGCATCCTCCAGAGAATGAGACTTTCTTAGGGAGGAGAGACTGGAGAATAAACAGGGTTTTACTTTTTCATGATTAGTTCTGAAATGAAACAGTTCTTTTCATTGTGGCACAGGGGATAGAAAGAGATGGTTATGTAGTCCTGTCTGACCCAAGAGTTGTGCAGTTGTGCGGGAGTCTCTGGGGCTGGACCAGAGGAGAGTGAGGTGGAGCTGAGGATGGCCGTAGTGATCTCCACCATAGTTAAAATTTCTTAAGACTCTATGCCTCCCCAAGGCTTGTTCTGGCCAGTTCAGCTCTACAGCCTCTGTTCTGAAGATCTGTCAGCACCCATGTGTGCCATGCACTTGGCATTTAGCCTTCACTGTCTTTGGTACATAAATATTCTACTTAGGCATACATGTGAATGTGAATAAATATTTGATTCTTCATGAAGTCTCTTAATATGACTTTGATAACCTGAAAACAGACCAGATAATTTATTTGTTTGCTTTTACATAGCCTGTGGGGCCTTGGGTATTTGGTAGGAACGCATCTAGTTTATGGCTGAAACTTGTCACAAGGCCACATAGATAAGTAAATTTACTGCCTTTATTTTAATTTATTCTTTAATGTACAGCAAGTTCCTATGGAAGGGTCTGTTCTAAGGAATAAACCAAGTGTCCTTGCTCTAGCCTTTGAAAGGGCTGTTGCGGGTTCATGCTTTCAAGGGCCATGCACACCTTGGGACAAAATACTTTTGATGTTCTGGCTTCCCATCAGCTAGAATGCAATAAGGTGACAATCTGAAGAGAAGGGACCCATGAACTGAGGTGAACAACTATAGCAGCCAAAGAGGTAAAGGAAAATCATAGGCACCTACCTAAAGATAAAAGCCTTGGAAGGAAAACCACAGTAGCATGTGAGCCTTGGCGCGTTTGCAACAAGATTAGCACATGGGTTGCTGAGTCAGGATCTGATCATTTGACAGTATTGTGCTGTAGTGGACCCTGAGAACCAGGTAGGCAGTTTCCTGACACCATTGCCACCAGGCAGAGCTTGAGAGGCCTGCTAGAGTAATTGTTTCTGGCTGCAGAACAAGTAACACCAAAACTCTCATCTCTGAAACTGTAGCAAACATTATCTCCTGTCATTTCCAAGAATCAGGTACTCGGGGCAGACTAGGACAGGTGGTTCTTTCTCTAGGCCAGGTTGTGGTCATTGGGAGCTTAGCTGGGGCTGGTGGACCCCTTCCAAGGTATGCCTCCTCTATGCCTGTCAGGTTGATATGAGTTGCTGGGGTTTCTATTTCTCCTCAGATGGGCCTCTTCATGGCTTTGAGAACGTCTTCCTGAGAGGTGACAGGATTGACTCAGAGGAAGCAATCGGAGAAAGAAAACTGAGCAAAGTCTTTAATGACTAGTGAGTCTTAGCCTCGATGTCATACATACCTATCTATAAGAGCCTGCTGGCAGAAGAGATGAGCATTGGTCAGTGTGGAAACTGAATGCTGGGATATGAATTCTTGGAGGTAAACATTTTTGCAGGTCAAATATCATACTCCTAACCCTTCCATAGAGGGAAATCTGATTACAAATAGCAGCAGGTATATTTCTCCATAGGTCTTGGTTCTGAAAAATAATCCTTGATTGGTTCTTGACTTTAATTCTAGCATTTGGGAGGCAGAGGCAGATGGATTTCTGTGAGGGGAAGGCTAGCTTAGTCTGCATAGCTAGTTCTAGGCCAGCCAGGAGATACACAGGGAGATGCTACCTCGATGATACAATAATAAAATAATAATAATAATAATAATAATAATAATAATAATAATAATAATAATAATGCTTGAGGCTAGGGAGTTGCCAGTCAGCACTTGCCTTCCAAACATAAGATTTAAGTTTGATTCCCAGAACTAGGGCACGATGGCATGGATGGAGATAGATGAATTTATGGGACCGGCTGGCCATCTAACCTTGTCTACTTGTCAAATTTTGGACCAGGGAAAACTGTCTCCAAAAGAAGGTCGCCAATGTTTGAGGTGTGACACCTTGGCTGTCCTCTGGCATCTGCACACATGTGTCCCCACATGCACATAGCAAAGCAAAGCAAAACAAAACAGAAAATGGAAGAAAGCTTCGTATCAACCATGGGAGTGTGGGCTTGGTGACATGCAGACCCAAGAACATCTAGCTGCTCAGTCATCCTCTGTCTTCCTTGATGACTGCTTCTCTGAGTCACTTCTCACACAGCCACTGAAGTAAATGAGTTTTACAATTAAAACCCCAAATCTACAGCTATGTAAGAAGGAAACAGTGGATCTAACTGAAAAGAAATGAGGGCTTCTTGGTTGTTGTCCCAGAAAAGGTACCATGTTCTCTCATGCCTAAATTTTGCCTATCCAACAAAGTCAGCATATCCATGCCTGTCTCACAGGAGGTCATAAGGCTTAGTAGTTGTGATTTCAGGCTGGTGTCTTCATGTGCCTGCCCTCTGCTTCTTTATTCTCATGATGGGAAGGGACTGTGTTCCCTACCATGTGTTTGCTACGAAGTGAGGAAAAGACTCAGGTGGTCCCCTGTCATCGGCTTATTCTTTGGTTGGTAAGTATGCGAAGGGGGCATTAAGGCGTTAGTTTGTTCTCCCCGTTGTTTCTGAATATGCATGCTTCTGTCCTCCAGTTCTAAGAGGAACATTAAAATAAAAATACAATACCCTTTGACCACTCTCTTCTTCACTCTTTGACCAGGGAGCAGCAGAGACTATTCAGCATCTGTTTTTTTTTTTAAAAACAAACGAACAAAAATAGGAATTTGTTAATTCCACAATGCCTGTCAAATACTCAGCCACCCCAGAAAGATAGGGCATGCCGTCATTTCTTCATTCCTGCTTTCTTCAACCCATTCTCTCCTTGAATATACAGTAGCTGATGCTTTGTGAGCTCTGTGTTGTTACTCCATCAAATTAGCAGCATCTTAAGTGGCTCTAAATAGTACACATTTGCTGTGTTATCATTCTGTGGGTTAGGGTTACAGAGTAAGTTCACAGTAATGTGTTCACCAAAGGCTCTAGGGCAGGCTCACTCAGGCTGCTGGAGGATTCAGTTCTTTGCGGTAGTCATAGGACTCAAGTCCCTATTTGGCTGTTAGAAAAGAGCCAGTTTCAACTATCTTGAGTCAATCACTGGTCCCCACACATAGCCTCCTAAATCTTAGAACTATCAAAAAGTTCATTTCTAGTGCTTCATATCTAGCACCCTGGTCAGGGGGAAAGCACAGTGGATAGTGCTTGCTGTGTCAACATGAGGACCTGCATTGGCATTCCTAGTGCCCACCTAAATTCAAGTGCAATGGCATGCAGCTGTAATCCCAGCATCCAGGACTGGAGATGGGTGGATCCCAGCTGTTCACTGGCCAGCCAGTCTAGCTGAATTGGTGAGCTACAGGTAAAGTAAGACTTCTGTCTCAAAAATTAGCGGGCAATAGAAGACACTTAATGGCTACCTCTATCTTCTACAAAATATATGCACGGATGCATGCCCCTGCACACACATGTGCAAGCATATACATGTGTATTTGAGCATGTGTGCACACACACAAAAACACACCAACAAAAACATAAAGGGAGCTGACGTCCTCGCTGTCCCTTCATCCCTGCCTCCTCTCTTGGCATCTCACTCTGGTGTGTCCGTCATTCCACTTAGGTATTTAAGACCTTGTGTGATGCAGTGGAAACACTGGTGCCATCCAGAGATCTTCCCACGTCAAAGCCACCAGGCTAGTAACTGCAATTACTTCTGCACATCGCCCCCACAGCAGCCATCTGCATTAGCATCCCTCTGGATATCCAACCATGCAAATCAGGCAAACATGTTCACACCACACACTGTCTCTCAAAGGGACCAGTGAGCAGCTGTGTTCAGGATGCCCAGGAAAATCCACCATTCAGTTACCTTTCCTCTCTGAGAGCAGGGATGCCAGTCTCACTTCAGTGCCGTGCCCACCTTGTAGGCACAATTTCTACCAGCTTTTTATTAAGCGTTCAAATTCCTGGGCCCTGATATCTTGATTTACAGATTTCAAAAAAGATTTTAATTAATGTAGAAATGGCAGGTTTGCTTGAGGCATTTTGGTTTATTTGGTGGATCCACCCACCCTGGAAGCTCCCTCCCAGCAACCCTTTCTGTGTTCATGTCACATGTTCTTCTGTAAAACTTATTCCTCTTGCGCATTGCTTTCTCCTTTCATGTGCTATGTCAGCACTCATGCCTCTACATATGCATACCCACACATGAACATTAAAAACCGGGACCTGCATCTGAGAGAGTCCTTGCTCTCCAAGTCTTTCTGAGTCTTGACTATCTCATGTGATGCACTGGTTTCCAGATCCAGCCATCTCATTAGAAATTTCCCCTTTTTACAGTTGAATAAAATTTAATTGTATATATCTATCAAATTTTCATTACCCATTTATTAGTCCATGTACAAATATCTCTATGGTATCTTTTGGGTACATACCCCCGAGTGCCAGAGCTGGGTCATATGGTTCTGGATTTAGGCCTTTGTAGGGGCAGAAGTCGCTACGCTGGTTTCCATGGTGGGTGCTCGAGTTCACAGGCCTATTAACCTAACACTCCTTCACAGCAGCAACTAAGTCTTCTTTTCTCCTCACATTCTCATGAGCATTTGCTGTGCTCTGTTTCCTTTTATATCTTTAGAATTATTTATTTTATGTGCACGGATGTTTTGCCTGCAGGTATATTTGTGCGTCATGCCTGGTGTCTGCAGAGGTCAGAAGAGGGCATTGGATGTCCTAGAACTGGAGTTACAGATGGTTGTGAGCTGCCATGGGAGTGCTGGGAACTAAACCTAGATGCTCTGCAAGACCAACAGTGTCCTTATGGCTGAACCATTCTTCAGGTCCATCCTTTGTTTTCTTAAGGATCACCATTCTGACTGGTGAGATGGATTCTCAAAATGGTTTTAATTCCATTTTTCTAATGTCTAAGAATGTTGAATACTTTTTAATATATTTATTGGACTTTTTGTTTCTTCTTTTGAGAACTGTCAGTTTGGTTCATTAGCCTATTACAACTATAATGCTATGTATTTCATTTAATTGCTCATTTTTCTTTCTATAGTTCTTTGTCTTAGTACTTATAGCTTTATATGTTAATTATTTCATCATTGTGCTTTTAATTGTGTCTCACTGGATTTAAAGTCTCTGTTGCTTTGCTTATTTTGTTATTTTTGCCCTAGCTAACCAAAATGATCGGCCTTTTATTTTAATGCTTCTGTTTGCTTTTGACTCTGGCATTTGGATGTTCTTCATCCTTTAAGATTTGATGGCATTTAACTTATTTTCCTAAATAACAAAAACATAAATTTATGCTGGACCTACATTTAGAATTCTGGATCTTTTTTCTGTGCTTTCAAAGCTATCAGTGATAATGATGGTGGTGATGATGGTCAAGTCAGGCCAGTTCTTAACAAGGGTAATCGTGTTGCCCAGGTAACATCTGGCAATGTTCACAGACATTTTTTGGTGGGTCCATCTTGAGTAGAGTCCGTGAATGCTGCTAAACACCCCAAGATTCATGAGACAACCCTCATTAGCAAAGAAGATTTTAGTCTCAACTTTGTGGTAATCAGATTGGGAGGCTCAGACACAGCCTGACTGTATTCTGCTATACTGGGCAGCCTCTAACAGTCTGGCTGTTGTAATAAGCAGCCTCTAAAATACCTGCTGTAATGAGCAGCCTGTAATATAGTCTGACTGTTGTAACAAGCAGCCTATAACATAGCCCAACTGTTGTTGTAATGATTGTAATGCCTGTAACATGGTTTGACTGTTGCAATGAGAGCCTCTAACATAGCCTAACTGTTCTTGTAATGAACAGCCTCTATCACAGTCTGACTGCTGTAATGAGCATCCTGTAGCATAGTCTGACTGTTGTAATGAGCATGCTGTAACATAGTCTGACTCTTGTAATGAGCAGTCTCTCTAACACAGTCTGATTTGCAATGAGCAGCCTCTAAGGTAGCCAGCCCGACTGTTGTAGTAAGCAGCCTCACGTTGTTTTTCAGCAATTTAACACATACATTTTTTAGGTTTATTTTTAACTCTTCAGAACTCCCTTATACATTTTTCTCAGTGGTTCTCCTCGAAGTTCTGAAGTCTGATTCACATTTCTTCTATCTTGTAGCTCTAGATTCTTCAGCTAGTCTACTCACCTTAAGAGTGTTGAGAAAAAGAAACAGTAAAACCTGTCCACGAGAGTTTGTGGGTGTGCATCTTTTGCCACATTGTTTTTTCACCAGAACTCAGTCATTGAGCCCACCGAACAGTATTAGAGATCACAAATGTAGTCTAGCCTTTGTGCCAGAAAAAGGTATGTCAACAGAGAACATTGGCATCAAACATCTGCTAAGCTCTCCTGTGCTAGTCTAGAGTAGTATAGTTTAGTGCAGCTGTTGTGAGCTGAATCCTTTGCCCAAGTTCGTGGAGAGATTAATGAGAAACCCAGAATGGGACTCAGATCTTGCTCATCCCAGACCACATGCAGCTAAGCACACCTTAGTTAGAAGAATTGGATAAAACTGGGGTCCAGCAAGTGGTTCACATGTAAAAGTACTGATGGCCTGAGTTCGATCCCTGGAACCCACATGGTGAAAGGAGAGAGCTGACTCCTACAAATTGTCCTCTGTCTTTCATTCACACGCTGTGACCTGTGTGCATGCACACACACACACACACACACACACACACACACACACACTAAATGCATATATGTGTTTTAAAAAGAATTGAGTCTTTTAGTAAGGTTTTATTTTTATGGAAATGATAACCATAAATTCCACAACTGGAGAATATTTCAGATTTCTAAAACAGCTAAAGCATCCTTCGTGAAGAGCTGCTGAAACCCTTTTAGGGAACATCAATATGCAGATTGCATCCCACATTTTCATCCAGATCACAAATGAATAGACTGGGAGAGATAAATATCATGGGAGACAGCTATCATGGTACTTTTAAATCACCCTGTTGCACTTAGGCATTGCAGACCATGATTATATATATTTCAAAAAAAAAAAGCCTTCAGGAGCCCAGAGGGATGGCTGACCGAGCCAATTAGCACTGCTGGGATTCTTCATGGTCCGCTCTAGTGGCCTCAAAGCTACGGAGTGGTAATATGGCTGGATTTCTTTTCCTGAACTGAATAAGTGAATGGCAATTTCTAGCCTAGTGAATAATGTAATCATGTCATCTCATATTAGTGGTGGACTTCATGGCATATGTAATAGTTACAATACGGTGCTCATCAAAATATCCCTTTTTAGGTGGGAGCACAATTAGTTTTTTCATGGAGCAAGATGGGAACCAGAACAGAAGTGTTTGCTTCCTCGGGCTGCCCTGATAGACAAAGCCAGTGGATAAGCCATGTGAACAGGCGGATGAGCCGTGTGGATGGGTGGATGAGCCATGTGGACATGTGGATGAGCCGTGTGGACAGGTGGATGAGCCGTGTGGACGGGTGGATGAGCCGTGTGGACGGGTGGATGAGCCATGTGGACAGGTGCAGAACCTGCCATCAGATGAACCTACCGCTGTCTCTGGATCTGCTCTAATTGACTTCTCAGGTGGACATATTGTTCTGAACAGTGCTAGCCTCATTGCTGGCCTTTGCTTTGATCATGTCACAGAAGACTTCTCTATTTTCGAAGTTCTCTGTTCTGCCATTGAAATTGAAATATTAACATTATTGCTTCAGTTATTTTTATTATGAAACCAATCCGACTCTTCTTTCTTGCCTTCTCTCCTACACTTCTCTTTTCGTGTGTCATTGGAGTTTCTGTGTGCTCACACTGGCTTGGATGTTTTACTCTAACACTGAGAAAGAGATCTATGGTGAGTGTACCGGGTACTGAGAGCTAATGCGTGCTGCATTGTGATGGTTTTATAAAAGTTATATTAATACTATCCAACTCAAGGCCAACCACTGGTTCCCAAGAACAGCCTCCTCAAAACAATGTTAAACATTTGATGGAAGTTTCTGAACATTATTTATCTTATCATATCCTTGGATTTGTTCCTTGAGAGCTCCACAGTGAAATTCAGTGTCCTGAGAGGCCCAAGCTCTTGAAGTGAAGACAATTTATGCTTCAACTTCATCTTCCGTCAGGCCTCCTCCATCCCTTGCCAGAGCTGGCACTAGTTCAAAACGAGGACCAAGAAAAACGTGGACCCCTATAACTGCAAAGAGGCTTTGCCAGCTCTTAAGCTCTGGACCTGTTTGCTACAAATAACAATGACAGTTCCGCTCATCACCATGCTAGCTAACATTTGTGGTGCTTCAAATTCTTTTGATGGAATTAAAATTGTATGTTATGTTTACTGATGAAGGCCCACGGGTATTCACGATGTGCAAGGTCTATTATAAGCACACGAATGTTATCACATTTATCTTCACAATCCCATTGGTATTCTTTTGTCCTTATTCCCACCTTGTGTATGAGAAAAGTCAAATACAAGACGACAAAAATCAAGCCACCGATAAAGAGAAAAGCAGAATATAAGCCCAGGCCTGACTGACTCTTTAGCTAGTGCCTAAACTCAATTGTGTAGAATTGTGATTCATGTCAGGAAGGATCCTGGCTTTCCATCGATGCTAAATAACAGTGAAAGGTGTATCTGGCCATGCACACCTTCCTTGACAACTGTATTTCACTCTTATTTTTTTCATGAGTCCAATTCTCATGTGTTCTTTAGTGTGGTTTGGCCCCTTCCCTGCAAAATGGTGTTGGCGTAATAAGTTACAGCTAATATTTCAAAATATGCAAACTGAGTTTTAGTAATGGTAGAAACTGGGAAAGCAAGAAAGACATGGTCTCTACCTTCATGAACCTGACAAGGTAGAGAGCATAGTCATTAAATAATTAATAACTAGTGTGATGCTATTCAGGAAGAGGAGAGGGCCCCTGGACAGAATTCTGCAGCAAGATGCTAACCTTGATTTCAAGAGGCACAGGGTAGGCTTCACCTCTGTGTAAAAGTCAAGTGTACTCCAAAAGCAAGCAAGAATAGAGGATTCCCATCTGGGCATCTGGGATGGTGCTTGTCCCTGAGACTGAGGGGACTGTGGGCTCTGTATATTGAGAGATGATGTCACCAGGAGCACAGAGAGAATAGGATGTAATGGGAGGTGGTTAGAGTGAGTCTGCTCTGTGGGCCATGACAGATTTTAGCAATTTTATCATAGAAGTGATGCAAATCTCCAGGAAGTGGAGATAAGCATGTCATTTGGGTTTTGTGTTGACTGTATAATGAAGAAGGATTTAAGCATGGAAAACTGGAAGTTGTGGGTTGGGGCCATTGTGGCTCTGCTTATCTAAGATTTCATGCATCCGACCTGTGCCCCTTATCTGCTGTCTTTTGTAATTTTGAAAGCACTGACTGGATCATTGTTTGTCCCACATCTGTTCACCAGCAAGTGAACTGCTCTGCCTAGAAGGTGTGATTGTCTCAGAGGATGCCTGAGTGTCTCTTCCATTGCAGGGTTCCCCTGCCAAAGCAAGTGTCCTCAGCAGATACTTCATCTGGAAACCACCACCACTTCAACCTAATTTTTCTTATCCCATCACAGGTGATGCATTTTATTCTCAAACAGGAAGACTTTGGTCCCACCATACCCCGCACTCTATGTGTCCATATGGTTATGTATACACATTCCTAGGCCCAAACACATGGCTTTCACATAAGATGTAGACTGTGTAATCAAGGAGGGACGATGTTGTTTGTCCCGTGTGCAGGGAGATGCTTCCCCATGAGTCATCCGTGTCTGTCCAACAGAAAGGCAGTGGAAGAAAGGTATACAGATTAGGGAAAAAAGACCATGTTTCTCTAGCATAAAGCGTTCTTAGTAAACCCCTCAGTAAGCCCTCTAACCCCTTGGTGGTGGGCCGGGCCTTTTCTACTCCTTCCGGTCCCTTGGGTCTCTAGTGTTGGTGGTTCCCATGCCAAGGTCCATCTCCCTTCCTAACAGAAAGCTAATTCTGGTTAAGGTAGCAATGCTTGCTTAGCATACACCTACTTTTCTCCAGTTTCTTAAAACCAGAAGAGCCTGGAATTTTGATTAGACTGATGGAACTTCATGCCCAACACTCAGATGGCCACTAACTCAATGGCCCTCACCCTTTTGCTTTACCTTTCCCGTGAGAGTCCATGCTGGAGGCTGCGTCAGCCAGTGTAACATTAACGAGAGTGGGAGTCTTCTGTAAGATAGCACTAGAGATGGGGCCTGGCCCAAGGATACCTGAGGACACCAGCTCTTTGCCAGTACGCTTTCTTCATCAGATATCTTGTTACATGCCAAAGCAAACCAAGACAACCCACATACCAACAAATCTGCCTGTTTTTAAATCAACGTTGGGCCATTAGTCAGGGTATGTGGTGGTACTCAGCACTTAGAGTCTGAGGCAGGTGGATCACTGTGAGTTTGAGGCCAGCCTGAGATACAGTGCACAAACTTGTCTCAAGATGGAAAAGAAAGAAAAAACATGCCTGTACCTCAAATTCACGAACTCATTGAATCAGCCTGTCCTACGTCCAAAAGGCAAAGTTGTTCCAGAAATCTACCATGGATGTTCAGTTGCAGAGACGGCTTGCTTTCTCTCGCAGGCTGTTACCCTCAGAAAAATGACCTTGCTTTCCACTCTGCTTGTTTTTTTTTTTTTCTAGTGTTGCTTTCAGAAGTGACAGCTGGCAAAAATGGCCTCACCCAGTTCTTGTTTGGAGCAGTTGAGAAGGTCATCTACTGGGCTTGGTAGAAGGAGCAAGGAGCCTGAACCCAGAGTTAGTCTTGATTTCAGGGGCTGTTGTCTTCACAAACTCAGGCCCTGGATGTTGATCTAAACGGACCCTTTGAAAACCACTTCAGAAACTGTACAAGAGATAGGAACCTCATGAATTGACTTCAAAATACAGACATGTATGAAGATGGGTTTTATTAAAGAAGGAGAGCTGCTAATATTTTATAAATTGGTACTTGCACCTTTAGAGACAACCTCCCAAGCAGCATCCAACACTACTCAAGGAGGCCTTATCTCCAACCTAGAGGAACAAACCCTGCTGGGGGGGGGCAGCCAGGCAGCAGCAGAAGGTGGTGCTTGTCACTGTAGACACAGGTGTGGGAGTCTGAGAACAGCACGTTTCTAAACATTTGATTAAGCCAAGGAGACACAAAGCATAAGTGGCTGTTTAACTTCTTTCTCTGTACAAGTTGACCAGCCTGGCTCTTCAGTTCCCTTTCATCCCTTTTCCTGAAAAGGGGGAACAAAATCTCACAGGCTGCCTTGTGGTGGAGGTTTCTAACTAGCCTCCAATTTGCTCTCACAGCACCCTCTCTCCCGCATCCTGTCTTGACATAATACCCAAGTTTCAAACACCTGACAAGATTTCTGGAGTGAGTGATGAAGTACCATATGATGGCTCAAAGGAAAAAAAGAGTCACCTCTTAAGAGGCATGGAGTCCGTTGCCAAATTGTTGTGAATAATTACTCTTTCCTCTGGGTCTAACACTTGTACTAGTCAGGGTTCTCCAGAGAAACTGAACTAATGGGGTATTTATTAACAGGCAGGGAAAGAGATTTATTATGAAGAATTGACTCCTGCACTTACAGAGCCTGACAAAGCTATGAACCACTGGTGGCCCTGCTTGCTGAGGGCGAGTGCTAATCCATGGGCCTAAGGGCCTCTGACTCAGGATGTGAGGCTTCTGTTGCAATGCAGAGGAACACAATACAAAGTGCCCATGTGAGGTTGCCATGCAGGAGACCCTTCTCCCTCGCAGGAGGGCTGTCTGTAGTCTGGACTCCCACTGCCTGCAGGAGGAAAGAACCATCCAGGTTCGCACATTCACCTCCTGGAAAAACAGTCACAAAAATGTCAGAGTATTAACTATGTGAGGACCCCGTGGCCTAATTGAGATGATACATAAAACTAATGGAACTCTGACTTTCAGTTTGGCTTTTGGAAGTTTATTTTTATCAAGTTTACTTTCCAAAGTAATTAAATAAAATACTATAGAATTGATATGCTGTGGAGAGATTCAGCTTTGCTTGGTTTTCTTTTTAATTCAACCCAGAAGATTTCTTTATGGGCATCCTCTGAGTATGATAATCTATCTATAATTTTCTGTTCATTAAATGGGAAGACATTGAAAGGTTCTATAGAGCCATGATCTTTTGGTCTGTTTTTCCCCCCACAGAACAAATGATATAAAGAGTGCTATTGATATTAAGCATCCATGGTGATGGATGAAATTTTCAAAGTTTTATTGGGTATGGCAGTCAAGGTTGGCAACTGAGGTCTCTTAGAGTCTGCAGCACAACTGTCCAGACCTTCTGGTTTTTTGAATCTCTATTGAGAATTCAGGTGTAATTCTAATAGGTCTGTTTATATGTTACTTAGTCTTTTTCCCTTGAAGTTCTTAATATTCTTTCTCTGTTCTGTATATTTGGTGTTTCTTTTCTGGTCCTGTCAATTTGGTGTTCTGTCTGTTTCCTGTACCTTTATCAGCATGCCCTTCTTTATTTTCTTCTATGGTTTGTTAAAAGTATTTTATCATCCTTTGAGCTGGATTTTTTCCCCTTCCTCAACTCTCATTATTCTTAGATTTTTGTCTTTTCATAGTGTTCAGATTCTTGGATGTTGTGTTTCCCAGATTTGTTGGATGTTCAATGTTTTAGACTTAGCATCTTCTTTGGTGTATCTGTTTCTTCTACCATATCTTCTGCCTGTGACTCTCTCTTCCATCTCTTGTGTTCTGTTGGTGAAGCTTGCTTTGGTTGTGCCTGTTTGAGTTTCTAAATTTTTCATTACCAGAAATCCCTCAATTTGGGCATTCTATTTCCATTTTCTGGTTTTGAACATATTTATTAATTTCCTTCTGCTGTTTGTCTGTGTCTTCTTGGATTTCATGAGGGGATTTATGTGTTTCTTTCCATTGTTGTATTTTCCTATGTTTCTTTAAGGGATTTATCCATTTTCTCTTTAAGGACCAATATCTTTCATACAGGTTGCTTTAAGGATTTTTTTTTTTTTTTTGGTTTTTCGAGACAGGTTTTTTTTTTTTAGCAGTCCTGGAACTAGCTCTTGTAGATTAGATTGGCCTTGAACTCACAGAGATCCATCTGCCTCTGCCTCCTGAGTGCTGGGATTAAAGGCATGCGCCACCACCACCCAGCTTTAAGGTCCTGTGTGTGTGTGTGTGTGTGTGTGTGTGTGTGTGTGTGTGTGTGTTTCAGCGTGTTGGAATATTTGGGCCCTGCTGTGGTAGTATTGCTAGGCTCACCACAAACAAGCCAGGCTGTTGCTGAAACAATAGGTTGCTCTTCACAAACTGACAGGAAGGCCCCATTGCTGAAGATAACCCACACAACATGGAGAAGACTTGCTGGTGCCTACGTCCCCTTTATGTCCCAGTGTCTTTGGTATTCTGTAGGCTACAGAAAAAGAAACATAAACAACAATCCCGCCACAAACCCTTTGATCTGCACTGCTGTCCTGCTTGCACCTATTCTAGGGCAATGGTGGCACAAAGCTTCTGGGAGCAACCAACCATCTTCTAATTTGACCTAAGACTCATTCTACGAGATGGAACCCATACTTGACACTGCTTGGGTGACCAGGAACCAAAGACTAGATGACCCAGAGACCTAGGATAAAATCAAACACTACTAGTTTTTAAAAATAAATGTAGTGATAAAATGACTCCTAATGATACTCAACTTTACTCAGATCCGTTCATTAATCAGTCACCTTCAGAGAAGCTTCCTCCTGCAGGAAATAGGAACAGATATAGAGGGACACAGCCAGACACTATGCACAGAGAGAGAAAGAGAGAGAGAGAGAGAGAGAGAGAGAGAGAGAGAGAGAGACCTACATTAGAACACATCAAGTCCTACAACTCAGAGTCCAGGGAACCCTTTAGAAGAGGAAGTGGAAGGAATTGTAAGAGTCAGAGGGGATGGAGAACACCAGGAGAAATAAGTCCTCTAAATCTGCTGAGCCAAAGCTCATATAAACTCGAAGAGGCTGAAGCAGCAAGGACAGGGCCTGCAAGGGTCGGCACCAGGTCCTCAATAGATACATTATAGCTTTCAGTTTTTATTTTTATGGGACTCATGAATGTATGAATGAGTGGGTCTCTGTTTCTTGTGCCTTGTCTTGGGATCTTTTTCTTCTGTTCATTTGCCTTGTCTGATTTCAATATGATGGTTTTTGTTTTATTTTGTTTAAGAAAGAGGAATGCTATTAAATAAAATGAGATTACATTTTTTGCTCAGGGACCTTTTTCAATTAACCACACAGAATTGTGCAAAAAAAGGAGAAAGGGTGCTGACTTATAGGACAGTGTATTGATGAACCCTTCAGTGGACACATAGGCTACTTACTAAATATAACATGGGAGCTGAGAATTTGTCTTCTCCTCCTGAGTATCTCACTGTGAGCATCTGAGCTTGACCCCAGAATGGACATTCTCCTGCATTGAAAATACATGGTTAGTGAGCTCACATCAGTATACCAATGGCTTCATCTGATCCCCAGAGATACAGCCGTCTGCGCTGATGCTTGAAATCTTTTATTGGACCAGCTGAGAAGCTGCATCATATTTTATTCTGTGAAGAACTGAGATAATTTCCATAAAAAACCTCCTTAAACTCCAGTATATAATCTCCCCCAAGTTAAGATGCCCCTGAGCTGTATTTAGCTGGAACTGTGGCTTTCTGGAGAGGAAATACTGGGCTAGGGAGGAGACACAGAGATACCACTCTTTGATCCTGTAATTCGGTAAATAAACAAAAAGTAATCAAGACCGAAATATTAAGTCGCGCTGTTTTGTGGAATGTCATGGCTGTAGGCTGGCTCCCTTCACGAGGTAGTCTTGATTCCTCCCACAGGAATTATCAGCATTGCCAAGAAGAGCTGTTCATTGTGTATCTGTGGGGTGGGGGTGGGGGTGGCATTAGAAAGGAGGTCTGTGCTCAAGGCCTGTTACGAGCCTTTGTCTTCCAGGTGTTGCTATGACACTGCTGAATGATACTTTTCAAAGCAATGCATAGGTTAAATAAATTATTTTTAGAGATATGGACAAGTTAGAGTAGGCTTGGCCAAACATTGGAAGGCTTTCACCGTAGTAGCTGGTATTCTGGCTCTGTCAGGGAGAGGAACATTCTAAGGGATTTCCTTGGACCTAATTGATCATGGGAAGTGAGAGCCTGCCCTGATGGCTCATCTTCATTATCACCTGTCTTGATCAGAATCACACAGAAAGCTGGTGAAGCGGATTCTAGCTGAGACTCTGAGGGTGTCTGTTTTCTAGATAGAAGAAAGCAGCGTGGGTAGGGGAAGTTCTAATACTGTGGCCTGGGGCCTTGGTGGCATAAGTGGGGATAGAAAGTCAGATGAGCACTGGCCTTTCTGTTCCTGCTTCCTGTCACACAATAATTTCAGCTGCTCTGCTTGACACATTTCTCCACCTTGAAGACAGCACCCAGCTCTCTGCAGTGCTGATCTAAGTTAAGCCTTTCTTTAAACTGTTTCTTCTGGATACTTTGTCAGAGAAAGATACAAGTTACTAACACTTCAACCCGGTAACGGGAATCTGACTCTGGATGGACAAGGCATGAGCAAGAGACTTATGTCTTGAAGATGCTTTGATAAATACATTTGGGAGAGACAGGAATGAGCAACAAATATGCAAATAAATGAAGAAGTATTGAGATAGGATGAGACCCATTAAGAAAACAGGAGAATAGCAAAGGCATCCTTGGACTGAACTGTGAAGATAAGGCCTCTCTGAAGAGAGGACTCTGGAGTGGAGACCTGTGTGGTTTAAAGACCCATGGTACAGAGCACCAGAGAGAGGGGAAAGCACAGAGGCCCTAATGGGGCCATATTGTGGAAGAATCACTCAGTACCCATTGCCTTCCAGTGAACAGCACTGATAAAGGTAGGCTGATGGAGCAGTCTTCAGTTGAACTTTATATCACTTCCTAAAGGTTCTCTCTAAAAACTAGCGGGCTGGAGAAATCTGAACAGGGAGAGAATGGAGGAGTAGAGTGAAATGAAGAGTGAAGACAAGAGACTCCCGATTATGTACCTGAAAGGATCTGCATCAGTATGATGCATGGATGCATAATGCACATCTATGTATGTTTTGCAGCACTGCTCACAGTAGTTGCAAAGCAGCACCAGCCTAGATACATATCGGCAGACGAATGATAATGAAAACATGCTAAGTATGCATAGTTGGGTTTTATTCAGCCATAAAGAAGAATGAAATTGCCGGGCGGTGGTGGCGCACGCCTTTAATCCCAGCACTCGGGAGGCAGAGGCAGGCGGATCTTTGTGAGTTCGAGACCAGCCTGGTCTACAAGAGCTAGTTCCAGTGCAGGCTCCAAAGCCACAGAGAAACCCTGTATTGAAAAACCAAAAAAAAAAAAAAAAAAAAGATATCCTTTGTAGGAAAAGGAATGCAACTGGAACTGAATGAAATGTAGGACTCAAGAGACAAATGTCAGTTTTTCTCCTATGGAGAAGGTAGGGTTTTTGTTGTTAGTGGTGGTGGTGTTTTTTTTTTTTTTAACTTGAAAGTAGACAGAGAGGTATATGAAAGAGGGAAGGGGACCAGAAGGAAGAAGGGGGACAAAATAGGGTAATGGAGGTGACTATGAACCAAGTATATCATATAATGATGTATCAATAAAAATATCTAAGAACACAAATTGCCACCTCACTGTGTAGCAAGCGCTCCTCTGAGAGAGAACTCGATTCTATGTGAAGGCGTTAAGGCCTCCCAGCTATTTACAGCTCAAGAAGGACAAAGCTACAGTTCAAAGCTATCATGTTTGGAAATTTCCATATGAGCTTTGGAGAAGAAAGACTATGTTCAAATGATAGTTCTGGTGTTTCAAGACACTCGCCTACAGAATGCTCCTTTTCAAACTTCCCATGAACCAGCAGAACTGAATGTAGCGCCAAAGGGGCCAAGGAATAACACCCTGCTCCTGACTAGACTGAGACCTGAGCCAATAAAAAACAACCTCATCTTGACTTGATCTCAACACCAGGACTTGAACTCCCTCCAATTCCTGAGCACAGAATCCCACCACTCCCTGAGGTCCCTGAGCACCAAATGTCACCAATCCTTGAGCACAAGATTGCACCAGTTCCTGAGCTTGCCCCACAATCAGATCACAAAAATCCACCAGTCCCAAGTCATCCTGGAAGGCTCTCTCCTCTCCCAAGAAACCCTATGTAAACTCTATTCAGTTTGCTACTGTTTCTCACCAGAGGCCACTACCTTCCTGGACTCTCCCTTCCCAATAAATCTCTTGTGTGAGGTTTGTCATGTGGTGTGACACTTTCACAGGGGCAGAGCCCAACTGCAACGGGTTTTTGCCAGAGTAGATTGTTTTGGAACAGAGCTGTAACACTTTTGCTGAGAAAGCTTTTCCCCTAATAGGGCAGAGTTGTTACACTCCAGGGGACCCAAGCAGAGCTGTAACACTTCCCTGGACCTAAGCAGATCTGTAGCACTTCTCTGGAACAGAATAGAGCTGTAACAGCTTCCCTGGGGAAACTTTCCCCTAGCTGTAACACCTCCCTGGATCTGAGCAGAGCTGTAACACTTTCACTGGGGGAAACTCTCCCCTGTTGGAGCAGAGTCTTTATTCTTTCACTGGGGAAACCTTTCCCTGGAGCAGAATTATAAGCTGCTATACTTACAGTGACTTTGTAGTATTCCTTGGTTCCTGACTTACAGGATCCCTTTCCGTCTAGATGAATTGCAATGCTTACAGTGAGATCCCTCAGTTTCTGGAAAATTCCTCTCTCTTTTCACTGATGAACTCTTTGGAAGTGCTGAGGGAGACAAGAAAAAGGAGGAGTAGGAGGGTAAGGGGAAGAAGAGGAAATATGTAGAAAGTGAGAATACATTACCTTGATTCATAGATGTTATTCCTGAAAAGAAAGCAGGAAAAGGAAGGAAACAGTCAATAGTCAGCATAGAGTTCAAACACCTCCCAACTCAAAGGAGAAGAAACCGTCTTTGTTTCACATCATAGTATAATGATTTTGCCAACTCATAAATAAGACTTTGCACGTTTACATTTCCCAAATAAAATTAAGGATTGGATTTTGGAGAGATATGGGTCAAAGAAGGGAGAGAGAGATAAAAATGCGTGGTGGGGGAGAATAGAGCGGGAAAGAGAAGTGTTCTTTATGTTACCAGATTTTTGGATCCACTTCAGAGATCAGGACGCTCAACACATAACGAATGTGAAGCATTGTCAAGAAGTAAGTGGCAGAAGAGTCATTTAAAGGCAGGTGTGTTTGATACAAGAGTGGATTCAAGTGCTCTCTTTAAAGGTCAGACTCCATCCATCAATTTTCCATTGAACCCTGTAAGAATACATTTGTCTTCTAGAGTAAAAGTCTGACTTATTCCGATGGATGGGATCCAATTAATGGCACTTAGATAGCTAGCTTAACTTTTAACAAAAGTTCTGTATAGGGATATGACAGGTCCTCCCCCACCCTTTTATTCTGTGTGTGCTGTTAGGGGTGTTCCATTATTCCATCTGTTTCCATGGAGAGAAGTGACAGCATCATGACTTCTGTGATCTTTCTGTCTCCATGTGGAGAGAGGGGCAAAATCCTGAGAGCATTCTCCACTGTATGTGTTTATTTTCCTTCTCAGCCTCTGTTTCTCTCTTTTCCACTCTATTTCTTTTATTTATTCTCTCTGTGTGTTCATGGGTATGAGCATGGTACTCAGATGTCTAAGGACAAATTTTTTGGAGACTGAATCTCTCTTGTTTCCTTGTTGGTGCCCAGCACAGAACACGGGTTTGTGAGACTTGGTGACAAGAGCTTTTACCTGCTGAACCACCCCCTTGATACCTTGTTTTATTTTCTTACCTCACATCTACTTTGGCCATCATAACCTGTGAGTTTTACAATACAGTTTCTAAGTTTTTCTTTCAGGAGTCAATTTTAAAACCATGGGCAAATTATTCAGTCTTCATGGGTAAATGAAATAAATATCTTTTTAAAAGATATGTACTTTCTGAAGCTAGAAGCTCAGTGATTTGTTCAAATATGCAACTAGTCATCTAGCTTTTTGTATATGGAGAGATAACCCTAACTTTATATGTTTGTTGTCAATTCTTAATTTCAGTTAAATAAGTAGTAACTTCTCAAGTGTGAAAATACTCTTGGTATGAGAAAACACCAGGACCAAAGCAACTTACAGAAAATTGTGTTTGTTTGGGCTATGGTTTCAGAAGAATAAGAGTCTGTCACCATCGTGACAGGGAAACATGGCAGCAGACAGACATTGTGGTGAGAACAGAAAGTGTAGAGACCACTGGGAATGGCACAAAGCTTTTGAAACCCCAAATTCTGCCCTCAGTAACATATTCCCTCCAGTAGTGCCACATACCTACCAAAACATCCCCACCCACTAAGGACCAAGTATTTTTATTAATCACCTGAGCCTCTGGAGGACATGATCAGTCCAGACACCACAGACTGAGACTTGGGTCCAATGACTTAATTTCAGTGTAATAGTTTTGGTTTTATATATATATATATATATTATATATATATTTCATATATATTTTATATATATGTGTGTGTTTTATATATAAACAAACAAAAAGCAGGGGCTTGCATCATATTCCAAGCTGTCCTGGACCTCACTGTGTAGACACACTGACCTTGGCTTTGAACTCTGTCTTGCTCAGCTGCCCCTCTGCTGGGATTCTCAGTCCGTGACACCCTTACTCTGCAGTGTCTGCTCTTTACGTGACCTTTCTGAGCTTTTGTGAAGGAAAATTTTGCTCATTTGAATTCATAGCAATAAGAAATAGCAACCTTGTTTAGATGCTTACCCTGTACCTGACACCGTATGTATCTTATAAAGTTTGCCACTTTCTGTCCTCACTTCATCCCCATTAGTTAGATTTTGGCATTTTTGCCAGATGAGGAAGTAGAAATTTAGAAAGGTTAATGGCCTACTCAAGGATGTACCCAGTTGATTTAATGCCAGAGGCTAGATTTGAACCCTAGTCCGCATGACTTAAGAACCTGCACCTCTAGATTCCGAAAGAGGTTGAATTAAAATCTTGGGGATTGAGGAGTAGGTGTATTTGAAGTGTTCCAATTGGGCTGAAGGAATGTTCTCGAACTATAGTAATTATCAGGAGACATGATTAAAGTTACAGCTGCCTCCAGAGGCTATGACCTCCCAAACATGTAAAAATTTCCTTTCTGTTAACATTGCTAAAATTATCTTAGAAAGGCAGTTTTACGGTAGAGTTTTAACTCCCTAAATTTGGATCTGGAAGCTTCTGTAAGGGTAGAAGAGTTACACTTTAATTCCTCAAACGCATAAAAGCAAACAGGAGAAAGAGCAGATTTGCTGCAACCCGAGAAAAGGAGAGAAAGATAAAAACCTCATGTGAGAGACATTTGGAAGAGGAATGGAAAATAGATAATTCCAAAGCTCCCTGCAGGCCACAGCCAGACTCTCTTTAGATTCATGGTGTGGTGGCCACAGTGGGCAGGCTCAAGCAGTAAGTATAAACTAGGGGACACTAGCAGAAAGCATCCCAGGGGCATTACACTGTAAATCCAGGAGAAAAATGTTCTTTTTCATATTTTGAGGGTAAAATCACCGAAAAGATCTGTATTTCATTTGATGTGGCTCATTCCCTCCACTGAGCACCCAGACCCCAAATAATCACACAGAAACTATATTAATTACAACACTGTTTGACCAGTAGCTTATGCATATTTTTAGCTAGCTCTTACATTTTAAATTAACCCATTTCTATTATTCTGTGTATTGCCACAACACTGTGGCTTACTGGATAAAGTTCCAGCATCTGTCTCCTTTGGCAGTTACATGGCGTCTCCCTGACTCTGCCTACTCTCTCTATATTTCAGATTTCCTGCTTGGCTATATTCTGCCCTGTCATAGGCCCAAGCAGCTTCTTTATCCACCAATGGCAATAAAACATATTCTCAGTAGATAGAGGGGAATCCCACATCAAGCTTACTTGTCCTGACCACAGCCCATCATGAACCGAAGTAACAGAAGTAAAGGCAAGAACACAAATCAGGGACACAGAGGCAGAAATGGAAGAAATGGCTATAGAGGATTGTTGCTTATGGGCTTGCTCCACATAACTTGTTCAGCCGGCTTTTTTTATGGCACCCAGGACCATCAGCCCAGGAATATCACTGCCCACAGCAACCAGGACCCTCCTACATCAATGAACAAGAAAAAAAAACCCTACAGGCTTAATCAGAGGCAAATCAGGTGGGAGCATTTGCTCAAGTGGGTTTCTGTCTTCTCAAAGGACTCCAGCTTGTGCCACAATGACATAAAACTAGCCAGCACATCCTCCAGGCCTAACATTTCAAGGGAGAAACTGTTTTAGGAGGGCTGTAGCTGGCCATGCAAGGTTGGAAAAAAAGGCAGGTTTTTCTCCAAAGAGCATGTGAATTTGAATCTTGTTGCAATTAGAGGAGAGGTGGGGGTTGTGTTCCCAGCACCTGGCTCCCAAGCCCCCAGCTGCTGGCCCGCTCAGCTGCTGGTTGCTTGCTTATGTCCGAAATAACCACATGAGACTGTATTCATTTAAATACTGCCTTGCCCATCATCTCTAGCCTTTTCTTGGCTACCTCTCACATCTAAACTAACTTATTATAAAAGTCTGTATGTCACCACGAGGTGGGTGACTTACCAGACGGATCTACGGTACTTCCATCTGTGGCGGGAGCTTCATGGCGACTGGCTCTCTCACTTCCTTTCTTCCCAGAACTTCCGTTCTGTCTACTCCGCCCACCTAAGGGCTGACCTATCTTACAAGCCTGGCAGAATCTTTATTAAACCAATCAAAGCACAGAAATACAGATGAATCCTCCTACTCCAGAATCTAATGAATATGGCTTAGGTTAAAGTCTCAAGGCATTATTGAGATCTGCTCTGACCCTGATACTCTGAATAATGCTTATACATATCTATCTTATTTAACCTTAACAATACAGGTGCATCCATAATAATTAACAAATATTTTAAAGTTATGAAATGTTAGTATTAAAATAGCATAACGTAGGAGGGAAAGAAGAGATAAGAGAAGATAATAAGGGGTTAACATAATCAAATATGTTCTATACGTATATGTCACAGTAAAGCTCGTATCATTTACACATGCACACAGACACACATACACACAGCTGAAAGAAAAAAGTAGCATAAAATATGGGGTGGCCTTATTGCATTCCATTCCTTGACCTACCTGGAAGGATTTGGCGATGGAGACTTGGTGTTTCCCTAAAGCCAAGGTGGTTTGAATAAGTGTGTGTTTGCATGGGTGCTTTTCTTTGTCTCCATCCCTTCACCCAGTTGAGTTGTTTGTTTTCAAATATTTACTGTCGGCTTGAATCCACAAAGTGATATAGCAAGCACCCTACAGGTGTTTTCCAGCTCTCCAGTGGTATATTTGATTTCATGCCTCTTTCACCCTAGGCTCTGGCTTTACATTTAAATCCTCTTCCCTAAGATATAACTGTGTCTTGGTTGCTTAGATCACAGGACTGCCTTTGAGTTTTTATGTTAGATGTGTGTGTGTATGTGTGTATGTGTTTCTAAATTCTCAGTTTGTCTAATCTTTTCACGTTTCTTCCTCCTGTATGGAACATCTTTACTGTGATGTTTAGTTTATAAATATCTTACTTTGGGTGGAAAGATGATACTATTTCAACATCAGTTTCCTGTTCTTTATGTATCTCCTTGAGAATTATGCATGTTATCTTAAGCCACGTTCATTTTTTAATAATGTAGTTCAGCAAAGAAAAGACATGTAGAATCCCCATAGCCAGATCTCTCCATAGTCTCCTCCTTTCTGGGTGATCTGAATAGTGAAGCAACAAAGCCAAAAGTGTTTATGACTTTAGAAATAATTCTGGGCACAAAGTTTATCGTGAAATTTGTAGGCTTTTCTCCTATCTTCTTCTCTCTTCATTGCAGACACATGGCAAGCAGTTCAAGACTGCTTCCTCATGAAGCAGTCAGTCTTTCCTAATGCGTCGTCTTTGTATTTGACATTGACAGACACTTTCCTTTCCATATTTTCAAATAATCTTTTAAAAAATATTCTAGTAGTCTGTGAGGCGGGCCCACCCAGCAGCCTTGAATTCATTGGTAGGATTTCATTTCAAGTAGGTTGAGAATCTTTTCATCATCATAAACCAGGTAAGAACTTTTTCAAGTACTTGTACTAATTTTACAAAGCTAAGAATGATTTCAACTAAGCTTGGAAAATCATTATAGATATGAATGATCACATTTACAAAGAAAAAGCTGGAGTATGACTTTGCAAAAGATGAGAGAGGCTGATAGTTATGTTTGTGTCTCACCATGGCACCAAGAAACAACTAATCATATCCTAGAGAATTATATTAGCTAGTCACTAGGAGGAATGATCACATGACATTTTAAGACATTTTAAAGTTAGACAATATGTTAGACCACACGCTGGGGAGTCTTAAGAACCAGCTTTCATCTTTACACTCTTCTTGCCTGGAAGCAGGAAAAAAAACCCTGCTCTTTGTTCTTGTAGAGGTTCTTTCTGCTCCAGGGTCACTAACTTTATCCGAAACCTATGAAAGTCAATGTCCTAAGATCATGCAAAATGTCTTCATCCCTTTCTGTTGAGATGTCTGATTTAATTTCTGATTTCTAGAACTTACTACTTATTCATGTGGAAAGTTCATGTATATTGAAAACTGATCATCTAATCAATAGTGAAGTGGTTCTCCTGTTAAGTTTAACTGATTTAGCATTTGGCGAAATCAGAATGTTTGTGTAAAGCTCCAACAACAAGACACTATGGCAAGCCTTCGTGTTATTGTCAATGCATCTGCAAGAGCCTACATTTCGCTAGAAAAAGTAAACTTTCTACAACAAGATGGCCCAAGTAACAATGGTTCATGCCTTATTTAAAATGAGTTTTGTGTCTCTTAGATACATTTCCAAGCTCTACTTTCTGTCATTCTTTCTCTACTGATAAGTAGGAGTAACATATATGAACACCTTACCCTGGGGGTCATGATCAAGGTGACCTGTAAAACACCCTTATCCCTGGAAATAAGCCACAATCACACCTCTGCCTAGATGTTCCCTTTGTTACCTGCCTTGTCTGGGAAGAGTAGAGGGAGCATGCACCATTCTTTCTCTCGTGCTTCTCACTGTGTTGTTCGTATATTGAGAAGGGAAGATGCACTATAGGCTTCCCCTCCAGTCTATTAAAAAGCAGTGCAGTATCTTTACCATGCTCACAACAAATTGCATACAGTGCCATTGGCTTTGGGGGACACACCCTGCGCTCTCAACAGATACTCCTCTAGTTATGACACACCCCTGCCGTTGACCCTCTCAGCTTCAGTTTGGGCAGCAAAACTCGATCAGTTTATCATCCAGTTCAAGATCTTAGAAGCCTGTGGAACTTTCTCCTGGTGTCACGAGAGTAGTAAAACATTTAGTTAGCAGGCACACAACTGATCCCTCTACCCTAGATGGTGTCATGTGAAACTAGTGACACTGGGGACAGTCTCCCCGGGTTATTTTTGTTTGCACGGACAGTTTGTAAGTTGGTATGGTTGCAACATAGCAACAGGGTACTGTTTTCCATGGGGTCAAAACCTGCCTCGAGAAAATTTCATGCTCAGGAACCTCCTGAATATGGCGACCTTGGCTACATCTCACCTCAGAAAGATGGAATTCTGTTTCCCACTGCGATACCCATTTCTATCTCACCCACCTGTTGTCTGCACTCCGTTCCTGCCACAACTACAAACTGCATTCCCTGCCCGACTTTGTGCAGACACACGGGATGCTCAGCCTAGCTTTGGAGTGCCTCCCTACAGTGTGACCCAATGCAAGATTTTGATGCCTCCAGGCTAGTAGTCTACCCCATATGTCTGACTAGTCTGAAGGTAGAAGAAGGGGGAACCCTACAGAAGCATCTCTTCCAAACTGGACTGCACAGCAGTTTTTAGGGGTGCCCTAAAAACTGGCAAGCCTTTTGGGTGGGGTAAACTAATGATGTCTCCTTGAGATATTTTAGCCAAATTAACTTCAGTTACTGCACCTGCTGATTTTGTAGACGTCTGGTTTCTTCAAAGCCTGTTTCCTTTACCTAAGCAAAGAAAATAAAAATATGTTAAAGACTCATCTAATTTCTCTAGAATTTCTTACATACTATTTGACTATCAGCATCAAGCATTCACATTTCCTATGCCATGAAAGGAAGCCCTTGTATCTTACCTGTGCCACCGATAAAAAGACGGTGTTAGGGAGGCAATGTGTGAACGAAATAACACGATTTGGGTGTCATTCGGACTAAGCTAGAAAAGAAGTCACACTCTGAATCTCTTTCCTGGTAAGAGATCAATACTGTCTAGACATGGTCTCATTAGGACTCTACATTGACGGAGGCCGACCGAGATTCCTGTAATTGGGGCTGGGGGATGGGTACTTGTGCTGCCTAGTATCACAGAGATCCAGATTCACTGGGGTCAATTGTGTGTCTCCCAACACTGTTTAACCAACTGCCAGGCTGTGCCAGAGGATGGATGATTCCCATTCCCTATTGCAAGTTCTGGGAATTGCTCTCTGTGATGTTCTCCATGTCTGGTAACCAGTGCACAGGACAAGTGGGCACTGGGACAGCATCCTGTGCTGTGCTCTGCATAAACCAAGACAGAGACTGAATTCGCGCATCTTTCCTATCATACCTCAGTTAATTTCTACAAATTATCTCTGCATGTAGGGGGTTGACAGTTATTCTTCTTATATTGTTTAGTGGCTTTATGAAAGCATCACAACAATTTGAAGGATTTTCAAGCCAGGATAGTTTACCAAGGCCTGTAGTAGCAAAGTCTTCCATCTTTCCTGTTAGGTGTGCAGACTTAGGATGTGCCTGGGATCCTAAGTCCTTCATTTGTTGTTACCTGTCTGCATTTTTCAAGGAAGTGAAGCAATGCCTGAGCCGCTGGAGGTGGCCCAGCCTTGCCAGGCTTCTGACAGTGGAATAAATATCTGTTATATGTCCAGTGTACTTACTCTCAAACTTTAGGCAAGATAAGTCAGACAGTGAGAAATAATGCTGATTATGCAAAGAAACATTCAAGACAAAAGGATCTCTTTCGAAGAATTTAAGTGTTCGGGAGATTAGCATTATCGAACACTCGCTTCCCACACAGTCTACAGATGATTTTGGAATCCTGAAACTATTTTTCTTCCTTGTCTAGTGTAATTACAAGAACAAGGAATAATCTAATTAAAAGACAACAAGGAATAATCTAATTAAAAGACAACAAGGATGTGTTGTAATTGTTCTAATAAATTATGTAAATATATAATTCATGTAGGAATTAATTCAGAAGATTGACAGCTGTTCCTTCACTGCCACACTCTTAAATTTTATTTCTTCTGAAAGATAACATGATATCATAGCTAATTATGCAAAATATGCTGGGTGTAGAACAGTTTCATATTCCATATAGTAATGAAGGATCACACTTTGACTTCTTTAAATAAAACACTGGATCAAACAGAAGAGAGTAGAATAAAAATTCACAAAATCTAAAGGGGAATAATAAAAAATATTGTTGCAATGACTTCTTATTGTTAAAAATAGTTTCATTTATTTTCATTGTCTGGGTATTTGCCTGTGTGTGTGTGTGTGTGTGTGTGTGTGTGTGTGTGTGTGTGTGTATACCATGTGCATGTCTGGTGCCTACTGCCCAAAGAAACCACTGGGTCCCCTGAAACTGAATTTAAAGATGGTTGTAAGGGACTGTGGGATGCTGGGAACTAAACCTAGGATCCTGGTACAGGAGCAAGTGCTATGAACTGTTGAGCCGTCTCTCCAGCTCCTAGATTTTATAGATGTGTTTATGTGCTCTTCTCTGCGTGGTGCTTGTCATCTTCTCATAGAGGCCAGAAGAGGGTGTCAGATCACATGGAGACTGAATCACACCGATGACACTGTACACACTGACATTGTGCACACTGACAGCACTGTACACACTGACACTGTACACACTGACAGAACTGTACACACTGACTGCACTGTACACACTGACAGAACTGTACACACTGATGACACTGTACACACCCAACAGAAAACAACTGTATGGCATGAAATAAAAGTCATGCAAATTGAAAGGGAAAATATCTCAATGGAAAGGGAACATAATCATGTTTCTTTCCAGTTTGATGTTTCCAGCACTAACCAGGGAGTTCTTTGACCTCCTTTTCCTGTCCTGCTAACATAATCTAACCATCAACCTCTTCATTTTTGATGGGCAGTTTTCAGATTTCTTGTTCTGTTAAATAGTTTGATCTTTAAGAAATGAGGAACGTAGGGCTCAAGAGCTGTCTCACTGTTTAAAAGTCCTTGGTGGTCCTACAGAGGGCCTGGGTTCCATTCCTATCACTCAAGTTCAGAATCTCACAGCTGCCTATAACTCCAGCTCCAGGAGGATCTAATGTCCATGGCCTCTGAGGGAGCCTGTCCTCACATGCACATGAGTAAAGATTTAAAAATAATAAAAGTAAATTTAAAATAAATATAAATACATGAATAAATAGATTAAATTGAAGAATCTGATTTCAAAGTGTAGATTAAAATCAGTCGCCTTATTTTGGTTTATTTTAGTGTATGTGTGTGTGTGTGTGTGTGTGTGCGCGCGCATTTAGGCATGCACATACTTGTGAGGCCAGAGTTTTGTGTAAGGCATCTTCCTTTATTGTCCTCAGCTTACTTTTTAGACAGAGTCTTGCATTAAATTTGAAGTTCGAGGCCAGCCTGGTCTACAAGAGCTAGTTCCAGGACAGGCTCCAAAGCCACAGAGAAACCCTGTCTCGAAAAACCAAATAAATAAATAAATAAATAAATAAATAAATTTGAAGATCAAGACTAGCTGGCAGCAAGGTTTGGGATTTTCTGTCTCTGCCTCTCTGTTTTAGGATTATAGACATGGGTCACCTTTTTACATTCGTGGCAGCTTTTACATAGGGGACAGCTTTTTACAGAGATGACAGCTTTTACATAGGCATTGCAGATTTGACCTCAGGCTCATACTTGTACAGCACATGATTTAATGACTATGCCATCTCGTTAGGCCCCAGACCTCTTCCATGTCTCTAAGTTCAAGAACTTATACCTCTGAGAGGCAGCATGCAGGTGACATGTACTTCTTTTACACAGTTGGACTAAAAAGCAAACAAGGAAGTAGCTAAACCTGCTATGATTTTTTACCAAAAGTTTGCATCCTTTCTAGTCACATCGCTACTCAGCACCTATAGAAACAAGTTGTTTCCTTCCCCAAAGAGGCTCTAGGTCCATGGCAAGCTGGCACGGGGCCAACATAGAGCCAGCCACAGCCTGAAGGTCTCTGGATACCGAGTACTTATGGAGAGCAGAATGCAAATTTGACGAAGTATGCATACATCTATGTCCCTCTTAGCCAATGGCATTGCTAAATTTTCATGTTCGGGAATGTGATAAGACCTGCAGTCCTGCCCTGATCGCAGTGTGCTATTTACTGAAGTCACTTGGCAGATGTGGGGAGGGCATGACACTGAAGTCACCTTACAGACAGCGGGGAAAGAATACAAATTGGAGTGCAGAAGATGGAATTCAGAGTTCCAGTTTTCTCTTTATGGCTAGTAACACATCCTAACACTTTATAAACTAGATTTTCATCCCTATAAGACTAAAGAGAAAGCTAATAATTCATTTAAAGTAGCAGCTTCAAACATACACAAATAGATGCAACTTCTGCTCAAACTCAGCATCTCATCCCTTTTTCTGACCATTAGTGTAATTAAGTACGTTTCTCACCCATCATATTTACTATAATCAATTTCACATGTCTGTTACTCCTGCTAGAACCAGAGTACCCTGGTGTAAAAGAAAAAGTCAAGTTGCGGTTTTATGGGCAGAGGTAATGCGAAGAGAGGTTTTAATTCTTATTCAAACTGATAGGATGAAGATACCGAGGACTGTTTACATTATGAATACATAATGTCATATTTAACACAGCTAGGAAACTGTGCAAAGCCATGCTCTAAAAACACATTAGGTGTGCCAAGTAAATTACTCAAATGTTCAAATAGCTTACAAAAAGTAGAAAAATATAAAGAACAAAAGCAAAAAACAAAGAATAAAATAAGGTATCTTAAAACATAGCAATTATAGCTAAATGTTTTTAAATACAGAGGTTAGCCTGGCTGTTATCAGTTTATAAAAAACAGTGCACTTGAAGCAATTGGAGGGAGACTAAAAGCACAGTGAGCACACACTGTAGAAACCTCAATGCATTAAAGCAGGAGTAGCCAATTCTCACTGAAAAATCAATATAGCAAGAAGACTAAGTATGAGGCATGAAACAGGAGCCATCACTACAGACACAACAGACATTAGGATGATAATGGCAGCTCACTGTATTTACACAGCATTTGGCCACTTAGGTGGCATTCAACACCATACAAAACTATTAAATTCCTGTAGCTGATCCACAGAAAATAGACAATATGAATAGCTCCTAAAAACTAGGAATATTGAATTCATCCTTTTAAAAATATATAATAGAAGAATATTTAGGTATAAATAGTTTTACTGATTAATTCAATCTTATACTATTTATTTCTAGTTAATTTTACAAACATATTATATATGTATATATTAACATATACATGTAAAGAAGATTTAAAAATAAACAAAAGCATTACAAAAGCTACATTGCCCCAATTCTGATGAACATGGAACCAAAAAATTGTTAATGAAATTGTAGCAAACAAAGTTCCAAAATAAGAGGAAGAATTATAGATTGTGATAAAACTGAGTCTATTTCAGAGATGCAAGCCTGCTTCACTATTAAATTAATCAACGTATTTCTGTCAATTATTTAAAAGTTAAGCAATATAATCTATCCCATTAGCAGATTATAGATAACAAAAAAACATCAATAAGGAAAGATCATTTAACAAAATTCCACACTGGTTTATGAAAAGACTCTCAGAATTTAAGGACACTTTCTCAGCTTGTTAAATATCAAAAGTATAAAAACCCACCACCCACCACTTGCTGCCAAGCCTGAAAACCCGACTTCTACCCACATGACAGAAGGAAAGAACTGATTATTACAAGCTTTCCTCTGGCTTTATACTAATATCATGACACATGCCCACATGCATATGTGCGCACACACACACACACACACACAAATAAATAAATGTAAAAAGCAATCATGCTTAACAATGAAAAGTAGCATATGTCCCCCAAAATATTAATATTAGGAGTATCACAAGGACTTCCGACATGGCCCTGGTTCTTACTAGACTGCGAACCTGTTACAGCTCTTGCCACTGGAGGTTATAAACATGTGTTTAGGATCAATAATTCATACTGCAATGAAGAGTGATAAAGAAACTGCTGAAACACTTGTGAAATTTGATGACTTTTTCAGTGTGGTGCTGGGAAATATAACAGAGTTTGGAATTCCACTAGAAAGAGAAAGGATTACCAGATGACATCAGATTCTACTGAGTGCAAGAAATACAGCCATGCTAGTTCCTGGAGGAGAAGGGCCTGAGACACGAATAGATTTCTTTGACTTACGATAAATTCTGACTTTTTTTTTTTAAAAAAAAAAACTTTCAATGTTTAAATTTTCATAAACCTAATTTTCATCAGAGGGAAATGCTTTGGAGGTACATACCCATTTTTCTAAGCTAACCCTGGTTATTTGGGGAAAAGAGGAGTTTGACTTGTTTGAAGACTGAAGAATAAAGATGTTTTGGGTAAAAGCAAATGAGATGAAATAGCAGAGGAGATCTATATTCGCTGCTATTCAGCATCATACAGGGAGTTCTAATCAAAGCAGTAAGGAAACAAAGGGGATAAAAAAAACAGACAAATAAGAAGAAGGGAAAACATTGGCATTTGCCTGCGACGTGATTTTCTACACAGAAAAATTCAAGTGATCTGCAAAGAAAAAAAGGACACACAAAACCAACTGCTGAAGTTAATGAGTGAGCCGAACTGAGTTGTGGAATACAAGATGCAGAAGACCACCATGGTCTGTGTGGTAGCAATGACTGTGGACAATGGGATTAAAAATATTGTACAATTTACACTGCAGCCATACATGAAGTGTTCAGATGAATCTAATGAAGTTTTTATAAAACTTGTGTGCCAAAACCTTGCAATGCAGATGAAAGAAATAAAAGAAAATGTAGCTAAATACAGGAACACATCATGCTCACAATTGTAAAGTCTTAGCATATAATGATGGCAATTTTGTCCAAAATTACATGTAAAATTAATGCCATTTCTTTTCAAATAGACCTCATAGACCCTACTGGTTTTGACAGGAATGCAGTTTCCTTCACATGAACGAACAAGGCCTTTCAACAAATAATCTGGGTCAACGGACAAAAGCTGGGCTCTTGAACTATGCTTTCTACCAAATATAAAAATGAAGTAAAAATATCTTAAAATGTGAAATACAGAACTACAAAGCTTAGAATACCGCATAAGAGGAAGTCTCTGGGCTCCAGAACCAAGCCAAGAATTCTTAGGCTTGTTGCAAAACACAACCGACAAGAGGGGAAGGGAAGGCGTGTACTGGGCTACACCAGAGCGGAAGCTCCCTCTCTGGAAGCCCTCTCAGAGGAGGCATAGACAAGCTATAGAGTAGGAGATATCTTCAAAGTGTATTTCTAAAAGCAAAGAAAGGAACAACCATAAAAAATCCTTGTATTGGGAATACAGAAAGCACTTTCCATATCAAGAGTTGGGGGAAAAAAACCTGGAAAGTGTTGAAACATTTTACCCATTTTCCAGCAAAATCTCTCTACCAACTCAAAAGAAGATTGTGCTCCAGTAATCTAGTGGTTAAACAAGCAGTCCATTCTTCCTGTGGGCACTGCTGAGCAAGGAACTTGATCCCTGTGAATAGTTGGTTAAATACTCAAGAGCTTGGGTTGGGCAGATGAATGCAATATCGAAGATTGCATACCATATCATTCCTTTTGTATAGCTAAATTTTGGAAGTACAGCTTAATGCTTATCAGGTATTAAGGGAGAATGGGTAAGAAGGAGGCGGTTTGGCCCCTGAAGGGCAGCAAGTTGATCCTAGTGAGAAGAGAAATACCATGTTGTATCAGAATCCTGGGTGGTGGTGTTTTACAACATATCATCATTATAGGAAATTAGGTAAAGGGTATAGGGAGTCTCTCCGTGTTTCTAACTACAATCTGCATGTGGTTGTATAATTATTTCAAAACAGAAGACCTACTTTAAAAGACAGAGGGGAGAATTAATTGACATAGAAGAAAAAAGAGTAATAAAATTAACAGTTCTGTACCGAACTGTGGCATTTTGGTTGGGAGACCAGGGTCCTGTAAGATTACACTGCCTGGAACTACTGTCACATCTGAGTTTACAAAAGTGCACTCCACGTTGTCCGATGCTGATAGAGTTGTTTAAGACGAGTTATCAGAAGGTTTCCCTGTTGTTAGGCAACGGAGGACTATAATTACAGGAACAGCTTCAGAAGCTGGGGGGCGGGGGAAACTGTAAGCAGTGGAAGCGCAGTTCCAATCCCCAAAAGGATCAGGAACTACAGTCACTGTGTTTTAAGTGGGAGTTTAGGAATATTAAATGAACATTGAAGCGATTCCAAACTGTCAGAGCACTAGGGTTTCTGTCCATTTGCAGAGCTGGGAGCTGCTCTGCCTTTGGCCTCAGAGGGAAGGCTAGATAGAGTGAAGGGCGGGACATGCAGAGGTCAGCAGAACCCACATAAAAACAGGAGACTTAAGTGAAAGACTCCTTATGGGATCCTGTTCTTTCCAGGCCTAGACCAACCCCCTTGGTAGGGAATCCGTCCAGCCCGAGAAAAGAAACCTAGAAATACCAATAGCTGTGGCTCTTCTAAGCCACTCATTCTAGGATTGTGTGGTCTAACCCTAATTGCCCTTATGAACTACTGCTAACTCTAGCTACTACTGATATGTGGACCCTCAGCATTCATAGGTACTATGATCTCCGATTGGCCATAAATATAAAATATCTTCTTAATTTTGAATGCTTAACATAAAAATTTTATATATCATAAATTTTATTACATGTTGAAATACTTTTGATCTATTGGGCTAAGTAAAATGTATCTTAAAAATAATTTTTTAAATGAGTAAGAACAGATTTCTCCTCTAGGGAAAGTAGGAAAACCAGTTTTGTACAGCTCAGAACATCATGGTATCAACCCAAGGGGAATAGCAACTCAGGTAACCAAAAAGATACTAAGCCATGTAGGGGGTGTATGTGAGCTTTCTGTCCTCTGTGACCGTGTGTGGAATCAGAGGACTTCCTCAGGTGTTTAGACCTTGCCTTCTATATTGTCTAAGAAAGGCTTTCATTGGCGAGTGCACCAACCAGGGTGGTTGGCCCACGAGCTTCTGGGCACCTTCTGCCTCTGCTTCTCATTTCACCTTAGGTGCACTGAAGATGTGCACTGTTGTTCCTGCCTTTTTGTGAGTTCTGGGGATCTGGACTCCTGTCCTCACTCCTGTATGACAATGGCTTTGCTCACTGAGCTATGTCCTCAGCCGTGAGGCTGCTTCTTTGTAAAATAATAGTAATGAATATATATATATATGTTTTTATATATATGTTTATATATATATATATACTAAATTACAGAGTAGACAGGATGTCTTGATAGTCATATAAATTCTTTCATTTTCTGGATTAAATTAGCCTAGACACTGGAACACAGGAAAGGTGTCATCTGGGTATCACTGTAAGTTCATCTTGTGTGCTTGAGCCATTCTTTTAGAAAGTACTCCAAAGGTTCATGCGAGCATCTCATGGTTCAGTGTGGGAAAATGCCCGGATAGTGTCAGGTGTAGAGCAAGCTGCCTCTCAGGGGCTAGTGACTGCAGTCTCCGTAACCACAGGCCAGCCCGGAAGGTAAGTACAGACAATATCTGACTGAAGATGATCTGGCTTAGTGATTTGTAGTTTGATGAAAGTACAAAACAAGTATGTACTAAATGGAAAACAGACTTCCAATTCTAAATGGAGATCTTTTTCCAGGCCAGCGATAGGTGGGCATGACCCTCCCACTTACAGGAGTGAGACTGGCTCTGTATCAGTCATGAGACCATGAGGGGACTGTTTTGCTACTGTCAGCTGTGAGACCAGGAGGGGACTGTGTTGCTAAGTTCCCCAACAGCCATGAGACTACAAGGGGACTGTGTTGCTTGTGTAGTAAATGCATTTTCTACTTATGCAGCATCTTCAACTTGTGATGGCCATCCTGGAACTCAAACCCATTGTAAGCCAAGGTGCACTGAGACAATGGTTTGTACCCTGTCACTTATATTTTAAATAAATGCTGATTGGCCAGTCATCTGACAGGAAGTATAGGTGGGGCAGTGAGAATTCTGGGAAGAGGGAAGCGCATTCTGCAGTTGTTACCCAGCCTGAGAGGAAGCAAGATGTGACTGCCTTGTCAAATAAGGTACCAAGCCATGTGGCTAACATAGACAAGAATAATGGGCTAATATAAGTTATAAAAGTAAGTAAGAAGTCTGAGCTACTAGGCCAATCACTTTATAACTAATGTAGACCTCTGTGTGATTCTTTGGGAGTTAACAACTGTGGGAACCAGGCAGGACAGAAACCTCAGACAACACCAAGGAGCAATTATGGTATTACCCGACACTTAGAGAAGAAACTACCCTCGCCCTTGAAAGCCTCCAGTACTGAGATGCTTCTGCTGTATTATCATGCCTCACAGGTTGAGCACTTGCTTGCTAGAAGAAGCTCCGTTGTGCATCTTAGGAGTTTGTCACGCATGTGTACACAGCGTACCGCTTAGATCTGGGTTCTGGGCAGGAGTGTTGGGACTAAATCCTGATCTCACCACTTCAAGCCGAGTGGACCTAGGGGATCTGTGCACAAGAGCCGTCATCTAGGCTGTCCTCCTATAAGGTCAAGCTGCAGCCCATGCTTCTATCTGGCAGAGACTGGAGTGTTTAAGATGGGAGGTCTAATTGCAAGAAGTTAGGCCATGAAGAGTATGTCTTTGGAAGAAGCATGGGTATGCCAGCCCTTTCTTGCCTGTGCTTCTGCTTCTCAGCCACTGTAGGTGAAGTCCTCCTCCGCCACGTTCTCCCACAGTGGTATGCTGACCCAGAGTGACAGAGCCGTGTGATCATGGGCTGAAACCTCTGAGACCAGGAGCCAAAGTACAGCTTTTCTCCTTCACAGTGACACGGATATTCTGTTCCAGCATTACAAAGCTAGCTAGCGTGCCCCTCGTTGGCTTTTCTGTCACTTGGTGTCATGGAGATTCCTCTCCTAAGGGTTAATATGCAGCAATGAACCACCTGCTGGAAAACCCTCAGCATACAAAATGCCCGTAATTGTTCATTTTTATGCATGTTACTTCTTCCCACAAATATGAACTAGACCTCAGAACTCCTCCCTCGGTGTGAGCTATGACTGGAACTGTAGGCGTTTTTATCCAGTGCCTTCTCTTCTCTACTTTGGTAGGTAATTGCTTAGTTCTCATTCATCTTTTCAGATTCTCAAGGTATAAAGTCAGAGTTGTTAGTGAAGGTTTTTAGAAGAACATTTTCTAAGAAAAAAAAAGTTAGCTGCCAAGTCCAGGGATTTAGGTTGTGGCTTGGTGCTGAAGTAATTGGCTCTCTGAGTCTTGCATTAGAAGAAGTTCTTTTTCAGAGCGTAAGGTTGAGAAGGAGGAGCGGAACTCTCCCATCCTGGTAATTGCTGTAAGGGATGACTTACCTTTAAAAAAAAAAAAAAAAAAAAAAAAAGACGTTATCGCTGCTACTCCTTCCTCGCTGTGCTGTCTGAGCATCCTATCAGATGTAATCACCATTCTCTTTTCCAAGTTTCCCCTTTAACCGGCAGCTGTTTCCTCAAAAGCCATCCCTTAATATTCTCTGTGCAGCTTTATCAACTAGCTGGGGGAGCGGTGTGTACTCGCTAGCAATGGACAGTACCTTCGGACAACACAGAACGGACATAGTCGTAGAGATCTTGTGCCTGCTGGAGACTCGAGGTGTGACGGGAGCCAGTTGAAGCACACCGTACACCACTTATGGTGCTGTATCCCTTCAGCCCGCAGTAGGTTGACCACACTAGGGTGGCCAAAGATTAATTCAGAAGGCCCCATTAAGTGTATGTAAACTGAATAGAGTTGGTCATGAAAAGAAATAAAGGTGTCTTTTAAATCCTGTCTTCCTGATAACTAACTAGACAGATCATTTTATAGTTTTGCTTTCCCCGTGCAAGGAAAACAAAAGGACAAGAAGAGTTTTCATTTTCTTTTTTATTCCTTCCCCCAAACCAAGAAAACATTAGGAAATGGCAAGTATGTTTTCATCTTGTCATAGAAAAACTTAATGTTTCCCTCCACCAGGCACGACCTCACGCTGTGACATTATGTTAAGACTCATTTCCAGACATTGATAAAGCTATCTTATCATGCAGCTACCACTCGCTCATATTGTGGCCTGTGGCTCTTCAGGGGTTATCGGGGTATTAAATAAAAATCATGCTCAACTCCGCAGCTACTTTGCATTCTCTCTCCTAATGGGGAGTGTTGGCAAGCCTATGGGAGGAGAAATACTTTCTTCATATTACTTTGGTTCACAGCTGGGACAGACCCCTGCAACCAAGGTTTAATCATATGTGTCTGTCATGAACACATGAAAGATACTTGGCCATAGCTTTGAGTTCAGGTTCAGACGCCATCAAAACCTAACCAGTGAAGGCCCTTCCTTCACTGGGAGATTGGAGGAAGGCCATGGGAAGCAACCTAAGGTTTGCTGTGTAGATTTCTTCCTGTGGCTTCAGGTGGTGCACATCTGCACATCTGCAGGGATTTAGAGGGAGTGAGTGGACTTGGTCATTGAGTGACTCTATCAATGTGAATTTTTCCTACAAGTGTTTGCTCCACAGGGACAAATCCACCACGCAGATAACCCTTTATGTTAAAGAAACATCACAGGGCTGGAGAGATGGCTCAGTGGTTAAGAGCATTGCCTGCTCTTCCAACGGTCCTGAGTTCAATTCCCGGCAACCACATGGTGGCTCACAACCATCTGTAATGAGGTCTGGGGCCCTCTTCTGGCCTGCAGATAGAATATTGTATACGTAATAAATAAATAAAAACGTTAAAAAAAAAAAAAGAAACATCACCATCAGGGTAGTGCACTTAGGTCTCCTATAGCCACATTTTCCGGCGGGCATTTTGGTCTCGGTAGGTTTCCCCATTCCTACTGCACCCAAGTTGAACCAGGAAGTGCATGTTTTTCCACACTCATCACTGAACAACGACTGTGAAAACTGCAAAAGACATATTGGAGCATTGGTCCTGTGCTAGGACCTGGGGCACAGTGACACACGTGCTCTTGTGCTTGTCCCCTCTCCTCCTTTCCCTCTGCTCCCCTCCTCTCTTCTTCCTTCTCTTTTGCAAAGACTCCATGGCTGCTCTATGCATGTGTCATGTGTGATATAGTAATCAACTGGGAAATAGAAACATTACTTGTCCAGCAGTGTAAGCTGTTAGGTCCATGGAATGAATTAAATTTGGTGCAGATATCTTGGCCAAGAAGGCATTATTTGTCTTGCGAAGCATCCATGTCTTCATGGAGAAAATATCACAACATTTTTTCTCTCTATCTTTTAAATTACTGCAAGATCTAGGGCAGCCTGGCTGTATCATCAGTTCCAAGCTATCCCAGACCACAAAGCGAAAGCTTTGTCTCCAAAAAATGCTAGTAAAATAAGGTGGCTGACAGGTGGGCGTTATTGATTGCAAGATGAATGCTTCCTGTCACGTACTTTCCAAGCACAGGAATGCGTTCAGAGAAGCAAGGGTGGACAAGGCTCACATCTGTCTTGATTGGTTGCCCTGTAAATCAGCAGAGCCTGGCTCATAGTAGGCGTTTGAGATAATGTTCTATTAAATCTGCCGACCCACTGGTGGCTTGCTGTTGCCTTTGAGGTACAGGGCTGTGTTTATGTTTGTTTTTAGAAAGCCGCCCTTCTTTTCACTGCCTGTTCTTTACGTCTCTGGTCCCAGGTTTATTTATTTGTTTGTTTATCTTGACCCAACATGCTCTTTTCCTCCATTGTTTACTTTCAGCTTGAAAAGATACAGCGACAATCAAAGCATCTGATGAGTGACTGCTTGAACAGCTCTCCAGAGATTTTTTTTTTTATATACCGTCTTAGGACACTAGACCCCAGCATAAAATCTAACACTTATATACTCAGTAAATACGTCATTAAATGAATGAAAGTAATTAATTAGTAAGCAACACAGTGAGTGGTGTTTTAAATGAACCTTGCATGGCAGTAATGATGATGGGTCAAAATGAAGAGCTGGTTGAGCTTCGTAATGGTGGTGACAGACGATGATGGTGATGTCTGTTCTAATTCTGACCACGTGGCAGGCCCTATGTATCATTCTCCTCACAGAATCCCCTAATAACTCTGCTGTGAAGGCAGAGTTACAAACCTTACTTTCCAATGGGGACGTGTGTGTGAAGGCTGATGGCCTGGGAGAGGCCTGTACCTGTTCTACTTATCAACCGCAGGATCCAAATCCATATCCGAAACCACAATGCAAATTTAGATCCTATTTTGCTGCAAGAAAGCATTTCCAGGCGTGTAACCTGGCAGAACCGATGACGCTATCCTCATATCTCCCGAACAATGTGATGATTTAGCCCGTGACAACTCACAATGGCTTCATCACCCATCACTTCACCATGAACCTCTGGCTGTGCTTGAAGGCAGACACGAGAATGTAAAACTAAGCACCACAGGACCCTTCCTTTTCATGGGGTGCAGCAACAATGCCCTCATCACCCATCCTGGTAGGGCGGACGACCCCTAGCTGTGCTCTGTGCTGTGCATCTGTCCGTGCGGGTGCAGCAGGTACTCCCCAGCGTTTATCACATCGCACGGCAGCCGCGTAATTATGTACACTTAGGCGGACAGATTAAACTATTCTGTGTAGAAACCGCTCTGAAATCCCTATTCTATGTGTGGAATCATGCTTAGCATTGTCCAAATTCAAAAGCACAAAATTACACACTTACATCAGGAACTTATTCATAAATTCCCCTCTCTGGCGTGTTTGTTTTCCTGTTAGAAACCAATCCAAACCAGCTTTACAAACGATGATACACAAAATGTTGATACTTAAATACCAAGTCTGTGACATGGAACCAAATAGCCGAGGCCAATTCAGCCTCTGACTGATGCCTTCTGCTTCCTAGTTGCCTGGGAGGAAAGACTCGGTCCAGTCAAGGCCTGAAGGGTGTAGCTGCCTTTTCAAAGTTTCGAGCTAAGGCCTCTAAAGTGAGCTTCCATCGCGTGCATTTTCCAACGAATGACATCAGCTCAAAATCAAGTGTGCAGGTCAGGCTTCTGCTTCACAACGGTGAAATTTTCTGTAGGCTTTCTTCACTGTGGATCCCCTCCCCGAAGACAAGACCTCCTCTTCATAAAGGCAGACCCTTTGACAGGTGACCCCCTGCTTCAGAGAGGACCTTATCAGTGACCGAAATGAAAGATCGTAAAGCAATCTCACATTTGAAAGCGAAGCTTCCTCTTTGTGGGCGGAAAACTCATGTCCAGCCCTAGAACATATAAGGTTAATGATGAGCCTGCCACAAGGGGAGAGATTTGAAGAAAGCAAAATTGTTAAGTCCGCTGCAGACTAATCAAGCATATTGTTCCTTTGATTCTAGAAAATTGAAACAAGCATTTCAAGAAGGTTGAAAAGACATCCGTGGCATACTTTTGGTTTGCTTTGTCTGCAAACCTGTGTTTCCCTCTTCCCTGGGGTGTAAGTGGCTCCAAGAATGCGGGGGTGGGGTGGGTGGCTGATGGTCGCTACTACTGCTGTTCTGGTGGCCACTGGCGCAGGGCTCTTGGTCCCTCCGAATGGCACTTGTTTACCTCTCCGGGCTAATCTCTCACGCTGTTCCACAGGCTGAGGCTGCCTGGAGCAAATCAACCTTTGTCTTACTGACGACTGAGGCAGGACTTCTGGGGTGGGAGTGTAAGGTAGTGGTGGAACACTTACCTAGGCTACCTGTCCTGGGTTTGGTATCTAGCACCACAAACCAGAATAAGCTTGCAAGCATCTGTAATCTGTGCGGCTGCCTAAAGTCAATGGCTGAGGGCAGTGCTGCCGAGGGCTTGTTGAGGTTAGCAGCCCTGAACTGTGCTGCCGCCTGAGGCCACGGTGGTGGGTGGTGGTCCATTGTCCTGCTGCTCTAGAGGGCCGTGATGGGGGTCTGTGGTCCTGCTGCAGCTGGGGTCGTGTTATTGTTCATGGCCTATGTCACCACCAAAGGTCATGTGGATGTCCATGGTCTGTGCTGCCGCCTGAAGCATGTAAATAAATGTCCATGGGCTGGGCCGCTGCTTGGGATGCTTGGGACCATATTGGTATTCATGACCCATGCTGCAGTAGAGGTCTGTGTTGATGTCCATGGTCTGCACTGCCACTAGAGACCAAACTGAGCTCCATGGCCCGAAGCCAGAAACCACGCAGAAGTCCATGATCTCTCCTCCTGCTGACTACAATGGGCAAGGAAGCTACTTTTACAGTGATGTCTATGGCTGCAGACTCACAGTTGAGAAAGAGGGACATAAAAGGCTTCTGTGGTGGCCCCCACCCCCAAAAATACGGCCTATACAGAAAGCCTTCAAAGAGAACGCTTAAAAATTGTGGTAAGGATGCTGAAGTATAGCTCTCCATAACTGATGGCTTCTGGTGGGGGTGAGGGTGGGGAAGGACCTCTTTCTCCTCTTTCTTCGTCTTCCTCTTCTGAGGAAGTGAGTATGATTGGGGGCATGCTGTGAAATCCCCAAATAATCAATAATCAAAAAATATTATGTTGGGTCAAAATGAACAACAAGGAAAGCAAAGCAACAATAACAAAAGAAATTTAGAATTTTCATCCTTAAGAAAACAAACTCTTGTGGCCAGTTTAAATCCCCTCCCTGAACCTTCCTCTTACCCGCCCACCAATCTTGCCTCCTCCCTCTCCCTCACACCTGCTCTCTCCTTGACTCCCTTTTCCCATTCTTCCCCCTTTTCTCCATGCCCCCAGTCTTCTTGCCTTCATTCTTTTATTTGAAAAATATGTAATGTACAAACAGGTACAAAAATAAATAAAATAATAGCCTTCTGAATTTCCACTGTCCAAAACAAGCTCCTGCCTCACTTGGCCAGATTTGATTTCAGAGGTTTGTTCGTGTCCTTTCCCTTTTCCACAAAGCCGATTGATGCAACAAGGATAGATTCCACATCATCCCTGCCTCTTCCTCACTCTCTGCCCTCCGATGCAGAGACCCCTGTGCTGTGAACGTGGGGCGTGTCCCTGAACAGCGCGTTCTTTGTGTTTTCACACACGCATGCGCATATCCACGTTACATGTGACTGTGTCTGTGTGTTTCCAGTAGTTTCTGTTGCCTAATGATTATCTGTGAAGAGACGCATGCGTATTGATGTATGTGTCTAGAACCAGCTGGTTCCCTTTAGGGGCTGTGCGTTGCTCCACGGTATAAGAGAAGTGAAGCTTTCCTCACTCATTCCGTTTTCGGGTGAGCGTTTAAGTCATTGTGAAGTCTTGTTATGCTAAAAAAACCAACAAAACAAAACAAAAACATGTGAAGATGATCTCCTTAGCGTGTTCCTCCCTGTATGCAGGCTCATTGAGCCCCTCTGCCAGGTGAAGATGCTCTTCTTAGCGTGATACTCCCCGTGTGTATGCTCATTGAGCCCCTCTGCCAGGTGAAGATGCTCTTCTTAGCGTGTGCCTCCGCCTATGCATGCTCCCTGAGCCCCTCTGCCAGGTAGAATCAGTATGCATGGAATATGCCCTGCTGCTTTTGATAAATACAATAAAAGCCCTGACTAGAATAATGTCCCGATTCGGGATTCTGCTGGGAGTAATTGGAATATTACATTATTTGCCTCACATCTTGGACAACATTGAATTTTGCCAGGCCTTTTCATGTAAACTACTAGGATGGAAGAAAAATGAAATCTTATTATTTTAATTTCCTTTTTCTTACTAACCAGTGCCTGGACTTCTTACATTCATGATCCATTATAGTTTCTTCTTTGAATAACCCCCACTCCTCTGTTGTTTTGTGTTCTTTTTTTTTCTTTAGTTCTGATTTCCTGTTCCCTGTCTGCCAAACGTGTCCCTGAAGGCATGACTGGTTCTTACAGAGGTCACTCTTCAGATGGTTAGGTTGTCTTGCTATCTAGTTTAGTCCTCTGCATCACTAAGAAGTCAGGCATACACTCTGCTTCCAGAGTGTCAGTCATCTGGATCTGCTGTCTGAATATCCAGCATAGAGCTGTCTGGTCCTCACTATCTCCACCCAGGCTGGCTGCAGTTTTCTTCTTCAAGTTTCCCAGGGAGACATCTTAGTAATCTTATCTCCAGTTTATTCTCACCAAAGAGCCAGAGAGACCTCACTACAATGCAGGTCAGCTTTTGGTCCATCTCCACTCAGAACCCTACAGTGGCTTTTGTACCTTGCAGCTTATAAAAGCCTGAGTGACAGCGGGGGTCCAGACCCCAGCTGCTGGTCCCTGCTTTCTCATCTCAGCCCTCTCGCCTCAGGGTAGCCAGTCCTAGAGGCTTCCCTCCCAATACATCAACATTCTCCCCTCTGCCTGGAGAGGTCTTCCTCCAAAGTTGTCTTTTTGTCTGTCTTCTGTATCTCATTCAGGTTTTGCCTGAGATGTTCATTCCCAGTGAGATCTTCCTTAATTTCCTTGTTTAAAAATGTAGACACCTCTGTAAATTCACTGCCCGATTCCTAGGGTAGCACTTGAAACATACTGCGAACTGAGAAACTTGCAACAACAGAAATGCTTTTTTGTCTGGTAGCTCTGTAGACTGTCACTCTGAAATCTGAGCCTCATCAGGGCCATGCTCCCAGGGGAGCTCTCCCAGAGAATGGGGGGGTGGGGGTGCAGGGGTGGGGTTCTGCCTCTTGCTGGTCTCTGGTGGCTTGCTAGCAACACTTGGTACCCCTTGCCTTGCAGCAGCCTCACGCTGGTCTCTGTCCTCATAGGACATCCTCCTGCTGTGTCACCATCTTCACATGGTCTCCTCTTAGATGTAAACCTCTCCCACTAGATCTGGTCCATCCTATTCCAGTGTGCTATCATCTGAACCTTTGTCTACACAACCCCATTCTATTCTCTGGAACTGGAAAATAAGAATTCATTCTCCTTCTCTCTCTCTCTCTCTCTCTCTCTCTCTCTCTCTCTCTCTCTCTCTCTCTCTCTCTCTCTCTCCCTTCCTCCCTCCTACCTTGGGTGGAGAGGCAGCATTCTCCAGGGCACTCAATACCCAGGCACTTGCTATCCTTACTTTATTGTCTGGTTTTCCCTATGAGGATTTTAGTGGAATGTGAAGCTATCAAGTTCAGCACTGTGGAGAGTACTGCCTCAGTGCTCTGTCGTCTCTCTAAGTGTTTGCTGGTGACAGAGGAATGCTTTCCTCACAGAATGAGCAGAGCAAGTAACATGATAAGGAACAAAATAATTAGATCTTAAAAGAGGAAATGATGACCCTTGGACACAATCACAGAGAATGAAGTACTGTCTGTGACTATGGCATTTTTTATTTCAAAAAAGGGTCTGTGAAGGAAAAGTAGAAGTAGAGATTACAACGGAGAGGAGGTGACCAGATGGGGATGTCACTGGGTCATTTGTGAGCAGTAGAATATGTTGGCCTCTTAGTCACTTTCATATAATGAAAAAAATCCTCTAATAAAAGCATCCTTCATATATTATTATGCCCATTTGACAGGGATAGAATGAAAAAATCAACTACATATAGAATACTTGTGTAGGACCTGAACGTAGCAGCTGTACCAAACGCCTGTGTTCATCTTTGTGCTGGCTAGTTTATGTTAACTTGACACAGCTAGAATCATCCAGAGGAGGCACTTTCATGAGACCTGTAAGATCTGGCTGCAGGCAAGCCTGTAAGATATTTTCTTGATTAGTGGCTGATGTGGGAGAACCAAGCCTGCTAAGTGGTGCCACCCCAGGGATGGTAGCAGTCCAGCAAATTATGCGGAGCAAGCCAGTAAGCAGCACTCCTTATAGTCTCGGCATTAATTAATGCCTTCAGGCTCCTGCCCTGCTTCAGCTCAATCCCTGACTTCCCTCAGTATAAAATGAAATAAACCCTTTCTTTCCCAAGCTGATTTTGGTCACGGGTTTTAGAACAGCAATAGAAACGCTAAGACATCTCAATCGTAATCCATTACAGTTGGCCTCGTATTCCAAAGGAGAGGGAGTTAAATGACCACAAGTGACTCTTGAGTGGATTTGACATGGAATTTTGCAAAGCCAGAGCACTGTTCTCCTGGGTCAGGCTCATTGTTTTGCAAAACAGAAATCCCATTATTAGGACTGTCCCGTTCTGGAGGAGGCCAGATGCTGCATCTAGAAAGGCCCTGGGGTGGGTATCAGAATATGGACAGGCACAGCACCATTCTGATTTGAAGCACTGTCATTCCTCTGAGCCACACTCTTCTGCAGAGAAACAATGGTTCCAGAAGCTGCACTGTGCCTCTATAGCCCCTTAAACAGTTCCTAATGCAGCTTTGCCAGCTCAGTGTTCTTCACGGACTCTTTTCATGACGTTGTGTCTCGAAGCTGTCCGATACACTGCCAATTAATAGTCTGAACTTCTTCTTCCCATTAGGTGTCCTGGGACAACCTGCTCTGTCACTCCTCTGCAAAAACTCTTCATCCTGCACCCAGGACCCCAAGGAGGCAGCACACGTGTGAAAGGTAGTATTTGCTTAATTTTATTTCTTTTCAAAGAGCATGATCCGTTGCCTTACCGTGTGGATGTCCTTATGGTATTAGTCACATTCTTTTGCATATAAATAGAACTTTATAATTGTATGTGGTTAGAGCCAGATCTCCTTAGAGAACCTGCCTTCTTGCTGCTTTTGTTTGTAGCCGCCATTTTAAAATAGGAATATAAATATTATGTCCGTGACATAAAAGAATGATGGCTTCACTTTCTGAAGGATAGCATTGCCTTGCCTTCCCATGAATTACAGCCGAACCGGTACCTGATTGACATGCCATAACTGTTCTTCCCCCACTATATAGGGACACATGTTTAATAATTTTTATGTAGGAAAAGAAAGGTTAAATAGTAACTAAGTCAGGTTTTAATGCCTTGTGTGGCTTTAAGGATGATGGTAGAATTGAAATGAAATTAGTAGCAGCGAGAGGAGCCCTCTGCCAAGGGACCTGTGTCCTTAAAGGGTGGAGGGTTGCTCTTGGTCAGAGGATCCCCTGCTGGTACAGAATAAGTAGTGAACGATGAACCCCATCAGGAGACCCAAAAGTCAGCTAGCATCGTCCCTTCCCTTCATGCCTAAGTGTTTTTGCCTGGTAGGTCAGATACGCAACTTAAAAAGAGATAGCTGATGGAAGAGAAATGAACTCATGATGCTCAGAAGACAGGCTTCCGGCCACAGCAGTCAGGCATGCTGGGAGTGCTGGCAATGCCTTCGCTCTGACTTTTTCTTGCATGCCTTCCTTTCCCATGGCAGTGCTTAAAACCTTCCAGAAAACCTAAAAAAGGTGCAATGTAGTTTCCCCAGAACTGTGTGTAAGGTTGGCCATTCAGAGATTCTTTGACATACCTTGTCTGCTAGCAGTCATATCTCATTCCAGACCGAGTGTATTCCAAACCTAGGTCAACAGAAAGACATAGGAAAGCTGAGAAGTTACTGAATCCCTAGGCCTTGCTCAGTTCTTCTCAGTCCAGGAGGTCTCAGACCAGTAGGTCATCATCTTTTTGACCAATCACATTCCTACATGAATGTCCATTTTGTTTTGTATCTAAGCATAAGAAGTGGGTTCTCCCCTAGTCTTTGGTTTCTATTTCCAAAGTCACATAAAACTTTGTATGTCAGATTTTCCACTTGTTAACTTGTATTTTGTTATAGGGGTGTTGTCTGTGATACTTGTTATGTGTGAGAAAAGATCACACACATACACACACACATGCACATACAGATACACACAGATGCACACTGGCAGGCATATGTGTTGGCTCCACAATTCCAGTCTGGTCATTCCCCAGCATGTAGTCAGTGAGCTACTCTATTTTATTTGAGTTTTTAATTAATTAATTAATTAACTTACATATTTATAGACAGGGGTTTTCTATATAACCCAAACTGGCCTCAAGTATGCCTGACCTTCATTTCACCATCTGCCTGGATTCTAGGATCTCAGACATGTGCACGACTCTTGGCAGGCTGTGCTCAGTTAACCTTGCTTTCATTTACGTTCCTGTTCCTTCCTGTCATTCCTTTTCATGCTTCCTCCTTTAACAACATCTTCATGTCTATGTCTTTGCAAAGTGTCTCTCTCTCTCTCTCTCTCTCTCTCTCTCTCTCTGTGTGTGTGTGTGTGTGTGTGTAAAAACTGACCAACTTCATGAACCAAAAGGCAAAGACACCACCCACCTTGTCTTGCTTCCGGTTAACCCTGTCTCCTAAATCTACTTTATCTTGTGCACCTATTTGTCCCTGGCTCTGCCTGCCTTCCCATCATTCCTCAAGCCTTTGACATTCATGGGTTTATGCAAAGTTCATCAAATTGGCCAGAACTGTCTGTAGAGTTTGTATTGCTATCGGACATTGCTTTGTCATGGAAAAGCCTTAGTGCATACATGGTAGGTGGGATGGGCCTCCCTCCCACTTTCACTTCATAATGCACCCAACTTCTCGGCGGTAGATTCTCTGTCTATCTATATAACTTACCTACAAAGCAGAAGAGAAATGGGGTGAAGCCGGGCGGTGGTGGTGCATGTTTTTAATCCCAGCACTGGGGAGGCAGAGGAAGGTGGATCTCTGTGAGTTCAGGACCAGCCTGGTCTACAAGAGCTAGTTCCAGACAGGCTCCAAAGCTACAGAGAAACCCTGTCCCGAAAAAAACAAAAACAAAACTACAACAACAAAAGCAAATGGAAAATGCAGTGAGCTGCAAAATTTGAGTATAGCCATTTAGCCTTCACAATTTTCGTTCTGTTTGGCATCTTAACCCTAGAAGTAAGGCTCTTAAAAATGAAAGCCTGCAATTATTTGAAAGAGTAATTAAAAGTGACTTATTTTCAAGTTTAGAGACTTCACTTATTTCTCTGTACTTAGAAAGACTTCTCTTCTTCTCCTAACAATAAAAGACAATGCCTAATAATTTCAAATACTTCTCCTCTGCTGTTTCTGCATGATTTTTTGATGTTTGCTGTTTGATCTTCGTCAGCCTGCTTAACCTCTCTGAACTCTGGTTTCTTCCCTGATTAAATGAAACTAATCTTAGTAATTGTTTTCTAGAATGGTGATGAAAGATTAAAAGATAATTTATGTTAAGTGGTTAGGAGGATGTCTTCCATGAAGAAGCTTTCAAGCCATGGTACTCATAATGACTAATGGTCAAAACATGGCTGTCACTAATAGGCATGAGAGTAGATGTTCACTTACTTAGTATTGAAGGATTTTCAATATTTCCTTTCTCTTAGAATATTACCTATGACTATGTCAATGTGGTAGATGTGGAGATGTCTAAAGCCACAAAAGAAACACTGAATAACGTGGCCAAGTGCCACATGGATACAACTTGGAAAACTGGTCGGCACAGAACTCACTGTTTTGAGATTAAATGCTGCCATGTCTGTGTGCTGTTTTAGTGTGTGAGCCCAGTCTCCTCGTGTGCTTGGCAAGATGGTCAGGCCTGGCTTCTGTTTCTCGATAGGACCAAAACCAGGTATTTCTAGATAAGATACTGGGTGAAGATTAAGGAATCATTAGGAAATACAAGAGAATATTTCCTCGGTGTTTTCTCTACACTCTACAGTGTTGTCTCTACATCTGCTTCTGGTGTGACCATGAAAGCTCTACTAGGCCAGACATGACCAGAGATATCCATTATAGGATAGACCCGCCCCATCTATTACCTGAAGGCAGGATGAATAAAAGTACACAGGCTGAAGCTTTGCAGAGCTGTAGTTCACGACTTGAAAGCTGAGTTCCCATCTTACAGTGTTTACTATGAAAGCCGGGTTGACTGCAGTGAGTCTCCACAGTGAATTTCTGGCCGGCCAGGGGGGATAGTAAGACCCTGTCTGCAGAAGATAAAGAAAAGAAAGAACTAAAGCACACCTGGCGCTGCCTCCCAAAGCCCTGTTCAGTTCTGTTTAGCTAATCTACTTGCCTATCAAAACAGATCAATATTCCCTGGAGAATACAGCGGAAACTGGCCCTTCCTCCTTACCGTTTACATTCATTTATTCACACACCACAACCTCAGGTTCCACGACACATAAGGAACTAAGAAAATGGGAGCAGTTTGGAAAAGAAAAGGCAATTATCTGACATGTATTCCAAGATGGGTCAGATTTGAAATTTCATTGATGGAGAGCTGTCACTGTTGAAATCAAAATTTCCTGAATGGCCTTAGAGCATGTGGAGGTGACCAGGACAAGTACCAGTAACCCTTACAATAGAGCTGTGGCAATCTTCTGGAGCACAGGGCAAAAAAAAAAAAAGAACTATTTAAATGCCTAATCAGAGAAAAAAGAGCAAGGTTCCAGTAACTGTGCTACAAAATTTAGCATAGCTACTATACATGTAATTGGAGTCACGGAAGAAATAGGATCATGCAGAAACTATGTTTGGAAAATAATGACATATTTTCCCATATTATGAAATACTTAAATCCATGTCCTAGCATAAGTGGGATGATTCTAAGGAAACTGTACCTCTGCACTTCTCACTTAAACATCGGACAGTGATGGTTAAGAGGGGCCTTCATAGGAACCACGGTACGTTCAGGGAAATGTAGTTTCAAATGAGCACTTCCTCATTTTCAAAAATGACAAAGGGTAGAAAAACTGATGGTTTAATGGTTTTTAGTGGCATGTATCTATTTGTGGTAGGGGTGGGTAGAGATAATGTGTGTATATGGTACACATTTGGAGGCCAGATGACAAGTGGTAGGAGTTGTCTCTTTCTTCAACCACATCGGTCCTGGGACTTGAACTCAGATAGTCAGGCATGGCTCTAAGAGCCTTTCCCTACTGGCTCTCTCATCAGCCTCAGAAAAATGGTTTTTAAGGTAAAGAGGGGATAGAAAGACAGTAAGGACACATACCAAAAAACCTTGTTATTTGCATAGCTAGAATGTGCTTTCAGCATGAAGACAAAGACATTTTTAGATACAGAAAACCACAGAGGCTTTGTTTCCGGAAGACTCAAGCAATGACAAAGAAAGCTGGAGCCTGGAGCGAGGCACACCAGAGAGGACCTGAAATGCTCAAGATGGAATAAATATATTGGAATTGCCAATACAAATGTCTCGCTTCCAATCTTATAATCTTTAAAATATATAGAACAAGAATGACAACATTGCTCCGTGGGGATCATTATGTAATGTGTATCTAGTCCACATGACAGTCATAGCATCAAAACTGGGGTTGGTAAGAAGACTTATATAGGTGCAGCATTTTCAAATTTTATGTGAAAGTAAACCTAATAATGACCAAGAATATATATTTAGTTCCCAGAACAAGCATACAAAATGTGGTCAATTGATAATCTATAATCTCACCTTAAGCAAGGTCTCACCGTGTAGCTCTGGCTGACCTGAAAAGTAAAGTGAAGACCAGGCTGGCCTCGAACTCACAGAGAAACTCTTGCCTTGCTTTTTAAAACCAATGCAGTAATATTGGAAAAGAGAAACGGAGGGACAAGAAATAGAGACTCAAACAAAACGAATGAAACTCTACCACTAAATGCAAGCACCAACCATTATATCATTAGTGGACCCTGTGCGTTTTAGTTTTAGTTAAAAGACAGAGGAATACAAATACACTTAAAAATAATGAACATCAATGCTGTATTGAGAGATAACCTTTAAATATAAAGATATTCATAGACTTAAAGGGAACTATAGGGAAAGAAATGCTGTAGAAATGGTCAAAGACACACAGAGCGCCTTCCTAAATATCAGACAAATGAATCCCTAGGACAAACGGAGTACCAGAGGGAAAGTATTTAGCAATAACAAAAGGGTCATTGTGTCACGAAGACATAACAGTTATCCGTGAATACGTACCTAATAAGATCCCAAGTGAAATCTGTTTGTGTTTTTTAAGTGTGGGGTTCTTGAAGGATTCAGTTGTAGTCAAGAGACATAGTTTAAAGACTAGCCAGGCTAACTAGAGTCAGCATAGGTGTGGAAAACAAAGTCATTAGAGGTTATAGTGACCCGGCGTAACTAAGAGCTTATGTCTTTCTTCATTGTGTTTTCAATAGCTGTTTACCTCATGCAATGCATCATGGGTTTGACTGCATTCCACAATCTAGAATCAAAATGGATACCTTTGTAATTTAATCCTACAGTGCTCCTGTTAAATTTAATTAAATTAGATGTTAGGCTCATTCCAGATGGTGCCCCTATTATATTCCTTATTTAAATATTTGGGACCCAGCCTTGCTGACAATAACTATAAATTCTCTGTATTTCCTGCCTTGCAGTGGAGCTCTCTGGGGCTCAGGTAGGCTTGGTGTATTCCCCAAAGCCGTGAAATTGATGGGTATCAGTGTTCAAGTCCGAGTCTGCTTGTAAAGCTTTTCCTCTGCATCACACCCCCTTCTCTGTTTTTCCAGAGTATGCACACGTAGAAGGGAAGTACCCCTCAACATACTCCCCTGAGCACAAAGGAACATCTTGGTGGTGTGTTTGGCCATACCCTCGCTGTGGTCAGTGCCAGGAAACAAGAGGAAAGCTTGCTTTTCCACAGAGAGATAGACCTGCGGCAATGGCCCAGTTGTAGATGAACTGAACACTGAGCTGTGGACCTGTAAATTACATAACTCTGATGCATCTGTGCATTTCCCCACGTTTAGAATAAGAATGAAGGACAATGGGACTCTTTCCTAGATTTCCCTCACCTATGACACGAGAGAGAGCTAGCTGGTGTTGATCCATGCTGAGCCAGGGAGCTTCGAAGGGGTACCGGTTACTTAGGGATGTGCGTGGTCTCTGCATTGGGTTGGCGTTCTGCCTAGCTGTGCTGCACTTGGATCTAAAGCTATGAACATGCAGAGCTTTCTGTGAGACTAAGCACAAAATTCTACCCTGATTGATTTGGAAGATGTTTTTCTCTGAATCATTACAATAATCTAAGGATAATCTTATTGTCTCATATTTCTGATAAAGACATTGACACTCCCAGATATGATTCTTTTAAATAAAAGATATATTTGTATGACCCAAGCAATAAATTGTAATTCCACGCTCTATAAGAGATGCTCTATATCATTTTTAGAATGTGTTTGAAGAGCCCTTGCCTAGGCCCAAGTGACACAGATTTTTGCCATTGGTCCCTTACCATATAAATGAGAAGTTTGCTCCATGTATAGTTTATAGTCAACTCTCAATAAAGTTACTAAAAAACACCCAGTAAAGCTGGAAACAAATCTCCTACCACTACCAGCTAATGGGGTTGCAAACTGAACCTGAGAATGAATTTCCCACGTTTTCTGGAAGGCTAATCAAAGACATAAACAGCAAGTTTCACATTCTTACAATCAAAAACTTTAAAACACATCAGGAGTTTATTGTGCGATCTTTAAAATGTCTTCTTGTTGTTAACATGAGAATGCTGACTGGGAACTACATACCTGTAATTCTGGTGCTCAAGAGGCTGGGGCAAGAGAAGTACATGTTTGAGAACAATCCTGGCTACGTAGTGAGCTTCAGTCCCACTGGAGCTGCATGGTGAGGTTCTGTTTCCAGTCCAACAGCTACCCTCTGGGCACTTCACAGGGCTGGCTTGAACTCTGTGTATGCATGGATGTCGGAGTGTTGTTTTCCTTCTCTAACCTGCGTGCAGGCTTCTGTTGGAGACCTCAAGGGCATCAGCCTGGTGTTACTTGTTCCTCTCTCTTTCTGCCTCTGGGGTCAAGGCAGGTGCTCTTCCACCACCAGGAACCGCGAGGCAGTCCGTGCGATCTCCATCTACAGCAGACGTTACTTCTGTAGCTCATCAATCAAGACCGTGAGCACCACTGAACTGACAGAATCTGACCAAGGCTGTGTGTGTTTTAGTCAGATTTGAGTGTTTCTACATCACAAAAATATGTATATTTACAGTACGCTAGCTTCCTTCTAAAATACTAGGCATTATTTCCAAGACTAATCCACACTCATAGTCATCGTGACGAACTTGCGTACTGGGTCACAATTCTTTCACTGTGAAATTACTGATGGCATTGGTATCAGAAAGTGTCACATCACCTCGACGACACCAGAGAACCTTCAATGTCTATATTTTGTGTTTGTTCTATGTTTTTAAGGATAAATTTCGTCAAAAAGACTTGGGAAGTGACAGGAAGTTAAGGTCATCAGGGACCTTCAGTGACAGATTTGCCAATACAGTTGAAAGTGCCTCAACTGTAAAGCTTTTTTTAATGAAATGAGACCCCCTCCCAAAACCTTTTTATTAACGTGCAGCAGCCCCTTGTCACTTTGCAAGGAGTGAACTGTCGGTCTGCCAATTACCAGGCACACAGTATACGTTCATTAAATCATGCACTGTGGGTTTCTTCGGATTGTCAAACTGCTTAATTGAAAAAATGTGCCGTGTCACTCTTGCGGGGAAAAGGCAAGAATCAAAGGACTGGAGAGCTGACTCTTAACATTTCAGAGTTTGCTTTTAACGGCAACCAGAAACTGTCCTGTTTTACAGTTTTGATTAAAGGACTTTCCCTTCTGAATTGTTCTTGTTTTGTGTATAATTCAAACACTGTAATTATAATGGAGTTTCTTTGATAATAGAACTACTAAATCATTCTGCCAGCAGCTGAAAACCAAGGGGAAGGGCTTGTTTTTAATGCTGTACCTTCAAGGCTTATTTGGGGGTACTAGCAAACTGGGAAGGAGGAGACTCAGGTGGGTTTTATCACATCAAACTTCTGCTTCTGTGACTGCATCGTCCAGGTCCAGGCCTTGCCTTCCTTCGTAGTGAGTCGAGCCTTTCCGACACTAAGTGCCCTTAGGCTGTTGGTGGTTCTCTGTTTATAAGATAGTTTTAAAAACCCAATATCTGAATCCACTCTGGACTGAATACGTCAGAGTCTTCTGGCTTGTATGTCACAGTTGGGGTAAGTGGGTGATGGTCGTGGCACAACACTGGTTTTCAAGGCTTTCCAGGTGATTAGAGTGTGAGCCGATGTTGAAAGAGATTGTCTAAATTGATCCTAGTTGTTCAGGATCGCAGTTCAAGACACAGCTCACCAGCTGTGATCATCAGCACACATCTGCTAAGATTTCCTACAAGTTGAACACTGGAAGGGTTTCAGCAGGTTAAAATCCTTGGGTTCTGGACCCAGCTTCGAGCACTAAATAAGGCTCTCCAGGGCAGAGCCCAGGAGGCTGGCTGGCTGGTAATCCCTGGCAAGTGAGCTTGGAGAATCTGCTAAGGATGCAAACCGGTCTTCAGAAAGACTTCAGTGGGGCTTCAGAAGGGGCCAGACTGCAGGAAGTTCAGGGCAGGATTTGTTGTGGATGATGCTATTAGCAGTCTAGATCTGGGTACATTCGTCTGCCCCTACTGTCATCATGCTTATAATAGCATCAACATGATTTGGGGCAATCATCTGTCACATCTAGTACTATATATGCCAAGGTACGGATACCCATTCCATAATATTTTTTGAACCTTCATTATTGCCTTCACTAGAGGTGCGAATGTCGGGGCCTGACCCTGACCCTGACAGCCCTAACAAGCAAGGCTCAGCCACCTGTCTTCAGTAGGTCAGAGAAAGAAAGAAATAATCTTGGAAAGCAAGAAAGCATTTGTCTCATGTGACCACAGTGGGAAGAGGAATACACACATACACATTCTCTCTCTCTCTCTCTCTCTCTCTCTCTCTCTCTCTCTCTCTCTCTCTCTCACACACACACACACACACACACACACACACACACAAATACTTTGCCTGCCTAAGTTATCTTCAAGGTCCTGTCATGAGATCTGGGTTTAAAGAGAGGCAGATGATATGGGATTTCCCTCTGTATGCTATGAATACATTTTATTACCACTGGTGAATAAAGAAGCTGCGTTGGGCCTATGGCAGGACAGAATACAGCCAGATGGGAAATCTGAACAGAAATAGAAAGAGAGAAAGAGTAGGAGGAGTCAAGGAGATGCCATGTAGCTGCCCAAGAAGCAAGAGGCAACAAACCACAAGCCTCGTGGTAGAATATAGACTAATAGAAATGGGGTAATTTAAGATGTAAGAGTTAGTTAATAAGAATCCTAAGCCAATAGGCCAAGCAGTGTTTTAATTAATATAGCTTCTGTGTGATTATTCGGTGCTGGATTGCTGGGAACGTAAGAGCAGCCTCCACTCACAGGCAAAGAATACATTTATCCAAGAGATCCAAGTCACTGGTCAAAGTGTGGGTCTCTCTTTATCAGTCTCCTCTCCTGACGAGTTTTCAGAACCATGGGATACCCTTTCTGGGAGCCAAGTTCTCTCTCTGGCAGTCACTGAGTTTCTCCTAGTGTGGGACTCCTGGGAAACTCCAGTTCCTGGGGACTACTGTTGCCATACTCTGAGAGTGCAAGACAGAGCCTCATGTTTCTGTACAGAATCTCTTCATTCTTCACAGCGTGAGTACACCAGGGCCTAATGACTGGAACCAGTATATTCTAAAAGACATATTAAGAACAAAAAGACAATTTATTTTGATTTAAGCATATGGGAAAACTGCAAAATCTAAACAAGTTGATACTGAAATGTCAGCCAAACAAAGCATTGTGCTGTTGTTATTAATTACCAAAATTAACAATTACTAAAACATCTACTTCATAAACAGTTTATGAGTTAACCACTTTTAATCCTTAAGTGTTACTGGAAATGTGTGATAATTATGATGAAAACTTCACTAATTTTAAAATTAAATTAAATTAACCAAATTATATGTAAGCAACCAATTTCAGATGCCAAATATAAAATATTTTCCATGATTTCAATCATGAAAATCACTTAGTGTTGTCTAGCAGCAGAGAGTAGAATTTAAGAGATTGATGCTGGCTGGAGGGACACATTAACCAGGACTGTGTAGACATGTGTGCTTCTTGCCCTCTGTTCAAACCTACATGTGCAGCTGAGCGTCCAGAGAAAAAGTGTGGAAAGTCTAGGAAGGGCACAAAGCATTGCTACAGGACATACCCTGAAGTAAAGTATGAGCAGTGGAGGTGGTTTTGTTTTTAACTTTTTACTCTTCCCAAACACATCACATGAAGGCTTATTCTTTCTTATGAATGCCCAAACTTAGCTTGTCTTGTTTCTAGCCAGCTTTTCTTTACTTAAAATATTCCATCTGCCTTTTGCCTCTGGGCTTTTATCTTTCTCTATTCTGTATGCCTTTCTTTCTTACTTTGTTGCTGGTTGTATAGCTGATGGCTGGCCCCTGATTCCTCCTCTCCTTCTTCTTTTCTTGCTCCTTGATCCCTTTGCCCAGATTTCTCCTTCTGTTTACTCTCTGCCTGGCAGCCCCGCCTATCTGTCCTTTCTCCTGCCTCGCTATTGGCTGTTTAGCTCGCTCTTTATTAGACCAATCAGGTGTTTTAGACAGGCAAAGTAACACAGCTTCACAAAGTTAAACAAATGCAACATAAAAGAATGCAACACATCTTTGCATCATTAAACAAATGTTCCACAGCATAAAGGAATGTAACATACATTAAAGTAATATTTCACGGCAGGAGGGGAGGTGACAGAGAAGGGAAGAGGAAGAAGAGGTATATGAAGGAACAAAGAGAGGTAAATAAGAAAATGTCATTTGGAACACATTATTTCCCATAGTAACTAAAAGTGACAATAATAAAATAATGGATATTTAGTTGTTCTGGGCTCTATTCTCACTGACAAAGTTATTAAATATATATAAAAGCCAGTTACTCGTATATGAAGGATTTGTACTCTAGATGAGGAAGTAAAACAGGTGCATAAACGCTGTCACCTGCTTGTAAAAATGCCATGACTAAATTGACTGACTGCAGCTGGTGGCGTGGGGAGAGTTTGATGAAGCCACTGTCAAAGGAGGTCTTTGAAGGATAGATGAAATTGGCCACACAGAGCTGGCCAATGAGAGAGAGGAATGGAAGAGGGGACTGGATGGTGAAGAGAGGCCTAGAGGTTGAATTTCTGGGTAGTTTACTGTGAGGTATAAACTTCAACCTAAATGCAGAATGTGCACAGGGAGTTTTTCGCAGGGCCATCTCAGATCCAATTTTTAGAATCCGATGCGTATCACACTGACTCATCTATACTCATAAGAAGTGCATAAGATAGATATGAACATTATCCTACTTTGTAGATGAGGAAACCTAGACATAGATAATAATCCCTGATACATGCTGGAGCTGATCTTTAGACCCACATAGTCTTATAAAGGCTCGCTTAAGGGAGCTCTGAGCATCTCAGCGAAGCATGTGGAGTCCTGGGATTGACAGATTGGCAAGTGGGGCAAGGTGCAGAGTTTCAAAATGGACAATTTTGTACATTTCCTTGAGCCAAGGGAAAGGCAGATCTCCACTTCTGAGAACCATAGCTGGGGGCCTTGCAGAGTCCCGACTTGCCTTCCCGCAAGTGAGCAGAGCTCACAGCCCTCGGTGGAGATAAATTGGCGCAGGGAAACAAAGGTGTTTTTCAGGCGCTTTCGCTACCCTGTACAGCTAGGACAGGGTTATGAAAGGACCTTTTCTGCCTCCACTGCCTTCCGGGCTTGTGTTCTTAGTGAATCTGCTATAGCAAAATGGAGTTTGTTAGTTGCGTGTCATCTGAGGGTGGCAATTAGTCGCATGTGTTTGGGAGGGTGCCAACCCCTGGGGCGCCAGACCTCAGTGCGGGAGCCACTGTTTGTCATGAATTAGTCTTTAAATACAAGCAAGTTTTTTAAAATGGAGCATGCTAATTTGGGTTTCGCTAACCCCTTCGGAAGAAGGCTCGGCCTGTTCGGTGCCAGCTGGCCGAGTTGGCACTTAGAGAGAAACTGGGTCCCTACTAAAGATCGCATCGCCCCTCCCTCAATCTTTGGGATCAAAATGGCCCCAGGAGCCAAGTGAGCACCAGAAGCAAGGTGAACGAAGGGGCAGCAGCACTGTTGATGGCAGGCAATTGACTCGCCTGGGGTCCCGCTAAGCCCACCTTGGGAAAGGACACCGTGCCTGCCTTTCCCAACTCGCATGGCCCAGAGGCCACCCATTCAGCGACTTCTACATAAAAGGCTCCCTCATCCAATTGCTTATACACTGCGCCTTTTATACTTTTCCAAGCCATACTTAAGGGATTATCACTGCAGCTTTTAAATTCCCCCCAGAAAGAACTGAATGAACGTGAATGGAGGCGGAAGAATCCCCAGTGGGAAACTGTCCTCTCCAAGCCCAAGATGCTCACAAAACCCCTAATCACCATTTAAGAAGGCCATTCTGTTTTTGGTGGTGGCTGACTGCGAATGGAATGTGCTAATTAACTGTTACTGTACATATAGACAGTCATTACAAGGGGTCCTGTCACACGCACAGAGAACAACTCATGGGTATACAAAGGGGTTGGGGTCATAAACTCGGGTCCTGGTCCCTTTGCCATGGTATCTCCTTTTCCTATTGAGAAAGAACAATCAAGCTCTCCTCCATTTGACCCTTTCAGCTTGGCACCTCCCCAACATAGTTTTACTGGCAGTGGCTTTTTAATAAAACATCTTCAAGGTGATGATCGATCGGGCCTTGAGAAGTCGCCACTATGATACAGTTAAGGTTGAAAATGGGACCCTGTTTATTTTCTTACTTGTTTCTATTGTCTTTTGCCCACATCTCTTTGTCTCCAAATAAGATCATTCTGTATTCTGAGGAAGAGCCTTCTACCGGTAGACAGAAGAGAAATGTAAATAAGGCTCACATATCTTCTGAAGATTGGTCTGGCTTTGGTTTTTGTTGTTGTTTAGTTTTATTTGTGTTTCTTTATATGAATTTTCTCTGTTCAGTGGATTGCTGAGCAGCCTGAGTTGTCCTGGTTACAAATGTGCTATACATTAAATTTGGAGGCGGTTTACTGTTTTGGTTTTGATTTCATCTGCTTATTTGATTCAGGCCCTGTCTTCTTCCAACAGCAGTCTATTAAATCTACTAATGAGCTGACACTTGGTGAGAGTCCTGAACGAAGACCTCTCCCGACAAGACAAGGGAGTTCTCATTGTTGCTTACCCAGTGTTGTGCAACTCACGGAAGGACACTGAATACTCCAATACCGTCGGCACTCGTAAGCAGGGAGTTTAGTTTACAAGGCTAGCTTTCCGCGGTTTATTTGGATGCTTATTTACTATTTTGACTCTCACCAGGACAATGTGTCTCTTTCATGAATAAAAGCCTATAACAAGCCTTCTGAGGCTTTAACTTATGAGGTATTCTGAAGCATTGTGGGATCTGACTCGGGATGCGTGTGATTATGTCTGTAAGCAGCAAGTAAACCAGCTGGTATTTGTTCTGAAAGTGTTCGGAGAACACCCTCCTGTTAATGGCCCATTGCTCGATCCAGCATCTGGTAGACTAATACACTGTCCTTTCCACCATGAAAGTCAACACAAATCATTAAAGATTCCACAGCCATTCGTGTCCTTCTCTCGTCTCAAACACACCAATTGCCATGAACTTATTCCTATTAGCGGCATGATTGAATGATACTAACCTGACTGGAACTTGTCGGCAGAATTTCCCTCATAATGACAGTCCTGGACCGAACATTTGAGTCCTTGCTGGGCTCCATGAACCAGGAAGGTGTGGTACTTCATGTTTGGGATGCCCTGTGAGTGGCACTGCCCAGTAACCGGTGAGTTCTAGGAGCAGGGTGCCTGTCCTTTTTCATCTGAGTGGGAAGGCTTTTTCCACTTGTTTTAGTCTAGAGGGGGATGGAATCTCACCTTTCCTTTACGCATGGCTTCAGAGACCACTCTTTGGTATAATCATGATCACATAAGGAGAGTCATGGACTCATGATCGACAATGTTTGCATTTTAATGAAATCGCCCACACAAAATGAAATACTATCAATTACAGTGACTAGGAAAAATGCAAAAATCTTAATACTTTTAGACTTTTAATCAGTGAGATTAATGATTTAATTTGCCTCTATTTTTACATAACCTAGGTATGTAAGGCCCCATGAGCTATGTAACTGGAAAGGCCTATCAGGCAGATGGCCCAAGATATAAAAGCCAGGCAGGGCCTATGAGAACTCCTTTCCCTTTCCCTGTTACTGGCCTGGCTTCTGCAAGGGAATCTATCAGATTGGATGTCTTCTCCAATGATCTGAGAAAGCTAGAGTATGCCCTGAACACTTCTTTTGGGGGAATGTGACCCAAAGCCACGCCTTGCCTGAGCTTTAGTTACTTTTCCAAGACTCCACTGACATCCTGGGTGGAGAGAAGAGGTGGACCGCCCCATGGTGCAGAAACCTGAGCAACTCCTGGGATAATCCCTGGCGGGGTGTGTGTGTGTGTGTGTGTGTGTGTGTGTGTGTGTGTGTGAAGGGGGGGGGGTGAGATCCGCGATGTTCCTTTCCTAAGTTCTGTTTAAGCATTTCTCAACCACATGGTACACAGATACACATACGTTTTCTAAGCTGGCTTCAGGAGGTTCCACTCCAGTTCAACCTTGGTGCTCATTTTGAAAATGCCTTCTGAGAGCATATTCCCGCTGCGAAGCATGCTGATATCCTGCAACAGTGTGATATCTTGCACCAGTGTGATATCCTACACAAGTGTGATATCATGCACCAGCGTTGCCTCACTGGGTCTGCACACCCATACCTCAGCTGCCTAGTGTGTTGTATACCAAGGGCACATGGGTGAACTCATCTCAAAGAATTAATTCTTCACCGATGGGTGCTGCCTTCCAAAGAAATACCTGAGAGCTCTCTCCTGCCAGTGTCTGGCTGAGATGACAGAGGGGACAGCTGTGCTCTCTTCATACACCCAGAATTTCCGATGGGATGGGCAAGGCTGCACTTCAGATGAAACCACATCTTTCTTGGCTTCTCTGGTGGCCCATGGGTTGTCTTTTTCTTGTGCTGCCGCCTCAGGAGAGTCCGTTAATCAATTACTAATGGAATGCATATCACAAGGCCAGATTTAAGGTAAGGTCTAGAGTAAAGAAATGGGAAGTGTGATAGTGGTCCCCCAAAGGCCACTGTGAATAGATAGTGGACAGATAGTGGGTGGGGGCAGGCAGGACAAAGGGCAGTAGATTGGGAAGGTTAGAGAGAGCAGTTATAGAAAACAGCCTATGCTTCGCATAGATTTGGGTCCTGAATTGTAGAACAGATATATATATTTTTAACCATTACTCTGTGGTATAGAAATAAATCATTTTGGAGGAGCAAGGATAGTTGTAGGAAAGGCAGTAGAGAGATTTGATGACCTCGGTCTGGAGACTGGACGTGGACGATGCTCCTGAACTCAGCACCGGCCAACTGCCTGCCTTGGTAGTAATAGGGACTTCCCCAGCACAAAAGTGTAACTGGAAACCATGTTATAAAACATACATCTGAGTGCTTCAAAACTGTAAGGCCCCATTAGCCTGTTACCAGAGAAAAACATTTTAAGGCCAAAATGTTAGAAAAGGCAAAGATGTGATTTTTTTTTT